>JANAVB010042214.1:0-21662 GCA_029216955.1 Iris pallida
ACACTATGTTCCTTCTTGTGCTTACATGCCATATTTCTTGTGTACTTTTATATCATGATGTCTTGTTCATTACCTAGAACTGTACTTTGCTCCACTTCTGACTGGATAAGTTGCAGGTATGCTTGCAGGATATCATTCTACCTTATGGGCCAGAGCCCGGGATCTTAGCTGAGCAGGATGGTCATGACTTAGCTTGAGGTTTCAGGTTTAGACTGTTAGCCTTACTTTTAGATATTGATTTAGAATTCATAGTACATTTTATTCTTGATGATCGTACATTTATACATAGAATTGTGGATTATGGTGATCATTCTGGATACGTTTTAGATGCTGTGATTATATATATTTATGATTATCTGGTTAGATTTTCCTAGTTGGTGCAGCTTACTTCGTCATGTCTAACGACGAAGGCTGGGCGTGTTGACTCTTCCGATTATTGGGGAGCGGGTCGTGACATATTTTTAGTGGTGGCCCATACATGTCTATTCTAATGGTACTTAGGTCTTAGCGTACTATTGGGGGACTTGATTACACTAGGGAAACTTGATCACAGCATAGAAAAATCGGGAAATAATGGTATATAGGTATATTAATATTCTATAAATACTTATTTTTAGGATTAGGATATTTTAACAGTTTTTTGTTTTTTAGATAGTTCAAGCATGCGACACCAGAATAGTCGATCCACCTACACTTGAGGGTTTCAAGCTCCCACTACCTATCACTCTACTATCCCATGGGTAGTACGTAGTTGACTGAGACATTTGAAGAGTTCCTTGACAACCAGAGGGAGCATGCCATCCTTTTCTAAGCCAGACTTGTGGATACCTCGAGCCAGAAAAGACTTCTGATTTTCAGACTCTCAGACACTTGGACTTTTTCGACACCGAGCACATATCTTGCACCAAGGAGCAGATCGAGAACTGGAGGCACCACTGAAGATCATCCAAGTCTCCGAGGATCCGACTCCTCTGAAGATTGGAGCCACTAGCCAGGAGATCTAGAATATGGCACATACAATAGAACGAGACCGGAAGCTGAAGTCCAGGAGGGACATGAAGACTTATGACGAAGACAGCAACTAGACTGGACCCGTAAAGCGTCGCCACCCTCAGTCAATTTTCTTCGGTCATACCACAAGTTGCAATATCGAGAGCAGATCTCAACAGCCAGCATGCCAACAGCCGTATATTCCTATCAGAGGCCCTTCACTCCAGCACTAGCGAAAGATTCAGACTCAAATCCAGCCAGTAACTAATTGCAATTTCTATCGCCGTCTAGGACACCACTACAACAAGTGCTGCAAGAGGCTGGAGTATGCTTGTTCTGCGGATCGTCTGCCCACCAAATCAAGGATTGTCTGAAGACGCTGATCACACTGCCCAAGGATGAACGCGAAGAGCACCAGAACTACAACAAGGGGGACCAGCCTCTCCAGATTCAACAATCACATAGAGCTACCGCCGGGACCAGCCTACGTCAGGACAGTTGAATAATTTAAAGTAATCCCAGTTCCTGAAGACAGACTGAAGACTGATGGCTTTTCTTGCATGGTTGGAGAAACCATGTATCTTGATTCGCAATCCAGTCTTTCCTAAATTTTCTTAGTATTTAGGATTTCTTGCAACTCCTTATTTTCTATTTTCGAAACCTGGGACGATATTCGAAATTTATTTCAAGATATTGTTTCCTATTCGGTAAACTTGCTTCAGATCCACAACTCGTAATTGTTTGAAATCTACTACTCGGTACTATTTGCATATTCTTTATTTCATATATTTGCTTTCTAGTGTTGGCTCATAATTAGAAATTTGTTCCCTCATCAAACTTCGTGATAATTAAGATTTAATTCCTACTCGAGAATTTATTTCGAAACCATGTTCCTCATTCGAAACCTTGTTGAGATTCGTTCTATTTAGGACATTGTTGAGGATTCCTTTGAAGGTTTTGAAGATTTTGTTTCCTATTCGTGGCTTGTTTCCTATTTGATAAATTGTTCTGTCCACGACTTTGTTTTGACCCTGTTTCCTATTTGAGATTTCGTTTGTTTCATGGATACTTATTTCCTATTCACCTATTATTTTTCTTCTATTTATGACTTGACTCCATTCGAGATTTTGAGTTCATGTTTCCCATTTCGGCCTTGCTTTCATTCGAGGTTTTGTTATCTATTCGAGATTCCGTTTCTATTCCATACTTTGAAGATTCAGCTCTGCGCACGACTTGTTAGACCTTGTTCCCTGTTCGAAACTTTGTTCCTCATAGCGATTTCCTATTTGAGATTGTTCTTATTCATGGCTGTATTGATATTGATTTTCTATTTGAAACTTGTTTCTATTGGAGATTCCTTTTCCCCTTCGAGATTTATTTGAAACTTCGTTGTTATTCGAGACTTTGTTGAACCTTGTTTTCGATACGAGAATTATTTCTTACTTCGAGATTTTATTTCTATTCTGTACTCTGCTTTCTGTTCACCATCCAGGACTTGTTGTCTATTAGGGATTTGCTCCCTATATTGAGGTTGTTTCACCATTTGAGATACTGGTCGCTAATTGAAACTTCGATTCACTGTTCGAGATTTTAAAATCTTTCTGGTTGCCCTTTTGTACTCACTACTCTTTAATTGGACACCTTGTTGCTTCTTAGTACCTAATAAAACCTTGCTTTCTAACCGTTAGATAATCTCACCATTATCGTGTTTGGACTATCGAAATTTATTAGATTCCTTGAAACCTTTTAAAATTTCTATGGATAAAGTTCAAAGACTATTCGATGACCTAAGGGTTGGCAGTGCGCACTGCAGCCGTTATCTGGATTACGGAGACCAAAAGTTCACTACAGCCAGCAGCGCACTGGCGAGGTAGAAACTCTAAGTTGAGGTGATTTCAGACATTCATAGGTTTTCGAGTATTATTGAGACTTTATCTTATCTTTCATACCTTTGATATCTTGGGTGGTTTCGACAATGATTATTGGAAAATGAATAAGGTTGACAGAATATGCGGTGACATAATATTATTTGAGTCACGGAGCGAAAGTCTACTGCAGTCAGATATATACAGGCGGGGTAGGGATTCTAAGCAAAGTGATTTCAATACCTGTATGTTCTCGGATACCATGGAGACTATATCCTACTTCATACAATTATTGATTTTCCTTGAATCACGAATCCATGTATTCTTCGCCTTGATTTGATACTAATATCTTCTTGGTAGACTCCATATGTCTTTCTAGTCAACCCTTACAGTTTCTCCTTCTTACATTTATTGGTGAATCAATTGATTTCTCAATAAAGTATCGATTGCTGTATTTTGATTCTGTTCCCCAGATTTTCTACTAATCATACTTGAATCTTGATCGTGTTTTGTCAGAGTTTAATCACACCTATCAAATCGTGATCCTCCTATTTTGCGAAATCTTCGATCATTGCTACATCATATTGTTTTGTCCTCCTGTATGAATTATCGTGCTTGGTTTTAACTAGAGTCATTTCACTTTGTCTCTAATTGTATATATCTATTTTATTCCGTCATTAAGTCATTCATGCCCCATCTCTGGTCATACTTAAAAATCTTGATCTTGCCTATATTTTATACTCTGTACCTGATATTTGAAATTTCGTCTGCGTGACCAAATAAACTATTTTCTAGCCATGATAGAATTGATTTTATCTCATGTCTCAATTTAAATTTCCGTTTTCAACTTTTATCTCAATAAAATTATATTTTTAAATCATGTTGTTGCACCTTTGAATTTCGAGGACGAAATTAATTTAAGGGGGAGATATTTGTCACTCTACTTTTCCAGTATTTTTAAAAATCCTAAATTTAATTTCTGACTTCCGATTAATTGTTTAATTGATTTTCAAATGATAAGTTTTATAACTATTTTTTGAGGGAATCGAATTAGAGCAGGATTTCAAATTTTAAATTTGTTATAACAAACAATTAGTGGTTCCCATTTGTTTTAACTGATTTTTAAGGTTTTGTGCAATATGTGAAAAGGGCAAGGGCTTGAGTGTTAGATAACCAATGGTGGAGTTTTTTTTTGCATAAATCCATCTCTTTTATTACACTGCAGAGAGAGGAGAGAGAGAGTATTATTTCAGTTTAAAAGAAAAACCGAGCTCAACACTCCTTTCTCCCCAAATTTTTGCCGGACCCTAACCCTAATCCTAATTTCTTCATTCTCTGGCGATCGGCTTCGGTGGCGGTGGCTGGCGATGGCAGCAACCACGGCGAAGGCAATTCCCGGCGACTGGACGATGGTTAGGACTCGTCTTCTCCCCACGAGTTTTCCTCCCGGCGGCGACGACAGCAGGTGACTTCCCGACGATGATGACTGTGTACGACTTCCTAGCGGATCTTCTATCTCAAGCGGCGCACTCCTTCAGCGGCGATACTCTTCCTCTCCGGCGACCCGGCGTCGTCTCTCTCTTCAGTAGCGCGTGGCGCTCTTCTCTGCGTGCTCGACTCCTTTGGTTAGGAAGCGATCGATCGGTAAGTTTCTCATTGAAACTTCCATTTTCCTTCAATATCCAAGTAACATTGATCGATCTATTTTTTTAAATTCTAAGTTGGTTCATTTTGGTTCCGATTGGTTGAATCCAGGTGAAACCGTTCCTGTGGTGAAAGGATATGGTCGAATTCCTTGTGATCAAGTCTTTTACACCGATCAGTCCATTTTCTCTCGTGATCCCTGGCGGTTTGAATGTTTGAGTGAATCGACAACAATTCTTGGTGAGTAGATCTAAATTTTGAAGTTCAGATCGAAGAATTTCTAGGAGTGATGAGTAAATTGTGTTATCTTCCTTGTTAGAATACAAGTGGCGTCGATCGGTCGATTGCTTGAGTTGCATAGGAATCGAATTCAATCACTGAGGATTTCAAGGATTCGTGTCTGTTCTGACATGTCCTGGTCATCGATCAACCCCTCAGGTAAATTGTACTTTTTCTACTTGATTTAGTACATTTTATGCTTGATCGTTACCATGTTGTGTGTTATTTCCTGTATTAGGAGCATGCATTCGTATCGACTTTTTAATTGGCGTTGGATCGTGTCCAAGGTTCTTCTCTCATTCGCTTTGTGTTTGTGTTCGTGTCCTGCTGTATAGTTCGTGTCATGCCGCTATCCTTTTCAAATTGGGCGTGTGTGTTTTCAATTGACGAATCGATTAGAAAGATTCTGGAATTGAAGTGCAGTGACAATTTTCTCTATTCTTGGGTTTGATTGGATTGTATATTCGTTATTTAATTTGGATATTCTTCTCTTATCTGTATTAACTTATAGTTCTGTGTTATTGATATATTTTTTGGGGTTTATTGTATGTCGATTGAGTATTGTTGGATTCAATCCCCTTTCCTAGCAGTAGTCAAGTGCAGGTTGGCTGTGATGGGTTAGTTTGAGACTTGGATACAATTTTGAGTATTGTTTATTCATATTACTGATGGAATGTGGTGGATACTGCAATGTGTTTCATTAAGATTGTTTGCATAAATAATGATGGGATCTCATACATGGCTGTTGAACATGGGCCATAATGTGGGTTGCTCTTGTCAAAAATTAGAGAAGTAAGACTAGGCTTGGATCAAACTCACAGATGGTGGGTTAATTCTATGTTGTAGTAAACATTCTGTGGTGTTGTGAAGCAAGTCAGGTTGGCTAGCATCTTTGGGAAGGGGTACTATTGTTGTTTTAATTTAGAATTAAATGCAATCCTCTAGGTTACTAATTGACAGCTACTAGCTTTTAATAATGGAGGTGGACTTAGAATACAGGTTGGGTAATGAGATTCAGTCCTTGAAGTTGAGCTTAGTTGTATAGCCAAATGATGATTGTGTTGACTGAGCCTATTATAGGTGTAGAGAAGGCAACTTGGTGATTGTCCAATTTAGATTATACTAATGATGGGGATAGCTACAGTACATGTAGAAGTTATTCTCTACTATTCTCAATGGTTGCTTGGTGAATTCTTGCTTATAAATAATTATATATAATTATCATTATTGACTGTGTAACTAGTGTACTGTTTAAGATAATTATTAAATGTTTTATAAAAAGGATTATGTAAGTTTGCTTAATCTATTTTATGGATAGCTAGATATATGTTTTATTAGTATTCTTCTTCAAGTGAAGACTAATTAGTTTATTCTAGATATTATTAATATGATCTTAGTTAAGCAATTTTATTAGATAATTAAAGACTGTAAAACTATTTTGCAAATAATATAGAATTAGAGAGCAGATAGCATGAGATTAATGATTAGCAATTAACCAACTTGTAAATCATTTAAACAGGAGGACATCTAGATCCGATCTTTACCCGTAATTTCTTTGGAGCAAGACAAGTACACTCTATGGTCTTGTATATTTCATTATATCATGTGCTTCCTTGATTGACACACTGCGACACGACATGTTTTTCTGGTGCTCACGTTCCTTGTTCTTATTACTTGTACCTGGAGAGGGGAAGTATACTATTTATGTGACCAAACCCAAGAAACAACTCAGGTGTGTTTGGCTTAGACCCCGCATCGTACACGTGGGTCCTAAGCCGTACCATTCATGTGCTTTCATTTGCTTTCATGTGCTTCATGTGCTTACCCCTAGCCGGTCACATACTTAGTTATATTTCAAATATTGTGCACACATGTTCAGGAGATATATCATGTACTTAGTTCCTGTGATTCCTGAGATACCATGTTCTTTCATGTTCTTACACACCATGTTCTTTCATGTTCTTAAATACCATGTTCTTTCATGTACTTATACACCATGTTCCTTCTTGTGCTTTATATACCATGTTCCCTTGTACTTTCATATCATGATGTCTTGTTCATTACCTAGAACTGTACTTTGCTCCGCTCCTGACTGGATAAGTTGCAGGTATGCTTGTAGAATATCATTCTACCTTATGGGCCAGAGCCCGAGATCTTAGCTGAGCAGGATGGTCATGACTTAGCTTGAGGTTTCAGGTTTAGACTGTCAGCCTTACTTTTAGATATTGATTTAGAATTCATAGTACATTTCATTCTTGATGACTCGTACATTTATATACATAGAATTGTGGATTATGGTGATCATTCTGGGATACGTTTTAGATGCTGTGATTATATACATTTATGATTATCTGGTTAGATTTCCCTAGTTGGTATAGCGTACTTTGTCGTGTCTAACGACGAAGGCTGGGCGTGTCCGATTCGTGTCCGATTATTCGGGAGCGGGTCGTGACAACTATCATGAATCTATCATGAATCTGCTTGTGACTCATGTACTCTCATGAATCACAGAGCCTTCACGAATCTATTTATGAATCACTCATTATGAGTCAGTAGCGTAGTCATGAATCTTAACGTAACTTGAATGGATCCTTGTGTATTGATTGGGGGAAAAGGGGAGTAGAACTAAATATGTGAATGATTCCAAAGTAGTGTAGTCATGAATCAACTCTTTAGTATAGCCATGAATTACCTCCAGCTATTCACATGTTTATCTTGTACCCTGATTCACTAGTCACTGATAGTTCTCTTTTTATAGTAGCTATTTACTTACAGTTCTCTCTTTTATACCATGCTGTTCTTTCAGTTTCATGTATCTTACTCTCTAGCATGTTTATATTTCCTAACCTGTTATGATTTACGTGGGATATATTATGCTCGCTCCTATCCTGACTGGACCTGTTGAAAATATTACAGAGGATTAGGACGAGGCACTCTATACTACATACTATGGGATAGCCCTAGGGATAGCTACGACTTGGATCCCCAGCAGGATCCATTAGCTGTAGACGACACACCTTTAGTCTAGAGTTGTCTTTTCAGTTGTACTTATTTCTCTGGATTATTGTATTTGAGCTTTGGATGTTTATGGATTGCTGCAATATCTTAGACACTTAGATTCTCTATCTATTTGTATCTTTTGTGGATTCATTTTATATCTTTCTATCTCATCGTATTTCTACCTTAGTTGTGATTGAGACTGTATTTCTGTATTGTCCTCCATTCGGAGTATATATACTGTACAGGTACCTTATATTGTTAGATTTTGTGACCTAGGACAGCGTTCTACCGCCGACACTGTGGCGTAGGCTGGTCTTATTCACTTATCGTGCCCTTACTCCAGGTTGCGGGTCGTGACAGAAGATACTCGGGTTCGGGTTAAAATATTTGAATCCAATCAAAAATCGGGTTGGGCGTGGGTTAGTGAGTCGGGTTACCCAAAGAGCCCGATCGAAACCCATATATATATATATATATATATATATATATATATATATACACACACTAAGAAAAAAATATTTGTGCTATGAGTTCCATGACTATTGATTCTTGATCTTTTCCTGCTTGCTTTTCTTTATTTTGTCACACGGTTTCAGTCCCTTTACTAGGAGAAGTGCAATAAAGGTTTTCAAAAGACTGAAAGATATACTTTCCATTTTTCAATTAAAAGACATTCGGTCACCCACGGAAAGATTCTAGAATGTCTGAGATAAGTCATCAGTTCCTCCTAAGCCCTCTTTTTGAATTATTGATAAAAAAGCTTTGCCCGACCCGATTCTAGTGGCTAATTGTAACATAGGCCGATCGGTCCTCGCTCTTGATCGCAATAAGCATCTTGTTCCTTGTTCCTAAGCCTAAGATGGATAATAAGAAACCAAGTAGGATTTCTTTTAATATATATAGATGCTTTCTCAGGACTCTCTTTCACTCAACTCGTATAAACAATATTCAACTAGCGCTTAGCTGGAAGGCATGGTGATATAGTGAATATCGAACCATGAAGAACTAGAATGGGCCTTTTCTTCTGCTGTGTCCGGCTGTTCTTTCTTTAAAGGAAAGCCAGTCCCAAGATAAGAAGTCACTATATATATATATATATATATATATATATATATATATATATATATATATATATAATAAAAAAATATAAATATAATAAAAAATATATATATATAATAAGAAGTTACTATATATATATATATTATATATATATATATATATATTTTACTATATATATATATATATATATATATATATATATATATATATAATAAGAAGTTACTATATATATATATAATAAGAAGTACTATATATATATATATATATATATATATATATATATATATATAAATATATATAATATATATATATATATATATATATATATATATATATATATATATATATATATATATATATACGCGCGTTGCGCTCAAAAGAAAAGAGCAACGACAAAAGGACTAAGCGCTTCAACAAAAAACTGCACTGAGAAGTGCGGAGGCTAGACCAAGGCTTCCCAAAAGCTGTCCTCGGAGTGAGAGCAGCGCCTCCTAACTCCGTGGATCTGACGAAGGGCTTCGGTAATCAGCTGGTGAGGAAGGAATTGACGACCCTCGTACCTAAACTTGTTCTGATTCTTCCACAATACCTAAATTTCGACGGCTGCGATGATCTTACGTCCGTGGGAGCGGCCCCAACTAGCTAGGAGATCGTTGAAGCCCCCGGGAAGATGATTCTGTCGGAACTTAGTGTTGAGGCTTGCCCACAATTGCTTAGCCAGGTCTCCGAAAAGGAGAACGTGCTCCACCGACTCCTCGTGGGGGGATGCACAACAGTGACATCTCGTTGTGAGACTGTAGCCGAAAAAGATGATGGAGTCATCATTGGAAAGTTTCCGTCTCTGAGCTCTCCAGATCAGGATCAACCATTTGTTAGGGATGCATGATTGCCAGTATGGGGGCAATGAAGGGGGACGGGGAGCCGGTCCCTCTAGCAGCGATCCTGGCCGATGCCAGCGAGAACGAGCCACTAGGATTGGAGGACCACCGCAGGGAGTCCGGTTCGTTGGAGATCTACAAATTGACGGCTGTAAGACTCGTGACCGCTTCCTGCCCGAGCCAGTCTCTCACGCTGTGCCAATTCCATCCGGAAGTGATGTCCCATAGGTCACGGATTGGCTCGACGTGAGGGTTGTTAACGGTGAGAAGCGCGTCTCCCAGCCAACGCTCGTTTCTCACCGAAGAGTGCCCGTTGCCCAGCTGTAGGCGGATAAGGGGTTCGGCGAGCTCGTGACCGCGGGAAATGCGATGCCAGGTGGCCGAGGATCCGTTGTTCACTAATGTCGTCATAGGGTGAGAGAATCTGAAGTATCTGGCCTTCATGAACCTGGACCAGAGAGAGTTGTTCGTGCGCAGCTTCCACCATAACTTCATAGAGCATACGGCCACTAAGTGCTCCAATCTATGAAATCCCAGACCACCCTCCTCGGTAGGTTTGGCCATGGTGATCCAACTTGCCCAGTGATGCTTATCCTCACCGTTGCTGCTACCCCAAAAGAATCTAGTGAAGAGGGATTCGAGCGAGGAGAGAACCTTTTTAGGGGGGCCGCAGACAGCTAGGGTGTGGATGGGGATGGAGGAGAGGACGTGTTTGATCAGAATCATCTTCCTACCGGAGGAAAGGGTCGCGTTGTGCCAGCCCTCGATCTTCTTCCTAATAGAGGCTACTAGGGATTCAAAAATGCTGGAGTTGGACTTGTCGTAAACCAACGGGCAACCTAAGTAGAAGAACGGAGGATACGTGGTGGCAAAGGAAGGCAGATTGGAGAGCCTGGAAGAGTGGGCCATGTCCGCTTTTTGATGGGTGTAGATGACGCTTTTGTTGTCATTGCCACGCTGACCAAAATAATTGGCGTATTTCTTCAGCATTCTGTGAACAACCTCAACCGACCCAATGTTGCCATAAGAGAAAATGAGGACATCATCAGCATAAGCAAGGTGAGTGATGATAGGACAACCAGTGGTGGTGTGGAAGTAATGGAATTGTGGGTTGTTGATCATGCTTTTGAGGTTTCTGCTGAGGACTTCAGCAGCGATGATGAATATGGTTGCAGATAGGGGGTCTCCCTGGCGTTTGCCTCTGCTGGAAGGGAAGAAGCCCTCCGCTTGGCCGTTGATGACGGTGGAGAACCAGGAGTTGCTGATATATCTGAAGATAATGTCAATCCACGGATCGAAGAACCTAAAAGCTCTGAACACCCAGATTATGAATTACCAGTCCAGGCGATCGTACGCTTTCTCCATATCAAGTTTGATGGCGACGTTGCCATCTCTGGCCGAGAATTTCATGCAAGTGACCATTTCTTGAGCGAAAAGGTTGTTGTCTATGATGTTCTGCCCCTTGACAAAGCTGCTCTGCTCTTCAGAGATGATCCTGGGCAGGAGATGGGACATCCGATTGGCGATGATCTTCGAGATGATCTTGTTGGTAAAGTTGCATAAGCTTATGGGCCTGAAGTCTCTGAAGGTCTCCGGATTATCTTTTTTGGAAATGAGTATGAGGTTGGCCCTGGCTATGGATATCGAGTATCTCGTACCTTGGAAGAAAGCGGTGGTAGCTTCGAGCAAATCAAGGGCGATGATGTCCCAACAAGATCTGAAAAATATCTCGTTGAACCCATCCGGTCCGGGTGCACTGTGTTCATCAAGTGCCCAGACCACAGCTTTGACTTTCTCGGCGGATGGAGTGGCCAGGAGTTGATCGTTATCTCTTTCGGTGATGATGTTGGGGACCTCGTAGAGGAACTCTTCGTCCTTGACGATAGCCTCTTTGGCGAAGAGGGACGAGTAGAACTGCACCGCGGCCTCCTGAATGCTCTTCTGGTCCTGAAGCAGAGTGCCGTTGTCGTCCGAGATGCGGTGGAGATTGAGCTATTGTCTGCACCCCTTGACACAATCGTGGAAGAAGCCAGAGTTGGGATCCCCCTCTAGATCCCAGGCTAATCTGGCTTTTTATTTTTTAGAATTCCGTCTTAACCTTCAGGCAAAACTTGAGAATAGCTCTGGCAAGGTTGAGCTTAGCACGCACATCCGAAGTGTTGTCTGAAGAAAACTAGGTTTTCGCTCTGGTGATATTGTCCTCCACGAATCTGATCGCCTGGAAGATGTTGCCGAAAGCGGCATTGCTCTATGAAGAAAGCGCCTTGCTGGTAGCTCTTAGTCTGGCCGTAACTCTTAATCAGGGTGGTCGCGATCATCTGTGGAGGTCCAAGAAGCGGTCACCACCGAGATGAATTAGGGGTGATGCTTCCAGAACTCCAGAAATCGGAGTAGTTTTTTGATGCGATGGGAGTTGCTGCTGATCTCAATGAGGAGAGGTAAATGATCCGATTCCGTGGAGTTAAGGTGAGAGAGGTTGGAGATGAGGCCATGTTTGACCAAAGGCCGTTAATCAGGGCATGATCTAGACGAGAGTATTGCCGACGGGCTCCTTCTTGCATGTTGTACCATGTAAAAGCATTACCGGAGAAGGGGAGGTGGTTGAGACGGAAGTTAAAAATAAAGTTGTTGAAGTCTTCCATGGCCGGGAGTGGAGGCGGGCATCCCCAGACTTCTCACCACAGCAAGAGATAGTGTTGAAGTCACCGAGGCAAATCCACGGAAGGTTATTGTGGGAGAGGTGGAATGCAAGAAGGTGTTCCCAAAGAAGCCTGCGCTCTGGTATGTCACAACCGCCATGGACGACAGAGAGAAGGGAACAGGACCGAAGCTCCGGGTGCTCTACCCAGCAAGAGAGAGCCTGTCTCGAATCCTGGACAAGGCCGAAATTGATCCCGGCATCAAAAAAATCTAGATGTCGTGGCATCCGACAACAGCGGCCTGGAATCCGAGTTGGAGCTGGGTGCCTTTGAGTTTCTTCTATGGGATTGTGGGTTCTATGACCACTAAGATGTCGATTTTGTGGGTTTTCTTGACGCTGATGATCATATTCAGTGTCGATTTATTGGCTAGCCCTCTTACGTTCCATGAAATGATGTTAAGCATTTGGGGGGTGGGGGTGGGGGGGTCGAGGTTGTGGAGCTTCGCAACGGACCTTGTGGTCCTTGCCGGTTGTTGTCCTTGTTTGTTCTTTGTCTTCTTCTTGTGAGATTTGTTGTTGTTGTTGTTGCTATCAGCAAGAGCGCACATAGGATTGTCGGGGTCCATGAAGCCTGCTTCCTCGGCTTGCCTCTGCCTATCCGTGATCTCTTGGTCTAAGGGGGGTTGAGAGGTTTTGCTGGGGTCTGCAGGGTTAGGCTGGATGGTAATTTCGGTCACTGGATCTGCAGATAACGGTGCTTTAGGTCCCCTCTCAGGGCTAGAAACTTTAGAGATGGGTGATTGTTCTGTGATGTGCCACGTTTCGCTGGGTGTTATGATGTTTTTGATTGACCCTGCTTCTAGATTACTGAGCGGATGTGTAGTGATGATGGGGGGTGGGTTCTCTTGTGTCTCAGCTTCGTTGGTGATGTCTACCAGGTTTAGAGCTTCGAACCTGTTAGTGGTAGAGATCGAGTTGAGTTTTGGAGAGGTAGGGTTGCCTTGTTTGGGGGGTGAGGGGGTGGTAGCCCGGGTTACGTCTGGACTATCTTCGAATCTGAGGTGTGAGTTTGAGTTGGGTTTGGTGTGTTGCAACTCCTGTTGTTGCTCCTTGGGGGCGAGTTGATTCTTTTGTTTCAACTCTGGATGAGCTTTATAGCAGAACTTGGTGAGGTGAGCACTGAGGTGGCAGTGATTGCAAAATAGGACGTTGTTGTCATAGATGAGAGGTTGGGTGTGGGTTTGGTTCCCTAACTCAATGTTAAGTAATTTGGGAAGTTCTTTGGAGATGTCTAATTCCATGCAGACTTTAGCGTTGTTGGCTCTGGTGAGATTTATGGTTTCCTCTGCCATGGCCACAAAAGTGCCAAACTAGTTGACAATTCGTTTCAGAGCCGCTAGGATGAAGCAGATCCAGGGGGTTGGGTAGGGTGACCCAGGCTGCCACGATGGGCGAGTCCACTCTAGGATTGACGGTCTGAGACCATCTAACAAACTGTCATAGTTTTGGAGTCCACCTTGCTGGTGCCATGGGTTACGGCAATCCTTTGGTCTTCTTCCGAAGAGAGAAGTAGCAGAATGTTTTCGGGATCCAGGGGTGCAACTCTGTAAGCCGAGGTGAAGTGCCATTTGGCGGTGGATTCTTGAACTCTGGCGAGTTTGGGGCAGCTCGAGGAGAATTAGAGCACAAAGGTGAAGGAGAACAGCTGGTGCAGTGAGGACAGGTCTGCATCGGAGAAGGGATCGATAGAGGTTGTCTCTCCGGAGGCGGGGGGGTAGTCGATTTTTGGGATCGGGACATCGGGGTAGGATCGGGAACAACAGGGCTGCTCAGTCTGGTCTCAGCAGGTCGGCGAACGAGACTGAGGGGGAGATCCCGGAGGAAACTAAAGCGCTTGAAGGAGGGAGGAGTCCTGACAAAGCCAGGAGGCTTCGGCGGGAGCCCAGGACCTCCTAGAACAGCGGCGCTAGAGGGTAGTTCACGGAGGATGGGCGGACCTGAAGAGGAGGCCGGGGGCATGTGTGACACGGTCTTAAGGGAGATGGTGGGAATGGTTTCAGGAGCGGCTGCTATGTGGGACGCCGAGCAGGCGGCGCAAACTCCGGGAGGGAGAGGCCCTGGACCCAAAGCGGAAGGGGGACCGGGCGCATGGGAGGGGGGGTCTTTCGGCGCATAGGGAAGGGGGCCTCCGGGCACAAAGAAGGGACCGGGCGCATAGGAGGGGGAACCTCTATGCGCAGAGGATGGGGATACTCCGGGCGCATAAGAGGGGAGACCTCTGGGCTCATCTGCGAGCGCAGAGGAGGGAGGGCCACTGGGTGCATAGGGGAGAGGACCACCAGGAGTAGAGAGGGAATTGGGCTCTTGGGCTACCCCTCCGCCAGTAAGCGGAGCAAGACTGGGGGAGCCACAGGATGCAGAGGAGGGAGGGCCACCGGGCGCATAGGGGGGAGGAGCACGAGGAGTAGAGAGGAAGATGGGCGCAGGGGCGGCCCCTCCGCCTGGAAGCGGAGCGAGACCCGACAGCCAGGCCTACGCATGAGGTAGACTAGGCTCCACGGGTGCATGTCCCTCACAGCGGGCGCATGTCCCAGAAGAAGGAATGGAGGGGGCGCATGGCCTGGTCCCTACCGGGCCCGAATGCGGGAAAGGCAGATTCGAAATTCGAAATGCTGTAGGGGACGAGCGGGAATGGTCCAGACTGACATCCGACTAGACTGGAGGGAGGCTCATGAATCCGACATAGGCCTGCCTCAGGGACGAAGACAAGGAAGCCTGGCTAGAGGCGACGGCCGACCCGACGCCGACGGGAGCTGAGGCTACCGCGGCTAGGGTGCGGCTGACGAGCTGGATCTGCGCCAGGGACCAACCAACGGACGGAAGAAGGGAGAGCTCCGAGAACTGATGGGAGCTCGATACGGGGCTGACAGGGAGGAGCGTGAGGTCCGTCGGTTGACTGTGGGGGCGACGAAGCGCGCGTCGAGGACGGCGTGGGAGGCATCGGCGACTGCGCTTGGCTGCCGCAAGACTGCTGCCCAGGGCAACCTCGACGGAGAAGCCAAGGGGCGCCGGAGGGGGGCGGGAGGGTGACATGAGCGAGGCGGGGGGAGGGAAAGGGGGCTGTCGGCCGGCTACCAGCGGCGGACGGCGAGACATGAAGGACATGCTGATGGGAGAAAAGGGGGGCTCGAGGTTGAGGAGCTCTGGGCCATTACAAAAAAAGTTATATATATATATATATATATATATATATATATATATATATATATATATATATATATATATATATATATATATATATATATATATCCACCCAAACTCTTCAACTCATTATGCTAAATCTTATTTCAGTTTGTATTTTGTAATAATCAAGACTTGATTGCTATTTGATTATGTGTTTAATATTACTTTTGTTTGAAATTATTTCAAATGTTGTATTAGAGCTCGTTAAACCCGATGGACCCGACTCGACCCGAGCCCAACCCGATCCTCCGGACTTGGTCTGGTAGGACCGTTGAGCACCTCTAGGGGGATGAATAGAGTGCGTCTGTGCAGCGGAATAAAAATCACCACTAAAAATTTATACATCAATAATCAAACTAATATGAAGCAGGCAATATATAAGTAAACACGTAAAGTAAGGAGATCAGAAAAAGCAAAACTCAAACACCAAGATTTATACTAGTTTTCTCTGAGTGGACTAGTCCAGTCTCGAGTAATCTAGTTCGATGTTGAATCCACTATGTAGTGAAACACAGGCTTTGAATCCAAAGTGCTTGTAACTCCTTACAACTCGTGCTTTTAGTCTGAAGATCACTACTTCATATCCACAAGCCTTTGATTCGAAGGACTTGTCAGCTTAAAAAATATGATGAAAACAAAATTATTTTCAATCATTCTTTACAACTCGACCAAACTTCTGGATCAAAACGAACTGGCACCGACTTGGCTAGGAGTCGTAAATGCTTTGATTTGAAAGAAAATAGCTCAGATAACTCTTTGAAAGAGATGGAGATGAGAGAATGAGATGAATGGGTAGAATGATAAACTCTTCTCTATTTATTGGGCTTTTGGGGACCGCACTCGGGCAGAGTTCAGTTATCCAACGCTCAAAAAATCGTACGTTGGAGCCGATTCTACATGAAGACTAATCCAAAGGAATACTGGTTCAGGATGACCGTGTTTGGTCCAAGTTTGGGTAGAACTCGGTCCGAGTTCGATTGCACTATAACTAGTTAGGTCAAATGTAGAATTGAATGGATTGGGTTTTTGACTTTTTGTAATTGGGCTGGCTTTTTAGATTTTGTGGACATAAGATAATTTGAAAACTTGTTTAGGCTTTTTGGTGGAGAGGCTAGGAAGCTGAGCAAGTGTCAATTGTGACTCGACATACAGAGTCCCTAGACTCAATTTAAAGTAAGATACATAAATAAATATAAATAACAAGAGCACTTTGATGACACATTTTTTCTTGATGACAATTATCCAAAGATAAATTGATCTGGAAATCTGAATACCTTTCGGGGGCTTCATCCCCAAACCCCACAGGGAGGGAGGGAGGAGCTGCCTCCTCGACCCTCGTCCGCTGACCGTCCCTGGAGTGCGTTGTCCCCGAATAGGCGTTGGGCGGTTTAGAAAAACCTTCTTGTATAACGTCGTCCTTAGCCCATCATTAACTCTTCATTGCATATGTCCTGGTTTAATCATGCTTACTCCTTGCCTGCAATTACATGTTAGGCGAACAAAGCAGTATAGAAGTATAATAAATTTAATAAACAATAGGACACTGCTAAGTTTAAGTAGCAATATGATAGTGATTACATGAATATTAGTGACATCATTATGTTAAACTTAATCAATTATCCATATTCAAAATTATGATACAATCATTGGGCTAGCAATCTCCCTTTTTTGATTATGGCAAATCTGTTAAGTTTAAGATATATATGTTAGATGCATGTATTACTAATAAACACATATTACTAGAATATTGTGTGCTAACTTAAAACTTATTTCTCCTCCGTTGACATTATAAAAAATAATCTCTCCCGTAATAAGATATAAAATGAAATCAATCATAACAGAAGGAAGGCAGAAATAATCATGAACAACGATCAGGGTTCAAACCAAAATCTGATAAAAAATACACCTATAGTTTTTAAGAGACTAATATAGGATTTTAATAAAAAGTAGATACCAATATAGTAGAAATAAATAATTGGTCATAAATAATCCATGATGATTAAAAATTCGCAGATCTAATATATACCAATATAAGATATCAAATATAGTATATTTATAAGATATAATAAGACTTTGATCACAAAAAAAAAAGATTCACAGTTTGCCTATACAAATTAGTGAATCACTCCCATTAAGAGTATAATCATTAAAAAAATCAAAATAGATATACTAGAATCTATCTACTTACCCAAGTTCATGCATTTGAACTCAATAACCTTAGCAAGTTATATGAATATCCATTAGATAAATATGAAGTTAATGGAGACAAAATACTTAAGAAGAAAAAATTCTGTCGACTTGAATGCTCTCCCGCAAAGTACGACCAGTCTGTAATGATAATCATGAACTTTAAGATAAAAACTCAATAAGAAAAGCCAAATCAATTGAAACTCAAAAGAATCATCATATACTTGGCAAGATAACTTAAAACCCGTATAAAATGAGAGAGACAATATTAAAGACAATTCATGTAGGGGTGAGCATTCGGTTAATTTGGTTCCAACTGAACCGAATTATGGAAAACCGAATTGACCGAATTTATGATAAAGAAAGCCGAAACCGAACCGAATTGTGGCACAACCGAACCGAACTAAATCGGTTCGGTTATTCGATTGGATTCAGTTTACTCGGTTGGGCCATTTTTAATGTTAATGAACCTGGCCTAAAGTGCTTAAATTGGACTTCTTATACAAATATATAACAGTTGGACTTCTTATTAAAAACATGTAGCAAACCTGCAAAATAATTCATCCATATTACAAATTTTTTCAACCTGATAATAGAAGTTACAACTTACATATAGAATGATTATTATTGAAATAAAATAATATAAATTATATAGCAGTTGGTTCCAAATCAACTATTGATAATGCAAATTATTATACAAATAATTCAAATAATATACATTATATAGAAGTTGAGTTTTTAGATAATTTCTTCATTTGAGTAGCAGCAGGCAGCATCCACAAATTATATTTCCTCAAATAAACACTTCCAAACTGCATATTCAAATTTAGATTAGTAAAAAAAAGAGAAGCAATGCCAAAAGGAACAAATCCATATTGTTTCACACAAGTTACACAGTTGCACTCACTGTCACTGGAACAGCTACTCGAGGGACATCCACGACAATCATTAGGAATCAAACAACCAAAGAAGAATAAAAAAAGGGTTGAAGCACACCTCACATATTGTTTCACACAAGCGACACAAAAAACAAATGATGTTCATACCCAAAACCATAAACTACAGACTGGTGGTTAATGGAGCGTGTCATTGAACTGGTTCAAGCCAATCCTACAAATGATCCAAAGATAAACATTAGATCCAAAAGAGAGCCACATATCGTAATATAACAAAAATTAACAGTGTCCAGGTAAATCAAGATCCAACTTGAACAGAAACTTGCAGAGTCCGCATAGTGTAGATACATAAAGTGCCAACAATGGAAGTATACAGAGTCTGTATAGTACAGAAGAATAAGCATAGTGTGCCAACAATAGAAGTCTGTAGAGTCTACATAGTGCAGACTGCAGAAATAAAGTCTAAAATGCAAGACTGCATAATGCAAAATAATGTAGAGTACTTAATATTACAGTCCAAAATAAGTATCTGTCTTTAAAGTTCGCTTAGGGTTGAGCCCACTGCCAAATAACTTAAATCTATATAAGAAAGGATACAACATATCAATATTCAATACAATTAATAAAGTAAAAAAGTAAAATTTCAACTCTTTGATAAAAAGATATACATCTTTTAAGTTAGTCTAGAGATTCCAAGTTCTCTTCGAGACTACTAACAATAGATAGGTTGGCACTGGATCGTAACCAATCTTGTGAACAAATAAGACCTTGAGCAATCTTAGGTGTCAAAGAGCTCCTAAATGCATCAAGTACACGACCACTGGGACTAAATGCACTCTCCGAAGCTACCGTAGATATATGAATAACCAACACATCACGAACCATTCTCGAAAGAATGGGAAAACGAGGATAATTAATATTCCACCAAGCTAAGATCAAAATTTGGATTCTCATCTTTATCGGCTTCGGTAGGCTCAATAAGATAACGATCCACCTCGGACTTACTATCACAACCACCAGTTTTATTTTATGGTTCTTATATTGAGTCTTCATCATATGTTTCAAGTTAAAAAGAGGACGCTCTTCACCGAATGAAGATTCAACTATTTCATTAGTAGTTGAAGAAGCAACTATAGGTGAATAGATCTTCTTATAGTCTTCAAACATAGAGTAGACAACCGTTCTCAGCTTCTCCATCATGGTATCATCCCTTGGTTTACTATATAGTTGATATAGCTACCATTCCACATATGCAATCTTTTGACGTAGATCATTTAGTGGCATAATGAAGATAATCATATTCATTTTCTCAATGTCTCCCCAATACTTGTCATATTTGTCTCTCATTTTATCCGCCATCATAGACAACTCAAAGTCATCATTACTCTTAGCATTCTTCAAGAGAAAGTCGATAGATGCAATTTCTTCAAAGAATTTGTTAGAAGTGACGTACAAAGAGCCCGAGACACGTAAAGTAAATTCATAGAAATGTTCTAAAAAAGTACACAACCTTCTCACATTTGACCAATCCTCCTCGCTAGGAAACAAATTATCTTCCTTAAGTTCTCTCCTAAATAAGAGATCTTCGTCTTGGAACCTCTCAAAGGCTCTTTAAAATTTTTGGGACGTGTCAAACATCAAATATGTTGAGTTCCAACGGGTACTCACATCAAGACACAATAGTTTTTTTGCTTTATATCTTTTCGATTTGAGCAAAATCTTTGAACTTTTGAAACCGAGAAGGAGATTGTCTCACATAGCTTATAGCTCTCCGAACACGACTAACCGAAGAAGACATCATTTTCAACCCATCAACGACAACACGATTTATAATGTGTGCAATACAACGCATGTGTAAATACTTGCATTGAAGAATATTATTTCCCCATTGGGCAAACTTCTTGCTTAAATATGCAATTGCAACATCATTAGAGCTAGCATTATCTACATTGATTGTAAAAATCTTGTCAATAACCCACTCAATCAAACACAACTCTACGTCCCTCATAATAGCCTTGTCTTTGTGATTAGAAATTGGACAAAAGTTAATAATTTTTTTTGCAATTCCCAACCATCATTGATGTAATGTGCCGTAAGACACATATAATTGATCTTTTGAATGGATGTCCATGTATCTGTCGTGAGGCAAACTCTTTGATTGGACTCCTTGAAGTAAGGCTTCAACTTAGTCCTCTCATCGATGTAAATATGGTAACAATCTCGTGTGACAATCCATCTTGATGGTACATTAAACGTAGGACATGCAGTAGAAGTAAAATGCTTGAAGCCCTCTCCCTCTACAAACCAAAAAGGAAGCTCGTCAACAACTATCATATAAGCTAATGCTTTCCTTACGTCTTCTTGATTGAATTGCCAACTAGAGAGGGTTGACATGCCTTTTCCAATCGATTATAAATTCAATATCTATTGAGTAGAGCCTTTATGGTTTGGGTTAAGGGGGCACGTGTGCCAATAATTTTTAACAGAAGTAGTTCCATTAATTACGGGGTGACAATAATATTGTTTTTTTGGCAGAAATTGCACTTCGTCCTTTGGATGCCCGTTCTCAAGAAATTCTTTAAAATCACTCCAATAAGGAGCTCTTCTTTTACCATACATTTGCCTTTGACCTTGAGCTTAGAATTAGTTATCGAATTAACAATTGGGTCACTTGTGTCATGGGAACTTTTTGCTCCCACTATCCCACCCTAATGCTCAATAGGTTCCCCCTCATTTGACATATAAAAAAACATAACAAAATATATTACAATGCTAACTTACAAAGCAAATTTCAAAAATAAAATGTAAGGAATTAAGAATACGCACATTGCATGAGTACGATGTTGATGCCATGAATTTGACTCAACTTACGCAACAAATGACCTATTAAATTATTTGTTGAACACCATGTAAGATAAGATATAGTTTTTTATAAAAATAAGATATAGTTTTTTATCTGTTAATTATCTTTCTGTTCTCA
>JANAVB010042215.1:0-26213 GCA_029216955.1 Iris pallida
GTATTTATATACATGTATATATAATACATCTAGGTATTTATATACATATGCATATGTATATATGGATGATACATATATTGTAGGGCAAATACCACTTTTAGTCACCCAAAGTTTCAAAAGTTCAACATTTAGTCACTCTCTATCTATATTTTTGGTCGTGGAGTGACTAAAAGTTGAACTTTTGAAACTTTGGGTAACCAATGATATTTGCCCTATATTTGTATAATAGATTAAGAAAGAAATAGAAAAAGTGAAGAATAACACGAAACAGCCAAACCCGACCAGGCCAGGCCCAGCCGGCCTGACCCCAAACCCCCAAACTTTCTATTCAGCCCGAGGAGGGAAGTACCCAAACCAACCTCTCGGCCCAGCCGAGAGTTTGAAATCATACATATAGATGAGATCAACGGAAATAAGGAACCACGCCTCAAAATCCTAAGACAAACCCTAACCCCGACCTCAACCATGGGTGCCCTGCGCGCGCGCCGTCGCAGGTTGGCCGCGCGGGCCGTCGGCCGCCGGCGGATGCGCTGGAAGCGCGGGACAGTGGCGCCAACAGTGGCAGCAATGACAGCAACCACGCTGGATTGCGCTGCGATTTTCTTCCACCTCGCTCCACCATTTTCCGATCTACTTGAACAGGTACGAAGCTAACCTAACCCCCTTCAACTCCTGTCAATTCATTTTATTTTAGATGACCTAGAATCTATGGGAAATTGCGCCGAAAAGTCGACAAAAAACTCGTTCTGAGCAGGGACAAGAACAGTTCAAACAACCAACTCGGCGTCGATTTTCCTGCCAAACCATCACCAATTTCGAAATTGTGTTTAAAGAGAATTAAAGACGACATATAGGAGATCACAACCTACTTTTTAGATTTGAATTTTGTTAATTATTCACAGAGAAATCACTTCCTAAAAATCAAGAAAAATCTGTTTTGAAAACTTGAAAAATTGCTCCACACGACGTGCGTCCCGCCAATCTGGGCGACGTGGTCGCGAATCGAAAGCTGTGTAACGGCTTCGTGGTCGTGTGGGCTTTGACGAAATTCGAATTGGTCGCGTGTGTGCGACGAATTTGATGCGTATCCGTCGAAATTCCCCGTATCGTGCACTTTGCAAATTCTCCAATTACTTTGTGCACGCTCATCAGATCGAGACGAAACTTGCGCCAACAGGACCGTATCATTTTTTTGGTCCTGTATGCCAAGTTTGGTCCAATTCTGAGACAGTGGAATCGGAACGCCGTTTTGCGGGCCCCACGGTTCCACTCAACGGACGATTTTGTGCACGGCCCGCCGAAATCCAACTTTGGACATACGGTTGGGTTCATATTAGAAAACCGGATCCGTAGACATGTACTTTGATGACTTTAGAGATCATTGACTCTGGCACGCTTTTCGGTGCAAAGCGGGTCCAACGGCGGACATCGTTTTTGCCCGAAATTACCGTTTTGCTCATGTGTCCAGAATTGGACTTAAGAACAGGCAATCCTAGCAAATTTGACTATTCTAAGAACATTGGTAATGTTTATTTCAGCTTCCGGGGACTGTTGTACGGGTTTTGACTATTGTGGCACATTGAGTAGTTCAGACTGTCGGTTTCACCAGCAGAGGACCACAGGCGAGTACAGTTTATTGTCTGCATTTTGATATTGATCTTTACTATATTTCATTGATTAGTCATTGGTTATGTGATTTTTATACTCTGTTATAAATTGTTGAGTCGGAAATGAGAAGTACCAAGGATGTGTGATCCGACCGTAGACCGTGTTTATTTTCCTGCAGTAGACCTCGTAGACCGTGTTTATTTTCATGCAGTAGACCTCGTAGACCGTGTTTATTTTTTGCAAGTAGACCTCGTAGACATTGTTTATTTTCTGCAAGTAGACCTCGTAGACATTGTTTATTTTCTGTAAGTAGACCTCGTAGACATTGTTTATTTTCTGCAAGTAGACCTCGTAGACCGTACGGTGTAGCACCCCAGACCGATCACATGTCAAAGGTACTTCTAGTAGTTGGAGAAAGTATTTTGTGTCTATTTATTGCTATTGGTTTTTCATATTTACTGTTTATTTTCAAAACTCATGATTGATGTCTAACCTTTGTTTTATAGTCATTTTCTTTATTTGAAATTGCATTCAGTGAATTGTGCTCGTTCCATTCCTGACTGAAAACCAACATTTTCAGGTTAGCCATGGATTTACTTAGCTTGGGGAGTGACGGGAATACTTGCAGACAAAAGCGTAGAGACTAGTTAGATAGTTGAGTTGTAGTCATTCATTTATTTGTACAAGTTTATATTTTTCTACAAATGTAAAACTTGTGATCATTGTAAGTTAAATTAATTATGTGAATGAGTATTATTTGTGATTCTGATCTTCATGGCCGTGACAGCGTTCTACCACCGATACTGCGGCGTAGACTGGCTTGGACACGTGTCGTATCCGTTTTAAAAAAACAAAAAAAAAATGGGTGCGGGTCGTGACAAGTTTTTGTGGTGGCCCATGCAGGTCTATTTTCGCAAATCATGCGAAATCATGATAGTACTTAAGTTAGTTGTACTATTGCGAGCCTGCGACTAGAAAATGCTCATTCACGAATTAGAAATTAATTTAATTTAAGAGAGTGACTAGGACTAGGAGTCCCTTATACAAATTTACCGATGGGTAGTCTAGGCCATGCAATGTAGGATGAGGGTTATTAATTTTGATACCTTGTCAGATCCACATAGTTACACTATTACCTCTTGATAGGACGATGTGACCCAACGTGGATAGATTATTCACTTGGTGAGACAGAGCTTCCTAGAATTACTGATCTAACCTAGATGAATCATCAATTCCTTCTCCTTACCTCTTTAGATATCATCCTCACATCTTATTCCAAATTGCCTATTTAGTTCCTCTTTTGCCCTAAGAATAATTATTTTTCTTATTATGTTATCCATATACGGACCTTGAGTTAGTTTCGATTCAAAGTTTTCCCTAATGGTTTGAATACATAGGAAATAGATACTAGAATGTTTGTATTTCTTTTGTCCCCAGATATTTCTTTCCTGTTCAATCCTTTATTTTAAGGGTTGTGATTGATAGGACAAATGCTTACGCTCTAGTTCATGGTCAACTTGTTCGATTCTCTAGAAGCTCATGAATATTTTCAGATATAGTTATAGGAATGTTAGTTAACTCATAATGGCAGGACAGCAGCACACTGTCGCCATTTAATTGAATTTTGGAGACTATGGATACACTGCAGCCAGCAGCGCACTGGCGAGACACAACTCCTAGAGGTGAAATTAGTTTAAGAAAATATAGGTAAAGGGATATTGCCAAAACTATGGCTAGTGGTCCTCTCTTGATCGTAGATACCTTGAGCCAATATTGGATAGAGTTAAGAAGTGTTCGATTTTGTATCATGTTGAGTTATGAAACCAAGGGTTTACCACAGCCCGATTTTATAGGCGAGGCGTAGTCCTCGGTGAAATGACTTCAGACGTGATTACAAGTTAGAGATACTATAGAGGATAGGACAGTGCCCTGTGGGTTCCATAAGATCCGAAGCCAATATTAGTGAAAGTTTTGTAAGTTGGGTAGCATGTCTCCCGACCTAGCATTCTGTAGTCCTTGTGACTTATTGACGAGGAAATTGATTGACACTAATAGGTTTACCTAGAATATGGAATTCAGAATGTCCATAACTCATTAGTCGATCAAGTCCTTATGGATAAGAAGATAGTAGGTAGACCGTATAAGCAAGAACACCGGGTACGGTTTGATTATCACAAAACTCGAACTACTTGTGCTTTCTTTCAAAAATCTCGCACAATTATATTCGACTATCTTAACAAACGCTGCTGTCACAGCTTAGTTTTGTAAGCTCATTCTGTTCTCGAGCTTGATTTGAGGCATATGTTTAGTGGGGACGCCTGCTAACTTATTGTCTAATCAGAATCAGTGTATTATGGTCTGATCAACCATGATGTATTTGGTTCGCTCTTCGTTTAATTATCCCACGTGGATTGAGATATTAAGGTATCTATGATCTCATCTGCGACTGCCTTGACAATTCCTCTTGAATTATACGTTCGCCTTTGAATCACGTGATTGCATTCGATGACATCTTTCTTGAACTCTTTATTGTTTTTGTCTTTCACTAATTTGGAAAGATAGAAGCTCATAACTGGTAGATAGATTCAGAGTATTCCCGTGGCTATGATAATAGTAGGCACAAGTGTAGCTACCATCAGCCAGTCATGTGATTGAGTTACTCGTTCTCCCATCGACCATCAAACTACTATTGAGACTCTCGAGCCATCTGAATTTGTGAATGATTAGGATTTTACCCTTAGTCAGAATGCCAACCTAGGAGACTATCTATTCTCAAGAAACCAAATGTTGTGAGTCTCTAATTATTTGCTGAAAGCTTGCCTTAACTAGCAACCCTTAAGCCTTGAACCAATCCTTCCTCGACCGAAGCCCATAGTTAGACATGAGATGAGTAGACAATAGGGTAATCATTTACCGTGACACTCATCCCGAGATTGGTTTCCAACAAATATTACTCTAGTTATGTAAATTTTATTATTAAGACCTAACTAGTGTTGGAACACCACAATCACTTGCTTAGCCAATACCATAGCTTAAATACGCTGTCATATTATGATCTACCAGTTGTCAACAGTAATACACGATCACTACGACTCTTGTGACGATAGTCTGGCAGGTTGACACAAATAGAAATTCACGACTCGGTTGTTAGAAATTCTTTTCTTTTGATGTGCCTTAGAGTTGGTTACCCTGTCGATAACTCTTGTATACTATAGACAAGTAGATTATCCTATTTTGTCGACCATGTGTCATTGTACACACTCGTTCTCCATTTATTGAGGAACGATCCTTGACTTGACTAATATCTACCGTATCCCGATACGCCGTGCCTTATTCCCTATAAACAAAGAGTCGAGGTACAGTATCCGGACTTTGGAATTTTTTCTGACCTCATCATTCCTAAAACCATATCCTAGCTTCTATGGTGGATAGACTGTAAGCCTCCTAAAGTTTTAGGATATACGAAGATCACCGATTGATTAGAATAAATTTTTATTAGAATGATAGTTAGTGCCATATGGACTCCCACTTTCCATTTAGATCATTTTGTGTCTCCGACCGTGTCATTAATATTCGGAGCACGAGACCAGCTGTTATCTTCCAACAAACTGCATATGTAAGATCTAGACGAGTCCACCTTCATCTAGGTATATCATGTCCCACTCAAACCCGTCCCCTTGTACTCTATTTTTATGGTACAACTTTCAGGTAAAAAGGATTAGCTATAACCCTTACCATAATACCGGTATGCTTTTCGACTTTCTATTAGAGCCCCAGCCTTGACACAATTCATTCGACCCAATATTTGGTTGTGACCTACTCGAAATCCACTATGCATATGCCACTTGTGTGCCACTTGATAGAGGCCGCATGTGCTATCTAAACACAAAGTCACTAAAGGCACATTTTGAGCTTTAGGGACCTAGCTAACCAACCTGACTAGCAACTAGCCCAATCCCTGAGTAGAAACCTATTCTAGGATACCCTAACCTAGTAGAAATAGTTTTATCATTGGGATCTTGACCAGTCCATATAAATTGAAATCCAAGGTTCATCTAACCAACGAGTAATATCCCTTGCTCGTGTATTTAAATAACCACGGAAAGATCACACTCTTGATTTCTCAAATTCCGTTCTATTATGGAACCTTGTTTGAAATAGAATTTTGAGAACGAGACTTCTGTATTGCACGGATTGCAGGCCCCTCTAAGTAACGAAGAGTTCTTCGATTTAGCAAGTGACTGGACTAGAGTAGCACATAGTAGCAAATAAGACAAGGGCTTATAAACTTTCATCCTGTCTACATCATTGGATACTCTCTACCGCTTTGGGAGCTTCATAATCGCTCTCGATTATTTTTCCTATCTTCCTGTCCTTCCTATTGTAGAGTGATGAATGGTCTTATTAGAATTTACCAATATTTCTGAGCTACTTGTGTAAATGGGTTGTCTGTTATATTTTGGGTTATTTGATAGATAGGAGAAGATTATAGAAGCCAAAAGCAGTAGATATTCATTTTAGCAAGTAGTGGGAAGAGTAAAAAGTTTTAGGGACATACCATTGAGGGAGTAGTGTGACCAAAGGTGGGTAGAAGTCCTCGATGATTCGTAGTTACGAAATGGCTAGGAGGAGGATATAAATAGTTCGGAGAAATTAAAATTAGAGGATATTGTGGTAATAGTGGACTTATATATTTTTATTTTTATGTTTGAATTTTTGGCATGCTTATGAGTTAGAATTTCGAGGACAAAATTATTTTAAGGTGGGTAGATTTGTAGCTCCCCTTCCCGAAAATTTTGAAATATTTTTATTTTATTTATTTTTATTTAAATGGTGAATTTAGATTATTATAAATAATTATTTAGTTTATTATTACGGTAGATGTTTTTAGCCATAGCTGAGTTTCGAAGTACTTGACGACTAGAAACCATGGCACGGATAGTACAGTGGCGTGCCATGACTAGTATATTATCCATGCCAAGGAAGGCCGAGCCATAGTGACGTCCTAACTAAGAAAACCAGGCCAAGTTGCGACTTAACCCATTACCGAAGACTTTATTTATTAGTTAATTATATTATTGAGTTTTCGGAAGACCGGTTGTACCAAACCAGTCTGGACTGGACCTGAACTGAGCCCAAGCTCATGTAGTCATGCAGTACGACCAACGATGTCCATGTAGATATATAGACGTGTATATATAACTGTAGCTTATTTTATGATACAGGTAGTATTTACTGTTATTTGGATATTAAAGGTAATATATATAACTCTCTTGCTACCTTTGTGCAATGTGGTATTAGACTATATAATTAGATGTCTAATAATATATATACGCCATTATTGGTTTATTAAATTTTGTTATTATTATTATTATTTTATTGGGATTGTTATTTAATATTATTATTAGGTTTATTAATTATGTGATGGTTAAATAAATATATTTATTTAATATTTGATATTATTAATAATATTCATTTATAATATTGTACTGCCTGTATAAAATTTGTGGTGTAGTTATATATATAAATATGTATAAACATCAGGATATTTATATATTGATCTATAACCATATTTATAATTTATTAATATATATACTTATAAATATATATGTGCATAGGTAAGTATATATATAAATATTGTATACGTGTATTTGTATATACATATATATTATATATGTATAAGTGTATATATTTTTATATATATATATCTAGGTATTTATATACATGTATATATAAATACATCTAATATTTATATACATATGCATATGTATATATATGGGATACATATATTTGTATAATAGATTAAGAAAGAAATAGAAAAAGGTGAAGAATAAACAGAAACAGCCAAACCCGACCAGGCCAGGCCCAGCCGGCCTGACCCCAAACCCCCAAACTTCCTATTCAGCCCGAGAGAGGGAAGTACCCAAACCAACTCTCGGCCCAGCCGAGAGTTTGAAATCATACATATAGATGAGATCGACTGAAATAAGGAACCACGCCTCAAAATCCTAAGACAAACCCTAACCCCGACCTCAACCCTGGGTGCCCTGCACGTGCGCGCCATCGCAGGTTGGCCGTGCGGGCCGTCGGCCGTCGGCGGATGCACCGGAAGCGCGAGACAGCGGCGCCAACAGTGGCAGCAATGGCAGCAACCACGCTGGATTGCGCTGCGATTTTCTTCCACCTCGCTCCACCATTTTCCGATCTACTTGAACAGGTACGAAGCTAACCTAACCCCCTTCAACTCCTGTCAATTCTTTTTATTTTAGATGACCTAGAATCTAGGGAAATCGCGCCGAAAAGTCGACAAAAAA
Source organism: Iris pallida (assembly GCA_029216955.1). Taxonomy (NCBI): domain Eukaryota; kingdom Viridiplantae; phylum Streptophyta; class Magnoliopsida; order Asparagales; family Iridaceae; genus Iris; species Iris pallida. Next base: position 7,923 of record JANAVB010042215.1, read on the forward strand.
CCCGTTCTGAGCAGGGAAAAGAACAGTTCAAACAACCAATTTGGCGTCGATTTTTTCGCCAAACCATCACCAGTTTCGAAATTATGTTTAAAGAGAATTAAAGATGACATATAGGAGATCACAACCTACTTTTTAGATTTGAATTTTGTCAATTATTCACAGAGAAATCACTTCCTAAAAATTAAGAAAAATCTGTTTTGAAAACTTGAAAAATCGCTCCACACGACGTACGTCCCGCCAATCTGGGCGACGTGGTCGTGAACCGAAAGCATCAAAAGCTGCGTAACAACTTTGTGGTCGTGTGGGCTTTGACGGAATTCGAATTGGTAGCGTGTGCACGACGAATTTGATGCGTATCCGTCGAAATTCCCCGTATCGTACACTTTACAAATTCTTTAATTACTTTGTGCACGCTCGTCAGATCGAGACGAAACTTACGCCAACAAAACCGTATCATTTTTTTAGTCCTGTATGCCAAGTTTGGTCCAATTCTGAGACAGTGGAATCGGAACGCCGTTTTGCGGGCCCCACGGTTCCACTCAACGGGCGATTTTGTGCACGGCCTGCCGAAATCTAACTTTGGACATACGGTTGGGTTCGTATCGGAGAACCGGATCCGTAGACATGTAGTTTGACGACTTTAGAGACCATTGACTCTGACACGCTTTTCGGTGCAAAGCGGGTCCAACGGCGGATATCGTTTTTGTTCGAAATTACCGTTTTGCTCATGTGTCCAGAATTGGACTTAAGGACAGGCAATCCTAGCAAATTTGACTATTCTGAGAACATTGGTAATGTTTATTTCAGCTTCCGGGGACTGTTGTACGGGTTTTGACTATTGTGGCACATTGAGTAGTTCAGACTGTCGGTTTCACCAGCAGAGGACCACAGGCGAGTACAGTTTATTGTCTGCATTTCGATATTGATCTTTACTATATTTCATTGATTAGTCATTGGTTATGTGATTTTTATACTCTATTATAAATTGTTGAGTCGGAAATGAGAAGTACCAAGGATGTGTGATCCGACCGTAGACCGTGTTTATTTTCATGCAGTGGACCTCGTAGACCGTGTTTATTTTCATGCAGTAGACCTCGTAGACCGTGTTTATTTTCTGCAAGTAGACCTCGTAGACATTGTTTATTTTCTGCAAGTAGACCTCGTAGACATTGTTTATTTTCTGCAAGTAGACCTCGTAGACATTATTTATTTTCTGCAAGTAGACCTCGTAGACATTGTTTAATTTCTGCAAGTAGACCTCGTAGACCATGCGGTGTAGCACCCCAGACCGATCACATGTCAAAGGTACTTCTAGTAGTTGGGGAAAGTATTTTGTGTCTATTTATTGCTATTGGTTTTCCGTATTTACTGTTTATTTTCAAAACTCATGATTGATGTCTAACCTTTGTTTTATAGTCATTTTCTTTATTTGAAATTGCATTCAGTGAATTGTGCTCGTTCCATTCCTGAATGGAAACCAACATTTTCAGGTTAGTCGTGGATTCACTTATCTTGGGGAGTGACGGGAATACTTGCAGACAAAAGCCTAGAGACTAGTTAGATAGTTGAGTTGTAGTCATTCATTTATTTGTACAAGTTTATATTTTTCTACAAATATAAAACTTGTGATCATTGTAAGTTAAATTAATTGTGTGAATGAGTATTATTTGTGATTCTGATCTTCATGGCCGTGACAGCGTTCTATCACCGACACTGCGACGTAGGCTGGCTTGGACACGTCTCGTATCCGTTTTAAAAAAAAATAGGTGCGGGTCGTGACAACATGCCTACCTGGGCTTAAATTTGGTTCGGGTCCAGTTCGGGCTGAATTGGACAAACCAGGTCATCTAAAAATCAATATATAAAATAATATTTAATTATAATAATTTAAATGAGTCAATTCACAACTTGGTCTGGTTTTCCTAGTTCGGACATTATTATGGCTAGGCTTCCCCTGGCATGGCTAGTACACTAGTCAAGGCACACTGCTACATCTTCCGTGCCAAAATTCATGGTAGTCTTGTGCCCCAAAATTTAACAATGGCTAAGGTCATTTCTAAGAAAAATCATAATTTAAAAAATTTCGGTACGATAAATAAAAATAACTATTATATATTTTATTTTGAAACTATAAAAATAGAAAAATGTTTTTCTAAAAATATGTACGCTCGCACATAATCGCACTTGTCGAGCAAATTCAAAAAATAAAATTTCATGCGCGACGTGCAATACGACTACGCGACGTACAATACAAAATTTTAAATCAGTACCAAATTTAATAATAATAAATATAGTAGAAATTTAGGACTTTTACACCAAGACCGAACTTCCTGACGATCAGCCTCACCATAAGTCACGGCTGCATGTCCCTGGCTTTCGTCTTCCACCAAAAAATGTTAACGTTCCAAGGAGCTTCTTCATCCTTGGCTGGCCTAACCAAACGGACGGTGCAGTTCTCACGAGATTCGAACTCCTGAACCTGCCACCTTCATGTTCGAACTTGAAGCTCCCCCATACACATATGTCCTCAAGCAGAACATTATGCACTGTGCATATCGTCGATGAACCACAGCTGCTCCTGAACTGTGTGAATGATGATGCTCCCGTCTCATATTGAGTTTGCTACAAACCTTGATCTCCTTCCTTGCTTCGAACTACTGAAACCGATTTCGCTCCGTAAAGCTTTGGCAAACCGCCTGTCGCCAAAACTGGATCCATAAAGCAACCCCCACCTGGAGATCGACCAGTTGTCATAGGACCGACAGACTGAGCCTCAATCTTTGACTCATCACCATACGTCATTTTGTCTCGATGAACCGAATCCTCCATATCCCTCAAAGCATCTAGAAGCCCCTCCTCAACAAGTTCTCGATGATCCACCTCCTGTCGAACACCCCTCGAGCCTCCATTTGGTGTTTGTGGTCTGCCTGTACATCTCAGCGGCTTGAGCATGTACTTGCCATAACATAAATCTTTTCGAGCCAGGTATTGGAAACCCTTCGCAAGCATCCGATCTTTGTCCCGAAATAGACTGCAACAGCTATCATCTGCCAGCCTTCCTACCCAAACCAAGTTGTAGATCAAACTCGGTACATGTCGCACACCCCTGAAGACGAGCTTCTCACCAAACTTCGTTGTCAAGTGCACATTACTGATGCGTACAACTGCAGACTATCTTCACACGTCCAAACCTGCCATCACTGTATAACGTGAAGATCCTCCTATGTGGAGTGGTGTGATACGATACTCCTGTGTCTATGACCCAATCGCCATCATGACATATGCCACAAGGTTCCTCTGCGTCGGTCGCTACAATAATGATATCTCCAAACTCCATGAGGCCCTCCTGGTCATCCTTGCCTTTGGCCTTCTCAGCTTGAGCTTCATACAGTTCCTCTTGATATGACCCATTTTGCTACAGTAATAGCATCCCTAGCTCCTTACGGTCCACATTCACAATATCCAGAGAACTTTTCCATGTCCTCGCCTGTGACTTAGGTCTTCCCTTCCCGTAGGAAGCCACCAGAGAGGACTCCTACGACGATTCCACTCTCTTGTGTCGGACCTCCTCATTCAATAAGCTACTTTTGTCTGTCTCCATCGTGACAACTCTATCAGGAGCGCGGTTGCTCACCGACACCACCAACGTCTCCCAGCTTTCTGATAGAGAACTCAAGAGCAATAGGGCCGGAAGCTCATCATCAATCACCATCTTCATCGCAGACAGCTGATTGATGATACCCTGAACCTTATTCAGATATTGTGCCACTAGAACACTCTCTGTACAGTAAATATAGCTTCTTCCACAATGCTTTTGTCGAGCTCTCCATGGACACGTTGTAAAATGTCACGCCCCAAAACCAGAATATTGGTAAGTAGGGACGGACTAGGCTAGCTACGTAATACCAAAGTACTCCAGTACTCTAAAATAATGTATAAGCTGTCAAGACATGAGGGTTACTACTACAAGCCAATAATCAATCCTAGGTATCTCAATCACAGATAAATATGCAAAGTACAAGATGTATGATCATCGGACATAAATAGAAAAGCGTCCCAAACTATATATACATGGATGATCATGAAGCTAGTAATACAAAGTGAAAAACTAGAAAGAGTAATATTCATACATGATAAGCTCTAGCTATAGTCTAGAATATGCAAATCATGTTTAGGCCCGTAGGCTAAATGTCAAGATCCAAAACACGAGCTAGACACGTGCTCGGAGCCTAAACGCCAAAAAAGAATAATGTACATAACTAGTGGAAGAATAAAATAGAAAACCCACTAAGGTACTCTGTTGCTCTGGATAGTCACCGTCGGGTGGATGGTACGAAAGATCCTCTGGACTCCTCTATCAGATCTGGTCAAACAAAACCAATAGTGTCAGACCCCCAATAGCAAGTACCATAAAGGAAACCAAACTATGAACTAAAACCAGCAATAACTAACAAAGCAATAGATAGAGACATAAATAAGTAAAAATGGATTGAGACTCGTGCACAACCAATGCACTTATCCCGAGAATAGAAAAGATAATAAGCAAAGCAACCTGGAGCATAGGTAAATAACATGTGACAAAATATAAACTGTGGATATGTAAGGTAAACGGAAACATGTGAACATGTGAAATAAACTAAGCATGTAGAGAATATGAGATATCTGAACATATGAGCATGTGAGATAACTGGACATGTGAGCATGGGAGACAACTAGGACATGTGAGCATGTTAGAACTACATAGAACAACAATGATAAGATAACTTAGGAACTATTTCGAAACCTAAGTTACAACTCGCAAACCAGACAAGGACCGGGGTTGTAACCCTTCTCCTGAACAGAACTTCGTCTCTAATCATTGCACAACCTAAGGATCATGTATAGCGTGTGAGTACTGAATAGGACGACAAATGACAAGATGACTAAGAAACTATTTCAGAACCCAAGTAACAACCCGTAAACCAAACAAGGACCGGGGTTATAGCCCTTCTCCTGAACAGAACTTGGTCTCTAATCATTTATCGACAAAATTAAAGCATAACAATAATGTACTAAAATAAACATACAGACACTACCTAGACAAAACTAGACTGGACTGGACTCCATCCATCAATCACGGCCAAGCAATGAGTATGGCTTGATACTTTAACTAACAAGGGTTATCACAAGCCTAGTTACTAACAAGATGCACTCTTGAGAAATCCAATCCAGTTATCTGCCCTGCAGACTACCCGACTTATCCAAGCCAAAAGGAAAAGAAAGTAATGGTGGATACATCGCCCGGAAGACAAATGTATCCTAAGATCTAATAGTGGGTACATCGCCCAGGAGACAAATGTACCCTAAAGACATATAATAGTTGGTATATCGCCCAGGAGACAAATGTACCCTATAGACATATACAAGGTGCAACACTCGGTGGTGCACTGGAAGTGTGCTCATCATGACAGATAGCTCCAAATCCATTCAGATTGGGGTCGGGACAAAGGGCTTGCAGGTAACTAGAAAATTCTTCCCTCCCAATGATCTAGATAATCAAGCTAGTTGTTTAGTCCTTAGCATTTTTTTATTAGATTCTGGGTGTGGCATTCCGCAGAATTCATCCGAGACATGATATGCAAGACTTGACAATACAAGAAAGTATACTATAACAAGCCACAACAAGAAAATATAATAAGCTGGAAGCTAGGGTTGCGCTACGACGAGCCACTATAAAGAAAATAGAAGTGCGCCATGACAGACCACTATCATGTAAGTAAGGAAAGACATGTACAAGAGTGCACCACGATGGGTCACTATCTAGTAAGCAAAGAAGACATGTAACATGAGTGCGCCACAACGGGCCAAGCAAAGAAGACATGTAGCATGAGTGCGCCACGACGGGCCACTATCTAGATTAAGCAAAGAAAAGACATAAATCATGAGTGCATCCCAACGGGCCATTATCTAAGAATAAGCAAACATTACAATAAGGATGGCATGTAGAAAGAATTAGATAAAAGACATATCATGGCATGGGAGAAGCAATAAATAAATGTAACTACTTGACATAAAACAATAATGGAATCTGTGCTAGTGTTAAGAATATAAGGGGGTACAATTATTCTCTAACTGTAGAAAATCATGTAATCATGTTAAAAAAATCATTTTTGTTTAAGAAACATCAAATATTGCCAAGTACAAAAAACATGCCAAAAGATCAACTATGATTGAAATCATCAGTCACATATGAACTCTAATTAAGGTGAAGCGTGAAGATTCTTGAAGCCAAGACAAAGATCTACAACTTTAATGTTTTGAGTTTTACAAGATTCTATCTACAAAATAGCTTAAACGGACAACAACAATCATTTAGAGTGATTTGCGCACGGGCAAAAGGCGTATGACGCAAGATACAAGGCATGCGAGGTGCGAGGTGCACGAAGTGTAAGGTGCACGAGGTGCACGAGGTATAAGGTGCACGAGGTGCACGAGATGCAAGGTACGCGAGGTGCAAGGTGCACGAGGTGCGCGAGGTGCAAGGTGCGCGGACCAAAAGGTGCGCGAACCAAAAGGTGCACGAGGTGCAAGGTGCACGGACCAAAAGATGCACGAGGTGCAAGGTGTACGGACGAAAAGGTGCATGGGGTCCAAGGTGCACGAACCAAAAGGTGCACAAGGTGCAAGGTGCCAGGATCAAAAGGTGCACGAGGTGCAAGATGCGAGAGGTATAAGGTGCGTGGACCAAAAGGTGCGCGAGGTACAAGGTGTGCGGACCAAAAGGTGCGCGAGGTGCGCACGAGGTGCGCGAGATGCATGAGGTACAAGGTGCACGGACCAAAAGGTGCACACGAGGTACACGAGGTGTCATCCCTACCAGCAAGCTTTTGGCTATGGAGTTTTAGAAACTTACAATGTCTATAACTTGGGCTAGAGGACTCGAAATTGGACAAAATAAGGTCTAAACTGAATGAAATTGAATTCTCTACAACATGGAATAAGTAGTTTTCAAAAATAACAAATTTTAAGAGATCAAAACAAAAAAAACGAAAAAAACTATAAACTTAGATCTACAAAAATGTAACCATCAAATCAAAAACTCCAAGTTCTAAATAGGCTTAGAATTAAGCAAGGAAGATAATGGAACAAACAAAATAGAAAAATAATAATATTCAAGATTTGGCAAGATGTACTTGCCTAGGGTTAGGGGGGAGTAAATGATGAAGAAATAAATGAAGTAATGAAGAGAGAGAGAGAGAGAGAGAGAAGTTGGTTTTTATACAAAATCCTTCTCATCTAAAACCAATCCCAAACCAAGTTGAAACAATCCAAAATAAATCAAGTTAAGATTAAACCAAGTCAAGGCTAAGAAAGATAAGTCAAAATACTGGTCACCTGATAAATGTCAGAATTTCTTTCACATATACTGAAAATACGTATAACCAAAAATATGAGTGACATGCATGCCGTCGGTATACACTGGTATACTGGCGGTATGCCAGTGAAGGAGAAAATCTATAAGTTGGAAAAATTTAAAGCGTTCTGAAAACCAAGAAAATACGAAATACAGTACAAAATATATATCCGTTTATAAATATCGATACTGTGAGATGAGCCTCACAACTCTCCCATCCTTAAAAGAATTCCATACTCAAACTTTTCTAAAGCTAGTCGAGCATGATAACCAAAACAAAAATTCAAGACAATACAACTATCTTAATAAAATAAAGCATGACATATAAACGAAGGCAACAGTAATATAAATAAATGCATAAGCAATAAATGAGGGCAATAGTAATATAAATAAATGTGTAAGCAATAACACAAGCACAATCAAGAATGGCTGGAGGCATATGAATAAATATGTCTCCTGAGTCAGTTGAGTAGGGACCCGCCCTCGCTGGCCTACGCTGACTCCTAAAATAGGGTTCAAGTCTCAAAGTAAGTCAGTACCAATGACTTAGTCTACGACATGACTCTACCAGGGACGTATCTTCGTAGTCGAGACATGTGATAGGTATCATGTAACTCAAGATACGAAGATAGAAGAGTGGGACAAGAAACTCTCATTCACTCACCGAATAAGTCAAGTCGACCGGTGTACACCTGATATCGGCAAAATACAAGGCTGCTGAAAAGAACCCAAGATATACTGCCACTACCTGGTCTGCTACCGAAGAATAAACCAAAAGGACATAACTGCAAGAAGACCATAAAGATGGTACCTGAGACTCCCAAGGTATTATCTTCATGCTGATACTACAACTGCTCCTGGTACTGCACATTCAATCGCACTCTGAGCTGTCTGACCCTCTGAGCTCGCGATGGCGGAGGATACTGTGCCAATGGCTGAACATCTACTATTGGCCGTAACTGCTCATCCACTGCTAGGGGTGATGACTGATACGACTGAAAGGATTGAGGTGTTACATCTGGTATAGCTGGTCGTCCTCGAGATATCGGATAGGGGCAAGTGTTAACTGAAGGGTCCTCCGCTCTACAGCAGAAGCACCGCCTATTGGCTGCCCGAAAAACTGATCTGAGATGTCCTTTCTTGCCATAATAAGTACATGCTTCTTGTTCTGCCTGATACTGCTAGTTTCTTTGCCTCTGAGCATGGGCCTGCATATACTGCTGAGACCCCCTCCTGCTGGAATGTATGGGACTGCGTCGATAAAGGCCTCTGAGATCGCCTCTGCTGAACTGGTATTGGTACCCAGAACTGGATAACTGTAGGCTAGAATGATGAAGATCCAACTGAACTTCTCCGAGGACAAATCCCTATCATGTGGTCTGGTGATCCGCATTGTCACGACCTGCACCCGTTTTTTTTTTTTCCGGATACGAGACGTGTCCAAGCCAGCCTACGCCGCAGTGTCGACGGTAGAAGGCTGTATAGCTACATTGCTCAAAAATCACAAGTAATGCTCATTCACAAAATTAATTTAATTTACAAAGATCACAAGTTTTACATTTACAGAAAAATATAAACTTGTACAAATATGGAATAACTATAACTCGTCTATCTAGCTAGTCTCTAGGCTGTTCGTCTGCAAGTATACCCGTCACTCCCCAAGCTAAGTGAATCCACGGCTAACCTAAAAAATATTGGTTTTCAGTCAGGAATGGAACGAGTACAATTCACTGGATGCAGTTCCAATATATGAAAATGACTATATAACAGAGGTTAGCCTTTAGACATATGATTTATAAAAAGAAAATGAAGAAAGACAGAAAAACTGAATACCAAGAACAGAAAATGAAATACAATAAAATACTCACCAATTGACCGACTGAAGTACCTTTGATATATGATCGGTCTCGGAACAATTATACGACATGGTCTACACGGTCTAAAGTTACACGGTCTACAGTTACACGGTCTACAGTTACACAGTCTACAGTTATACGGTCTACATAAAATATTGTAATAAAGAAATACTGTCTACAAAAATAATAATCACGGTCTACGAGATATAAATGCAATAATAATCAAGGTCTAATGCAAGAATAAATCACGGTCTACACGGTCTACACGGTCTAAGGTCAGATCACACATCGTTGGTACTTCACCTCCCGACACAACAAGGAACAAAATCAACATAAAACTGAAATCACATATCTATCGACTACACATTGATGTATAGTAAAGATCAATACTGAAAACAAACAATAAACTGCACTCGCCTGTGGTCCTTTGCTGGTGAAACCGATAGTCCAAACCACTCAATATGCCCCAATAGTCAAAACTCGTACAACAGTCCCCGGATGCTGAAATAAATATTACTAATATTCTCAGAATAGTCAATTTAGCTAGGATTGCCTGTCCTTAAGTCTAATTCCGGACATAGGGGCAAAACGGTAATTTTGGATCAAAACGGTATCCGCCGTTAGACCCGCTTTGCACCGAAAAACGTGCCAGAGTCAATGGTCTCTAAAGTCATTAAACTACACGTCTATGGATTCGTTGTGATGATACGAACCCAACCGTATGTCTAATGTTGGATTCCGGCGGGCTGTGCACAAAATTGCCCGTTGAATCGGACCGTAGGGCCCGCAAAACGGTGATCCGATCAACAGTCTCAGAATCGGACCAAACTTGGCATACAGGACCAGAAAAATGATACGGTCCTGCTGGCACAATTTTTGTCTCGATCTGACGAGCGTGCACAAAGTAATTGGAAATTTTGCACAGAGGCCGATACGGTGAATTTCGACGGATACATATCAAATTTGTCGCGCACACGCGACCAATTTGAATTCCGTCAAAGCCCACACGTCCACGAAGCCGATACGCACCTTTCGATGTTTTTGGTATGCGACCATGTCGCCCGGATTGGCGGAACACACGTCGTATCGAAGAATTTTATTGTTTTTAAAACAGGTTTTTCATGAACTTCGGGATCCGATTTCTCGGCGTGTAGTCGATGAAATCGACTTCTACGAATTGGGTTGTGGAGCCCTACATGTTGTCTGTAACTGACTTTAATTAGTTTTCTAAAATTCCTAACATACAAATCATAAAATACCTTTCAAGTTGGGTCTTTGGGACGGGTTCTGTCCTATTTTTGGACAGGTTTTCCATCGAATTTGGGTTGATTTTTCGGAGAAACTAGCGCATGACGATGGGATCTATTTGAAGGGAAAAATTGTGGTATAGGTTGTCGACATACCTGAGCAACTGGTTCGCGAAACGACGAACCACGGAAACGGAAAAGTAGCCACGAACTCGGCTTCCCGAGTCGCGGCGCTGCTGCTTTGTCCCGCGCCTGTGCGCGCGGTTTGTCGCACCCGACCGGCCGACGGTGCGTGGCGGCGCACGGCGGTGGCACGCAGGGTGGCGCGCACCGCCAGGGTCACCAGGGGTGTGGGTTCGAATTAAGGTTTCTTCTTTTCCTTCGCTCGATCTTGATATACATAATCGAGTATTAAGCTTAAGTTTATAGGCTCGGTTCAGGGGAAGGGGTCTCGGGCCTGTGGGCTCGGGTGAGACTGGGAATGGTGGGCTCGGGAAGAATTGCTACTGTGGGTTCGGCCGCTGCTGGACTGGGATTGCTGTGGGATTTTGTGTGTGTGTGGTTTTCCTTTTTTTTTCTTTTCTTATTTATTATCTATTATATCTGTATATATATGTATATACACGCACGTACGTATATATATACATATATATATATATATATATATATATATATATATATATATATATATATATTATATATAGACAAATATGTGTTAATATATATATATATATATATATATATATATATATATATATATATATATATATATATATATATATAAAATATATATATATATATTTTTTTAATATATATATATATATATATATTTTTAATATATATATATATATATATATATATATATATATATATATATATATATAATATATATACGCCTATATATATATAGAATACCTATATATATACATATATCTGTATATATATATTAACACACATATAACAAAATAATATCTATATACACACATATTTGTCTATATATATACATATACATATATATTCACCAATATATATATATATATATATATATATATATATATATATATATATATATATATTATATATATATATATATATATATATATAAAATATATATATATATATATATACACTTATATATAATCTCCATAAAACCCAATTACATCCCAATAACGTTTATTCCTAGGGTAGGGCCTACCTATATAAATATGAACACATATATTATAACATTTATTTGACGATAATAATATAACCAATAATAATATTATATTATATAATAATATTCTCAATAAATAATAATAATAACGAAATTTCATAAACCAATAATGGCGCATATACCATCATGCACAGTCTAAAAATCTCCAAAAGTGTACAAGGACCTATTTTATACAAATATCATTGAATGACAACGAATAATGATATTTATAATATTTAATTAAGAATACTTAGAAAATATTCATTTAATCATTAAAATGGAATACAATACCATCATACAAAAATATATCAACACGAATATCATTTGACGTCCCGCATGACTACATGGGCTTGGGCTTGGTATCGGTCCAGTCCGGGCTGGTTTGGTACAACCGGATCTCTTAAACGTCAAATAATATTAATAATGAATATTTAAACTATTTATAATGGTCATGTCACAACTTAGTCTGGTTTTCCTAGTTAGGACATCACTATGGCTCGGCCTTCCCTGGCACGGCTAAAACACTAGTCAAGGCACGCCACTGCACTATCCGTGCCACGATTCCTAGTCGCCTTCTACTCAAATTCCTAACCATGACTAAAATTATTACCGTAATAATTAATTAATTATAAAATCTAAAAATCACCATTTAGATAAAATAAATAATAATAAAAATATTTTAAATATCCGGGAAGGGAAGCTACAAATCTACCCACCTTAAAAATAATTTCGTCCTCGAAATTCCAATTCATAACTATTCCTTAAAATTCAAAGTCTACTATTACCTTAATCTCCTCAATCTAATTTCTCAAAATATTTTATAACCTCCTCTAGCCATTTTATAATCCCGAATACTTGAGAACTTCAACCCACCTTTGGTCACACTACTCCTCAAACTAAAATCTTATAATCTATTAACTAGTTGCTAACAATCCTACCAACAGATATCTTCTGCATATGGCATATATAATCCTCCCCTATCTATCAAGCAACCCAAAATTTAACAAACGACGAATTTACACAAGTAGCTAAGAAATATTGATAAATTCTAATAAACATGACAATTCATCGCTCTGAAATAGGAAGGACAGAAAGATAACGAAAAATAATCGAGAGCAAAAATAAAGTTTCAAGAGCGGTAGAGAGTATCCAAAGATGTAGATAGAAGGAAAGTTTATTAACCAATGACTTATTGCTAGATTTGGCTACTCCGGTCCAGTCACTTGCCAAATTGAAGAACCCTTCGTTTCTTAGAAGGGCTTGCAATCCATGCAATACATAAATTTCATTCTCAAAATTTTATCTAAATAAGATTCCATAATAGGACAGATTTTGAGAAATCAAGATTGTTTTCGTGGTTATTTAAACACACAAGCAAGGAATATAAATACAATATAAAATCGTATCGCGACTTCCAGTTAGATGAAATAATGGTTACGGATGACCCTACATTCTAAGAGGTGGAGACTACATAATAGGTATAGGGACCTATTTCAAGTAGTCCAGTTTTATAGTCCAATTATGGTGGTATATATGTAGGAGTTTTACTGGGTCTTAAAGGGTTCCTTGATTGGATATCAATCGCTGGTTGGATGAATCTAGGATTTTAATCTATATTGACTGGACAATATTCCAATGATAAACTATTTCTACTAGGCTAGGGTAACCTAGAATAGGTTTCCACCCAAGGGGTTGAGCTAGTTGCCAGTCAGGTTGGTTAGCTAGGTCCCTAAAGCCCCAAAAATGCGTCTTCCATGACTTTTGTGTTTAAGTAGCACGAGAAAACACAATTGAGTGGCACAATAGGGACATGTGCTTAGTGGGCTTCGAGTAGATCACAACCATATATTGGGTCTAAAGAATTGAGTCGAGATCGAGTCTCTAATTGTAGTCGGGAAATATACGGGTATTATGGTAAGGGTTATAGCTAGTCCTTTTGACCAAAAAGTCGTACCATATAAATAGAGTACAAGGGGACGGGTTTTGAGTGGAACATGATATACCTAGATGAAGGTGGTCTTGTCTAGATCTTGCATGTGAAATTTGTTGGAAGGTATCCGCTGGTCTCGTGCTCCGAAAATTAATGACACGACCGGGGACACCAAATGATCTAAATGGAAAGTGGAAGTCCATGGGGCACTAATTATCATCCTAGTGGAAATTATTCTAATCAATCGGTATTTCTCGTATATCCCAAAATTTTAGAAGGCTTACAGTTTACTCACCTTAGAAGCTAGGACATGGTTTTTGGGATAATGAGGTTAGAAGAATTCCAAAGTCCGTATATTGTACCTCGACTCTTGTTAATAAAGAATAAGGCACGGCGTAATGGGATACGGTAGATCTAAGTCAAGTCAAGGATCATTATTCAATAAATGGGAAACGAGTGTGTACAATGACACATGGTCGATAAAATAGCATGACCTACTCGTCCACAGTATACAAGAGTTATCGACGGGATAACCAACTTTAAGGCACATCTTATGAAAAGATTCCTAACAATTGAGTCGTGAGTTTCTATTTGGGTCAAACCTGCCAGACTATTGTCACAAGGGTTCTAGTTAAAGCAAGCTTCAAGCAAAAAATTAGAGACTCACAACAAATTATTTTCTTGAGAATAGATAGTCTCCTAGGTTGGCATCTTGACTAAAGGTAAAACCCTAATCATTCTCAAATTCAAATGGCTAGAAGGACCCAATAGTAGTTTAGGGGTCGAGAGGAGAACGAGTAACTCAATCTCATGGCTGGCCGATGGTAGTTACACTTGTGTATAGAACTATCATAGCCATGGGGATACTCTGTATCTCTCTACCAATTATGAGCTTTCGTCTTTCCAAATCAGTGAAAGACAAAAACAATAGAGTTCAAGGGAGATGTCACTGAATATAATTACGTAATTCAAAGGCGAATGTATAATTCAAGAGAAATTGTCAATACAGTCACAGATGAGATCCTAGAGACATCTACATCTCAATCCATGTAGGTTAATCAGAGGGAGAGCGATCCGGGTGCACTACGGTTGATCAGACCGTAATACATCGATTCTGATTAGACAATATGTTAGTAGGCGTCTCCACTAAACATATGTCTTGAATCAAGCTCGAGAACAGAGTGAGCTTACAAATTTAGGCTGTAATAGCAGCATTGGTCAAGATATTCAAAATACAAGTATGCGAGATTTTGAAAGAAGGCACAAGTAGTTAGACTTTGTGAGAATCAAACCTTATCCGGTGTTCTTTCTTATACGGTCATCCTACTATCTCCTTATCCATAAGTCCTTGGTCGACTAATGGGTTATGGACCTCCAAATTCTATATTCTCGGTAAACCCATTAGTGTCAGTCAATTACCTCGTCAATAGGTCATAAGGACCACGGATTACTAGGTTGGGAGACATGCTATCCAACTTGCAGAACTTCCACTAGTATTAGCTTTGGAACTTATGGGACATACAGGGCATTTTTCTATTTCCTATGGTATCCTAAACTTGTAATCATGTCTGACGTTATTTCACCGAGAATTATGCCTCGCCCGTATACTCGGGCTGTGGTAAACCCTTGGTTTCGTAACTCAAATATGATACAAAGTCAAACACTTCTTAACTCTATCCAATGTTACTTCAAGGGTAACTACGATCAAAGAGGACCACTAGCCATAGTTTTACCAATATTCCATAACCTATATTCTCTTAAACTGATTTCGACTCTAGGGGTCGTACCTTGCCAGTGCGCTGCTGGCTGCAGAGAACCCATAGTCTCCATAATTCAAATAAATGGTGACAGTGTACTGCTGTCTTGCCATTATGAGTTAACTAACATTCCTTTAACTAGGTCTATAAAAATTCATGAGCTTCTAGAGATTCAAACAAGTTGACTATGAATACGGCGTAAGTATTTGTCCTATCAGTCACAACCCTTTAAAATAAAAAGATAGAGAGGGGAGGAAATAACTGAAGACAAAACATATACAAATTCTACTATCTATTTCATGTGTATTCAAACCATGGCGAAAACTTTGAATCGAAACTAACTCGAGGTTTGTATATGGTTAACATAATCAGAAATTTTATAAAATAATAATTCTTAGGGCAAAATAGGAACTAAATAGGCAATTCGGACTAAGATATGAGGATGATATCTAAAGTGGTAAAGAGAAAGAATTGCACATTTTATCTAGGTTAGATCCTTAATTCATGAAGCCCTGTCTCACTAAGTGAATAATCTATCCACATTGGATCATATCGTCCTATGAAGAGGTAATAGTATACCTATGGGGATCTGACAACTATCAAAACTTAAAATTTCTCATCTATATTGCATGGCCTAGACTACCCATCGGTAATTTTGTATAAGGGACTCCTAGTCCTAGTCATTCTCTCAAATGAAATTAATCCTAATTCGTGAATGAGCATTTCCTTGTCGCAGGATCGCAATAGTACGACTAACTTAAGTACTATCACGAGTTTGCATGATTTACGAAAACAGACCTGCATGGGCCACTACAAAAACATGCCACGACCCGTACCCTTTTTTTTTCTCGGATACGAGACGTGTCCAAGCCAGCTTACGCCGCAGTGTCGGCGGTAGAACGCTGTATAGACACATTGCTCAAAAATCACAAGTAATGCTCATTCACAAAATTAATTTAATTTACAAAGATCACAAGTTTTATATTTCAGAAAAATATAACTTGTACAAATTTGGAATGACTACAACTCGTCTATCTAGCTAGTCTCTAGGCTTTTCGTCTGCAAGTATACCCTCACTCCCCAAGCTAAGTGAATCCACGGCTAACCTAAAAATATTGGTTTTCAGTCAGGAATGGAACGAGTACAATTCACTGGATGCAGTTTTAATATATGAAAATGACTATAACAGAGGTTAGCCTTTAGACATATGATTTAAAAAAGAAAATGAAGAAAGACAGATAAAAATTGAATACCAAGAATAGAAAATGAAATGCAATAAATACTCACCAACTGACCGACTGAAGTACCTTTGATATGTGATCGATCTTGGGACAATTATGCGACACACGGTCTACACGGTCTAAAGTTACACGGTCTACAGTTACACGGTCTACATAAAATATTACAATAAAGAAACACTGTCTACAAAAATAATAATCACGATCTACACGATCTACAAGATATAAAAGCAATAATAATCACGATCTACACGGTCTACAAGATATAATGCAATAATCACGGTCTAATGCAAGAATAAATCACGGTCTACACGATCTACACGGTCTAAGGTCAGATCACACATCGTTGGTACTTCACCTTCCGACACAACAAGGAACAAAATCAACATAAAACTGAAATCATATATCTATCGACTAAACACTGATGTATAGTAAAGATCAATACTGAAACAAACAATAAACTGTACTCGCCTGTGGTCCTTTGCTGGTGAAACCGATAGTCCAAACCACTCAATGTGCCCCAATAGTCAAAACTCATACAACAGTCCCCGAATGCTGAAATAAACATACCAATGTTCTCAGAATAGTCAATTTAGCTAGGATTACCTGTCCTTAAGTCCAATTCGGACACAGGGGCAAACGGTAATTTCGGACGGTGTTCGCCGTTGGACCCGCTTTGTACCGAAAAACGTGCCAGAGTTAATGGTCTCGAAAGTCGTCAAACTATACGTCTACAGATTCGTTGTGATGATAAACCCAGCCGTATGTCCAAAGTTGGATTCCGGCGGGCTGTGCAGAAAATCGCCCGTTGAATCGGACCGTGGGGCCCGCAAAACGGCGATCCGATTAACAGTCTCAGAATCGGACCAAACTTGGCATACAGGACCAGGAAAATGATACGGTCCTAATTGCGTATGTTTGTCTCGATCTGACGAACGTGCACAAAGTAATTGGAAATTTTACACAGAGACCGATACGTGAATTTCGACGGATACGCATCAAATTCGTCGTGCACACGCGACCAATTTGAATTTCGTCAAAGCCCACACGTCCACGAAGCCGATACGCACCTTTCGATGTTTTCGGTATGCGACCACGTCGTCCGGATTGGCGGAACGCACGTCGTATCGAAGAATTTTATTGTTTTTAAAACAGGTTTTTCATGATTCGGGATCCGATTTCTCACGTAGTCGATGAAATCAACTTCTACAAATTGGGTTATGGAGCCCTACATGTGTTTGTAACTGCCTTTAATTAGTTTTCTAAAATTTCTAGCATACAGATCATAAAACACCTTTCAAGGTCTTTGGGACAGGTTCTGTCCTATTTTTGGACAGGTTTTCCATCGACTTTGGGTCGATTTTCGGAAACTAGTGCATGGCGATGGGATCTATTTGAAGGGAAAAATAGTGGTATAGGTTGTCGACATACCTGAGCAACTGATTCGCGAAACGACGAACCACGAAAACGAAAAAGTAGCCACGAACTCGGCTTCCCGAGTCGCGGCGCTGCTGCTTGTCCCGCGCCTGTGCGCGCAGTTTGTCACACCCGACCGACCGGCGACACGCGGCGGCGTACGGCGGTGGCACGCAGGGTTGGCGCGCGCGGCCGGGTTCCAGGGGTGTGGTTCGAATTAGGGTTTCTTCTTTTCCTTCGCTCGATCTTGATATACATAATC
>JANAVB010042217.1:5000-429499 GCA_029216955.1 Iris pallida
TAGGAGATTTTAGATAATATTTATATATGGTTTCATTATTTTCTTAAGCTTCTAGAAATTTTTGTGAAGGCATCCAAGAGTATTTTTGAGGTCAAATAAATTATTTGGGCTCTAAAACCCTCAAACAATTTTCTAGAATTTTCTAGGAATTTTTAGGAATTTTCTGGGATTTATTTGGAATTTTTAGGATTTTTATTGATTTTTATTTAATTTTTTGTAATTAAAAATCTATTTTCTAAAATAAATACCCAGTTAGCCGAGCGGGGGGCCCACCCGTTAGCCCCTCGGGCGCGCGTGGCAGGCCCACCCGTCAGCGCGGGTGAAGTGAGGCTCGGTCTCCGAGCCGCCCTCATATTCCTAGTCCGAGCCAAGCTCGGAGCCGAGCCAAGCTCAGCTTGCTGTGAACCATTCGATCCAGCGGCGGGAGGCAGCAGATGCTGCCACGTATCCTCCTTAGCCAGCCGCCTCAAGCCACCGACTCCCTATCCCTATATATATTAATATATAATTAGGTTTTCCGAAAACCCTAGAATTAATTCAGCAGCTTTTGTGGGAGAGTTCGGTAGAGTTCTTCGACTTCGCGGAGGGTTTCCTGTTGAACTAGATGTCCATTTTGCACGCTTTTTTTTTTGGAAGCGTATTGAGGTTAGGTTTCTGAATATATAATTTATTTTCTGGTATTTTGATCTCGAATTTTTGAATAATTATTTGAGTGTCGGTTGTCCAAAAATCAACACGTCGCATGGTTTTCGAGATTCCGAGTGATCCTGAGCTCCGTTTCGTGATCCGTTTGAAGTTTTGGAAAGCTGACACCGAGCTCTACAATATATAATTTTTCCAAAAATTTAGAGTTTCATCTAGTATTTTATTTTATTCATAGAAGTCATATTTGGTCAACGGTTCATCGATTTGGTCATGGTTAGCTATAATGGCAATAACTTTTGACCAAATCGTGATTTTGTGGCACGGTCGATTCCAGTGCACTCATGGTGTTGAAATCTACTATGTTACACACTCAAACTTTTGAATTCATAATGTTTGACTAGTTAGTCAACAGTATGTCTCGGTTTGCGTGCCATGAGTCCCGAATTTGGAATCGTGAATTTCCTTGGCCAAATATTTGCGTTTAGATTGTTATTTCAGAATTAAATAGGTTAAAATAGGTTTTTAGATGATTTATTCCAGAATTAGAATAGTATTAATTATTTTAACCCATTAGCCACTTTCTAGGATTTTTAGAGTGGGAATCGTTGATCTAACTTGTGATTGTTTTTGTGTCGGGGTAGATCGGGTACGACGTATTGAGTTGTGACTTTATCATCTATCAGAACAGGCAAGTATCACTATGACCTTTATTTCCTTTATTTTGTACTGCATGTATCTTCGTGTCATCTTTTCACTATTACTCCCTTATGGTTCATGATTGTCATTGTTCATGATTACTATTGTGCACGAGCGTTAGAATCAGTTGAATATACATACATGTTCATGCCTTACTCACTGTTTCCTATTGTTTATAGTTTATCGTATTGCTAATGTTTATCGTAGTGGACATGTATTATGAGTGATTCGGGCGGAGGAATATAACAAGTAAGCATGTGGTCAACGAATTGAATACAGACCCCCTATATATTGATTGCATAATATCATTCATGCACCACACGTATGACTGACGGATATCCCAAGCCGTCTACATGCTGAAAGTTGGTATTCTAAAATACACAGTACACGTGACTTAATTATTGTTATTCTATTGTCTATTGTTCTTCTTTCGTCAAGTCTACCTTCTTATTGTCATCATGTCTTAGTGGTATGTCAAGTCTACCTTCATATTGTTATCATGTCTCAAAGGTACTTTCTTATCATACAATGTCATGCCTATACTTATCTTCAGTTAAGTTCCTTTTATCTTTCCTTCATGCTTGCATACTATATTATGTAATGTAGTGTTATGGTGATCTTGCTCCAATCCTGACTGGATAACTATTTTTCAGCTTTAGACGACGAGATTTGCCCCGAGGTCTACGGTGAGTATATTGGCGACCATGACGTCAGTGGCGTACCCGGTTCCAGCACTGATGCGAATTAGCATATTTCCTTCCTTATGGATTCGCATTAGTTAGTAGTTATAGTTATGGAGTTTAGTTGTCTATTTTATTTTCTGCTATCCGGGTTTGTTTCTGAGACTTTCTGAGTTGTAGTGGATTATTTCATATTTATAATATTGAGACTATTGGATATTTTGGTGATATTGTTGGCTTAGTTGTGGATGATATATATGCGTGTTGTGCTTGTTGTGGACTATTGTTATCATAGACAACGTACTACCGCTGATGCTGCGGCGTAGACTGGACTTAGCCACGAACTCGTATCCAAAAATTGGGAGCGGGTCGTGACACCCCTTACGTCGATTAGCTTTGGGGTTGTTTGCCGTTGATATCAAAATACATAAGAACTACAGCAAAACTGGATTTTGATTGCAAAATCGCTTGTACAAAAGAAAGCCTAGAGAGAAAACCTAGGAAACAATCTAAGTACAATTGTTTAGTTTTGATTCTGGAGGGTGACGATAGAGGCTCGAGAAAGTATAGCAACTCTGTCTTACTTCTTGGACTATCAGATGCAGTCTTTTGCTCTTGCTCTAGTGAAGAAATGCTCTTGATTTGTATGACGGCCAGCCTCTAGCATGGATGTGATACCCTGCTATTTATAGTGATTCCTGAATTGAGCATATTTTGGGCCGCATAGATGGCCGCATGGCCACATGGATGTGACAACCCGCAAAGAATCGGTCTTTGGCTGCCAGCTTAGTGGAATGTTGAGATTTTGTTGCAACAAATCTGAGTGATCGAGACTTGGTCAACTTTGCCACGTGCCCTATCACAAAATTGAGCCAATCTGTTTGAGACAGCAGTGAGGGGCCGTATGGAATTTGGGCTTTTTGGACCGCATAATGCACATGCGGTTTTGGTGAAATGCTCAATCGTATTTTGCCATTCTGGGCCGCATAAGCTTATGCGGACTTGGTGAATGCTCAGTCTTATCTTACCATTCTGGGCTGCATAAGCTCATGTGGCTCAGGTCGCAGTCCCTATGGCCGCATGACTTTTCTGTGAACCATGCCTCAGACCGCATGAATCCTCGATCACATGGGCCCCACGCTCAGGCACGTGGGCCCTATGTATAGTGACATGACACTCTTTTTTAGAAAGCTCACGTCTTTTCTTTTTTCTTTGGTCAAAACGTGTCAGAGTTTGTCAGGGTCGTCTCATCTGTGAGAATTTGTTAGAGAGGCTTCTGTGGCCCGCATATATTTTGGGTTGCCTTAGTATGATCAGTCTATTTGAGATTGTGATGATGGGCCGCATGGAGTCTGGGGTATTTTTCTGCCGCCTAGACTCTCCCAATGCTGTCAGTTTAGGCCGCATGAAGCTCTTCCTTCTGCGGCCAAAAATGACTTGGCCGCATGGTTCGTTATGCGGCTCTTCCTTCTACGGACCAGAATGACTTGGCCGCAGTGCATCCATGCGGTCAGTTCTTTGTAGTGTGATTCTCATGAACCCCATCTTTTCCATGCTCTTATAAGACCCCCTTCAAAGTTTCCAAATTGCAAATTTGGAATACTTTGAATAAGGAGCATGGAAAAACGTCAAGCCGTAGGGGGGGCTTTTGGACCGCAGAGAGACTTCGGCCCACAAAGAGGCTTCAGGCCGCAGGAAGACTTCGAGCCGCAGAGACTTCGAGCCGCAGAGTCTTTGAGTCGCAGGGAATTCTTTGGCCGCAGAGAAGTCCAATCAAGGCTGTCCAGCTGTCACTGCTGTATTTAATGCTTTACGAATTTGAGGGCCGTCTCTTCGTGATTAGGATGACGGTAATGAAGGATAGAGTTTCGAGGATCCTCTTTATCTTTAATGAGTGCGATAAGCAAAGCGACGCTATCGGTTTACACTCTTTTGAAGACCTATAAATATGGGTCATACGGCAGAGAGAGGACTTTTTTCTCCTTCAGCTACATCATCTTCGTCGTCCTTTCTGTTTCGGCCAGCCATAGCTCCAAAAGTTTTCAAATCGACCGGTACTACGGCAAAAGGGAAAGGGCTCGCTTCTCCGTCGAGAGCTGCAGACTCTCTTCGCGACGTGCAGCCTTCTATTCAGGGTAAGGATGGTGAAAGAATGAATCATTTTAAACTTGAACGGCCATATCGCATGCTTTATGCACGGGTCTGCCCATGTGTCACCGCTGTGCCTTGGCTTCGACGCCTTTTGTGCATAGTCGGGCTTCCATGGCGCATGTGTTCTCTGTTTCACTGGGTCGCATTGTGTTTCTTGTAATCGGTGTCACGACCCGCACCCAGTATAGGGGCACGAGAAGTAGGTACGTCCAGCCTACATCGCAGTATCGGCGGTAGAACGTTGTTCTAGGTTAAGATCATGACTAGCTACAATATGATATACTCTCCAAACAGAGGCAGAATCACAGAAGGTACAACTCAATCACATATCTAAGGATAGAAATAGCACGATATGATAGATAATAAAATCCTCAAAAATGAGGTACAATCAGAAGATAAATAAATCCAAGCTAACAACTACAAATCTCAACATCTCAAAATAATACAACTCTGAATCCATAAATACAACGACATGAAAGGTAAGATAAAAGCCTAGCTATCTAGACTAGACAATGGCAACATCCTCGGTAGCTGCCTGAACCTCCTGGGGGTCCAGGTTGCAAGTGTCATCTAGGCCTGCTCCGTAATAGGTGGTACAGAAATCCTCTCCATCCTCTGTAATATTTTTAACAGGTCCAGTCAGGACATGAGCGAATACATAACCCTGAAACATGGTCATATCATGATAGAATATATAAAAACAAGCAGTAGAGTAAACTATAATAAAAACTGTAAGACTTTTACAAGAACAGTTAAAATAGACAAATATGAGTACAGGAGACAGTTTGTATATGAAATAAGAACTGTAAGTAAATATAAGTGATTTAGAGCACAAGATGGTAATGTAAACAGGTTGGGTTATAAAATGGGACTCCATTGTATGTGAGGGCACAATAGACATACACAAGATTTGCACAAGATAGGATTTGATCACATAACCATTTCCTATTCCACCTCCCCAATCAATACACAAGGATCCAATCCTGTTACGTTTCCTTATACAAGAGGTTTTTATCATGTTGCTCATGTGATCATGAGAGTAAAAGATTGCACAAGAGTATACATGAATAGAGGTGTCATGAAATACAAGATGTTCGTAAAAAGCACATGACACGTGTATTTGATATACCCGAGGGGGATATCGCAAGAAGGGATCCATATAGTACCAATCCGTGACAACAATCGTGACAGTATCAAATAATTTAAACTAAAACAGGAATATAAATTCTAACAAGTATGAAAATGGTCAGAGTATGTACTCGCCTGTCACCCTGAATGTCCGATGAGAATAAATGTCCAAATCTGAGTAACTGTAGAAGCATGGAAAGATCCATGCGGCCAGAAAACCCCATGCGGTTCAGAAAACCCATGCGGCTCAACGAGTCTATGCGGCTCTGTGATCTCCATGCGGCTCAGAAGAGAAGACACGTGGCTTGCAAACAGTTCTCCCCTCCGCTCTATACTGTATTAATTGCTTTGACGGCTGACCACTCTGACGAAACGACAGGCCTGACACAAAGAGGCAATTATGACTCTGTCATAATGACAGAATCCTAAGAAATCAAAGAAAATCTCTGGCACAACCCCCCGAAATCCAAAAAATGCCACGCAGCCTAGACACGTGGACAGTCATATGCGTCTCAAGCGGATACCCCCCATGCGGCTCAGGCTGAAGTTGTCCTATATGGCCCAGATCGAAACATCCCTATGCAGCTCAAGCAGACGTAGCCTTATGCGGCTCACAAGGATCATCTCCATGCGGCTCACTAACCCATTGTATGGTCCATATTATCATGTGGTTCGAAGATTCGGAGGCCACTCCCCAGGCAGTCCTGACACGTGGCCAGGCTTATGCGGCTCAATCCTTATGCGGCTCAGTGACTCTCGGGACACGTTTCATAAAGCCAATCAATTTCCCATATTTACTGCAATCAAAGATTGGGTTAAATTCCAATAATCTGGGACACGTGGCAGGAGAATAAATTAAACTTATTCATTCAGATTCGCAGACATCAGCAAATCATCATCATGGAGATTTATTCCAATCAGCATTAATTACTGATAGGATTTGGTGCAATCTACACTAAATGGCCCAGATTCATCATACTCAAGATTAATGGCCCAGATTGATCAATCAACAGGCCGCCGCCACTCTAAGGGGCAATCATTGCAAACCCTAATATTGTATTCCCTCCTTATAAATAGCAAGGTGCCATTCCCTTGTAAAGAGGACCACTTTTCGAGATCAGAGATAGCACCAGAATACTTAGAGAAAAAAGCAGAGAGAGAGCAAAGAGAGCATTTCTTCAACGCCAAGAAATCTTCTAGAGCCAAGGCTGCATACCGATCGTCCAAGGAGTAAGGCAGAGCGGCCGCCGGTTTTCCGAGCCTCTATCGTCACCCCCCAGAATCTAAAATAAACAATTGTACTTAGACTGCTGTACCTAGGCTTTCGTCCCTAGGCTTTCTTTGTACAAGCGAGTTTGTAACGTGAAGTAAAAGTCCAGTCCTCCGATAATTGTTCTGCTCTGTTATATTTCATGGCAAACACAATGGCGACTCTGCTGGGGAGAAACTTCTCCACGGCTGAGGAGTTGGTGACATAGTCGGATGCAGCCAAGCTTGGCTCCACGCAACAGAAGATGGTCGTCCGTTTCGACCAACAGGCGTTTGAAGAGAAGCTCTCTGAAGGAAGTGCCGGCCCGATCCAGAAGCGAACCCGCACAAAGAAATCTCGCTGCAAGTGGAGGCCAAAATCATTTGCTCTCCCGCAAGCTCTGGACGGGGTACTCTCTGCTACCCAAGACGGCGAAGGCGACTCTCATACGGCTCCACTTTGAGTCGTAGAGAACTCTGCTGTCCCGAAGTCCGGCAGAGGAAAGCATTACGATGCTGGACTTGCAGGGACAAAGAGCGACTCTATGCGCCCTAAGAAGAAGCCGAGCACTCCTGTGGCCAAATCTGCCAACCACATGCAGGAGGCTCATGCGGGTGGATCTACCAGCCACACGAAGGAAGTCTATGCGGCCAGATCATCCAACCGCATGAAGAATACTCATGCGGCTGAGACTCTCAGCCGCATGAAGAAAGCCTATGCGGCTACGTCTGCCAGCCGCATGAAGATTGTTGACGACGACAGCATGACGCCTATCCCGCGCGGCTCTGTCTTCGACCGCCTGTCTTATGGTCCTGATCTCTTGTGCTCCCAAGAAGATATGTCTGACTCTCTCCAGCATCACCTAGACTCTTCCTACTATGTGCCTTTACGCACTAGAGCGAAGAAGTCTAGGGCAGTGCGAGCTTGGCACGCTCGGTCCGCTGATCCTGTCTCTGATCATCTGAGCGTCCCGCATACCGTTATGCGGGCCTCAGATGGGAAGTTATACAGAACCACTCGAGTCCAGCCCCCGGTGGCAAACAGACAGAGAAGTGCAAAAAAGTCTCCCAAAATCCAGGAAACAAGCATGGTCGATCCAGACCAGTCTGACTTGCGTGAGGCCATCCTCCACAAACACAAGGAAAGAAAAGACGCATCGGGGTGCAAAAAGTCCTCCCACGGACGTCACTGCACCCAAGTCATCGTCAACTGATGCTGCAATAATACGACGGTACGAGAAGACCGGCAGTCCGTGTAGTGACCCGCTCCGCCCTAGCGGAACGTCGATTCCAAACGGCAAGTGCAACGACTCAAACGAGCCGTCGACCCGAAGAGTTGCTTTGACCCGATGAAGTATCGATGCGAATCGATGCAAGACTTGTATTGGCCCGACGAGATGGATCCAGACTTAGACTTTCAAAGGCGCGCTCGGAGTATCGCTCGGCCGATGCGAACATCGCTAAGGTGGGTGGCTCCGATGAACCCGTCTTTGCTTAGCCTAGACACATAACAATACGGACACTATCACTGAAATCGTTAGGCGATAACACCGCGCATGCTAATAAATGACCCAACGTACCTAGCTAAGGGATTAATCCCATCTTGTATGCTTGTATAGAATATGGAAAAGAACATGGAAAATACGAGAACTCTCGCACCGCGCTCCACGCTCGTGCTAAGGCACAATCTCGCATTCGACAATGAAACAATGAATGGTTTACAACAATGAAACGGGAAGACTATCAACATAGTCGTTCCGAGTAGAGTTTAGCAACATTGAAAGGATATGGGACCAATGGGTCGCCAGGGCGACTCCCGCACAGGGAGTTGCAAAATGTATGAATGAATAAGTGAATGAATGAATCAAACGAATGAATGAACGAATATGTGAAAGAACCAATGAACGAACGAACAAGTGAAAGAAAGAAAGAAAGAAAAGAAAGAATGAATGAAAGATAAGAAAGAAAAGAATGGTTAGCGACAGGTGTGACGGGCACGTGCAACGGGGCTCGCTACCCGCGCTGCATGGACGCCAACCTGGTCGATAACGCAAGAAGGCTAAGGGTTAGCCTATGGCTCAGAAACAGCCGTTAAGTTAAAAAGACAAGTTAATACGAAATGGTCGTGGACAAACGGTACGAGCGAGGGGTGGCGTATGTTGTGCCGTAAAGAGAAAGGGATTCCGCGGCATGGTCAAAGTGTGAAGGACTTGCCGGTCCGGACGGAATCAAAAGGGGCTTACGGACGACCTGGGTGGGGGCTTGGCCACAACGGGAAACGTAAGTGCGGGGTATTCTTCAAGAGACTATCAGGGTGTACCAACCGCACGCCATGATAGGTGAGAAAATACCAAGGGGAATATGTCCAGGATGGCTTATGGTGCCAGCGACCGATGCATATAGAGTTAAGTGGGCTTTGCTAGTGGCAATCCACGTGCAAGTCCTTGCATTAAAATCAAAGTAGTCTAAATTAACTAAATGAAGTGCCTTCTGAACGGGCTTGAATATAACACACCAGATAATCGAAAGTACTTTGGCAAAGGAGTTAGAAAATACGCCAACGGCGCGCTAGAAACCGAGGCAGGGACACGCCCTTGATATTGAAAGTTTACATGAGGCACGTTATGTTATTACATATGAATTGTTGACTAACTTGGTTTACATTGAACAGGGAAGGCCGGACGGTAAGTATGGGTAAGTCATACATGTATTTCCATGCGACACTTGAAATTGGCAACACGAGATAGGTTATGAAATATGCATAAAACTGATCCTAAGGCAAGATTAGAAAGACAATGGATGATAGAGATGCACAAAAGTAAATGGATCGTGTTTGGTAATGATAGCGTTGTGGGCGAGCTAGCCTCCCCACCAGTGCATAACAATGTACTGATAACCCCACAGTCTGCTTGCAGGAAGCAGGAAACGTCGGCGGGTGCGGAGCTTCCATCGAACATGCTAAGGCGCGGAGCTATCTCTGGAGCCTTGGAGCGTTGCAAGGAGCTGAAGCACCCTATACTGGACATAATGTATCGGAACATCGCCATGAATCATTCCATCTTGTAAGCCACTTGGCACGCCTTTTATGTTTCAGAGAGAGGAGCTTGAGCGATTTGTAATATCGGCCTAGCGCCGCTTGTAACTTCTTGAATATCAATAAAGAGTTTGATTTCGTATTCAACTTGTGTTCATTTACTTTTCGCTGCAAATGGGGACACTTTGTGCGACTCTGCGGCCTAGGAATCAAATCGGCCGTTTCTAGACTTGGCCTTGCACGGGCGAAATCTAGGCCCGTGTGGCATCACGCCTTAGCGAGGACGATCGCTCCTACGGGAGCGGGGCATGACAGATTGGTATCAGAGCACGGCTTTACGTCCTTGGACATCATTTCGATTATCTCAGTTTTGAAAGCTCGGTTGGAAGAAAAAAAGTATACGCTCTCTCTCGTTGTGCCTTGGGATGTTCCATACAATAAGTCTAATACTTTCAAAAGCTCGTACAAGTACTCGGTTGCACGGGACCAATAGGCGAAGGCCTTTCTGCCACTACGACGGACTTGATAGGCGAAGGCCTTTGTGCCGAACCACGACGGACTTGAGTTGGAAGGAGCCGATGTTAAAAGTTAGCAAACGCAAGGCGTGCTTGAATAAGCTTACGCTGACGATAGCAAACGAGTACACGAGACCGAAGTATAGTTCTAACGGGATGGTCATGCACGCAGCCTTTTGGCTAAGTAGTGCGGAGTATCGCGCACCTAGACCCTTTGGTGCAAACGAGTTGCGATCGAGAATGAGTGAGCGTGCAAACTTGAATGTAGTCCGTGCGGGATGGTTAAGCGGTACAACTTAGTCCGCGTGTCGCGCACCTCGACTCTTGGGTGCAATCGGGTTGCGAGCGATATCAAGTATCGCTCGATCGAGAACGGAGATACACTTTGAGTGTATATCGATAGGAACACTATCGAGTTAACGCTTAGGCGTACGCGAATGATTGACTTGGATTTTGAGGATTAGTGTGAACGACTTAGTACGTCGAGACGACGTAAGCGACTACGCTAGAGATTCGTCGAACGAATCTGAAGGATGTCTTAGCGCATGGCACGAACGTAATTGAGCATTAGACCGTATGGCTTGAACCCGAGTGGTGTATGTGATAGGTTCGAAGAAGAATAAGAATGAGTGTCGACGACTAGTCGAGTGGCTCGAATCCGAGTGGTGTATGGATGTTCTTGGAAAAATCATTCGAGCGAAACTTGAGGATTACGAAACACAACGAGTACGTCGGTGAGGCGATGCGATCGCACAAAGCCTTAGAACGCGTCACGCTTAGTTGATCGTGACATCGAATGTCCCGAACGAGATGTCGTTCGGACAATTTGTCAATGGACAACGCAAGTTAGAAAACAATTCGGAACGATGAATGAAATGAATGGTCTTGATCGAGGAAACTTAGAGGATCGCGCATACGATTTCGGATTGATTCAAATGAATTGCGACTTGAGTTTGAACAACGATCTTGAAAACTAGCTTGAGGGATAGCGATCGAACTTGATCTTGAATATTGAAGAAATTGTGGAATATCCAACTCGGACAATAGCATCAGTCGCACGACTCGAAAATCGGTTGCAAAGGAAGATCGTCAGGTTACGCATATCATCAATGGTATTGAGGCGTATCAAAGATCGATATACGATAACTCGGGGGTACTCTGACTCGGCGAATGACGATCGTGCAAATGTCATTGTTCCGTTGGATGCTATACTTGGGATGTTAAGAATGTGTCGAGGAAAAGATAGACTTGGCTCGAGGATTAGAGTTGAACGCATGACGGTTAGACTATCGAATTGAATTGGCTTGGATGAAAATGAGAACGCTTGGATTTACTTCGTTGTCAACCACAACGTTGACGTTCTTGCCTTATGCGAGCGCAACCCCAGCCTCGCACATACGTCATGCCGACAAGGACGATCACTCCGCGTGAGCGCTGGTATGGTGATTCATACAGCGGGAGTGATCGGTACTTGCCTGGCGTGGCAACTCGTATGCTTCGACTTGTGGTTTGACGCGAAGGGGGACTTGAGAATGAATTGTGTGTTGAAGAATTGAACTTGAGGATTGAGTAGGTCCAATCCGCGTATCAAAAATGAGTTAGTCTAAACTCAAACAAGAGTTACGTCTCGATGAGAATGATGATTCCGCGGGAGCGTTGCGTGGTGATTCATGAACCACCGTGGATAATCGGACTCGCGTGAGATTTGGGGCAGAACGTATTGTCGAGCTAGATGACCTCGTGATCGAATACATGAATTGGTTAGAATGGATACAGAAAGTATGTCGATTGGTGAGTTGAACGGATTCAAATTTGTTGCGCTGCGCAACGAATGTCTCGATGCGAACTAGGTGATCGTGCTCGATGTTTAGAAATTTGAGTGACGCGAGCTTGGGTAGAAAATCCCGTATTATCGACTTTGGTTTGACCCTAGGATTGGGGTCAGTATTGGCATTATTGTTGGGGAACTATGATTCCAATCCTGACATTGACTTAGCCTTGAGAATTGGCCTAGCGGTTAGGCGAGACGCCCTATTGCAAGAGTTAACAATCGAGGGATTGATCTTGAGGATTGGCATGAATTGAAAGAGTGGATCAAGAGTAGGAAACCCTGCTCACGAGACTCGGCTGACATGCATATATTTCAGGGACGCTTGAGTATGTGCACGATGCGACTCAAGTGAGAATGACAAACTCACTATCATACGGATTTGTTGAATGCATGTATTTTGGGGACGCTTGGAATGCGTGCAAGATCCAACCAAATGATACGTTGAGTTCTTGCACGACTTGGGAATGGAAGAGTGTCGTGAACGTGAAATCGTGCTAAAGGAAGTGATCGATAGTCGTGCGAGCGTGGCTCGACAACCAAAGGAACGCGTAGGCAGAGTGCGTACGATTAAGTCCTGCCCATAGAAATGATAGGAATGGATGTTCCGCGAGTAGAGTTGGGATAACGAATTGAATCGTTGGTTGGGAGACGTACTCGACGATAGTGAAATACTTGGTCTTGAATCGGATGGAAATTACTTAGACTTGGTCGTCCCTCGCAATTGACGAATTACAACGTGCCCCGTACGTCCATTCCAGTCCCATGACACGACGAAATAGAAACCAATACGAAGAATGCTTGAATTGAATAAGTAACAACAAGTCTAAAATAAACGAGAAGTAATTCGATAAAATCGACCAAACGTATGCGACACGGAACTTAGAAGGGAACCGAGTGTCGTTCGATACCATCGAACGAATACGCTTAGAAAAGTGTCTAAGGTATGCACACGGCATGAGTTAAGGAACGGTAGGATGACCTGCACTCAGGAAGTCTCGAGGACGAGACTTGTTTTGAGTGGTGTATTATGTAGTGACCCGCTCCGCCCTAGCGGAACGTCGATTCCAAACGGCAAGTGCAACGACTCAAACGAGCCGTCGACCCGAAGAGTTGCTTCGACCCGATGAAGTATCGATGCGAATCGATGCAAGACTTGTATTGGCCCGACGAGATGGATCCAGACTTAGACTTTCAAAGGCACGCTCGGAGTATCGCTCGGCCGATGCGAACATCGCTAAGGTGGGTGGCTCCGATGAACCCGTCTTTGCTTAGCCTAGACACATAACAATACGGACACTATCACTGAAATCGTTAGGCGATAACACCGCGCATGCTAATAAATAACCCAACGCACCTAGCTAAGGGATTAATCCCATCTTGTATGCTTGTATAGAATATGGAAAAGAACATGG
This sequence comes from Iris pallida, assembly GCA_029216955.1. Taxonomy (NCBI): domain Eukaryota; kingdom Viridiplantae; phylum Streptophyta; class Magnoliopsida; order Asparagales; family Iridaceae; genus Iris; species Iris pallida. Next base: position 18,341 of record JANAVB010042217.1, read on the forward strand.
AAAATACGAGAACCCTCGCACCGCGCTCCACGCTCGTGCTAAGGCACAAGCTCGCATTCGACAATGAAACAATGAATGGTTTACAACAATGAAACGGAAAGACTATCAACATAGTCGTTCCGAGTAGAGTTTAGCAACATTGAAAGGCTATGGGACCAATGGGTCGCCAGGGCGACTCCCGCACAGGGAGTTGCAAAATGTATGAATGAATAAGTGAATGAATGAATCAAACGAATGAATGAACGAATATGTGAAAGAACCAATGAACGAACGAACAAGTGAAAGAAAGAAAGAAAGAAAAGAAAGAATGAATGAAAGATAAGAAAGAAAAGAATGGTTAGCGACAGGTGTGACGGGCACGTGCAACGGGGCTCGCTACCCGCGCTGCATGGACGCCAACCTGGTCGATAACGCAAGAAGGCTAAGGGTTAGCCTATGGCTCAGAGACAGCCGTTAAGTTAAAAAGACAAGTTAATACGAAATGGTCGTGGACAAACGGTACGAGCGAGGGGTGGCGTATGCTGTGCCGTAAAGAGAAAGGGATTCTGCGGCATGGTCAAAGTGTGAAGGACTTGCCGGTCCGGACGGAATCAAAAGGGGCTTACGGACGACCTGGGTGGGGGCTTGGCCACAACGGGAAACGTAAGTGCGGGGTATTCTTCAAGAGACTATCAGGGTGTACCAGCCGCACGCCATGATAGGTGAGAAAATACCAAGGGGACTATGTCCAGGATGGCTTGTGGTGCCAGCGACCGATGCATATAGAGTTAAGTAGGCTTTGCTGGTGGCAATCCACGTGCAAGTCCTTGCATTGAAATCAAAGTAGCTAAGTTAACTAAATGAAGTGCCTTCTGAACGGGCTTGAATATAACACACCAGATAATCGAAAGTACTTTGGCAAAGGAGTTAGAAAATACGCCAACGGCGCGCTAGAAACCGAGGCAGGGACACGCCCTTGATATTGAAAGTTTACATGAGGCACGTTATGTTATTACATATGAATTGTTGACTAACTTGGTTTACATTGAACAGGGAAGGCCGGACGGTAAGTATGGGTAAGTCATGCATGTATTTCCATGCGACACTTGAAATTGGCAACACGAGATAGGTTATGAAATATGCATGAAACTGATCCTAAGGCAAGATTAGAAAGACAATGGATGATAGAGATGCACAAAAGTAAATGGATCGTGTTTGGTAATGATAGCGTTGTGGGCGAGCTAGCCTCCCCACCAGTGCATAACAATGTACTGATAACCCCACAGTCTGCTTGCAGGAAGCAGGAAACGTCGACGGGTGCGGAGCTTCCATCGAACATGCTAAGGCGCGGAGCAATCTCTGGAGCCTTGGAGCGTTGCAAGGAGCTGAAGCACCCTATACTGGACATAATGTATCGAAACATCGCCATGAATCATTCCATCTTGTAAGCCACTTGGCACGCCTTTTATGTTTCAGAGAGAGAGAGCTTGAGCGATTTGTAATATCGGCCTAGCGCCGCTTGTAACTTCTTGAATATCAATAAAGAGTTTGATTTCGTATTCAACTTGTGTTCATTTACTTTCCGCTGCAAATGGGGACACTCTGTGCGACTCTGTGGCCTAGGAATCAAATCGGCCATTTCTGGACTTGGCCTTGCACGGGCAAAATCTAGGCCCGTGCGGCATCACGCCTTAGCGAGGACGATCGCTCCTACGGGAGCGGGGCATGACAGTCCGTCTTTCAAAGACTGCAACAGCCGTCTTCACAAGACGAGGTACTTCCCGTCGTCTCCTGCAACTCTGCTCGGAAAGTCCCCGCTGATGGAAGAGGAAAGAAGACAAATGTTTCCAGCCCGAAGATTTCAACCACTTTGACTAAAAGACTATCGTCCAAGCGGGCGCCCACCACCGGAGTTTTCCAAGGTACTCGCTCTAAGACGAAATCTGCTACAATGGAAGATTCGTCGTCCACAATGCAGGGGGTTGCTGGGACTGGGGGTAGCACCCCTCCGAGCCTTCACAACAATCCGATGTTCCAAGAAGACGAGTTAGGGGAGGCAAATCTTCCATCAGATTCAGCAAACCCTGACGTCCCCGAGAACATCCACAACTCCCAAGACGAGGCGAACTCGGAGACTGGGGGTACTGTTCCTTCCGAGTCTGAACCAGAAGAGAACATACCCACATACCCCAATGACTTCTCACTACAAGGGTACGATTCGGAGGGCGCTTCCTCCACCGCTCTGTCCATCTCTCCTCACGTAAAGATGGTATTCATGACAGACAGCAGCCAAGGAGGTTCCAGTTATCGCCAACGCATCGACAGTCTCGAAGCCATATCGCTTGCTTTGTCAAGTCCATAGATGAGATTAAAGTGGCCCTTCCAACTCTGCAAAGAGGGACGCCTGGCCAAACAAGCGCGGGTCCTACGGTCACTGCGGACTCGAATTCGGCGACACCAAACCCGGGCAACGATCCTCCTGAAACAACGGCCCCCACTGCCGTGGACGAGGCCCGTAAAGCAAAAAGAGAGGTCCAGGAGCTCCGAACCATGTTTCACGCTCGAGAAAACTCTCAAGACCTCAGAATACGGCAACCGTACCCTGCTGCCTGGAGGGACATTCCATTCCCACCAAGATATAAGCCATTCAATATCAATCCTTATTATGGCAAGACCTCAGCAAGTCGGTACATCACCTACTTCGAGGTCACCACCGACCATCTGCCCCATGACGATGCTATTCTCACACGATTATTCATCGGGGCATTGGAAGGGGTCGCCTTCGACTGGTACCGCAACCTGCCAGACAATTGCATCCACTCCTTCGCCGGCTTCAAGCGCATGTTCTTGGAGAGATTCTACGAAGTAGGGCAGGACATCACAATGTCCACCCTCATGGACGTCGCCCAAGGGGAGAAAGAGCTAACAAGAAACTATATCGAGCGGTTTCGCCAAACCGTAATAAAGCTGCCATCTGGAAATCCGGATTCCTCCTTGATTGAAATTTGCCAAAAGAGATTGCTCCCAACAATCAGTCTCTGGATGGGCGAAAGTCAATTCAAGGATTGGAAGACGTTCATTATCAGTGCCACAAGCGCCGAAGAACGATTGAAGAAGGCCCGCCAATTGGGACTGCACATCTCGGACGGAGAGAATAAGGGCAAGCGTCCTAATACCAACAACGACAATGGGGGTAGCCCCTCCAACAATCGGGACAGCAGGGGTAAGCAGGCTATGGTAGCCGACACAGCACAGAAACCTGAGCCAAAGCCGGCAGACAAACAATGGCCGCAAATCACTTACTCTTTCGAAGACGGTCACGTCAAGCCCATCTTGGACATGCTCATACAAGGAGACAGAATTCAGCTCCCTCTACCAAGACGGGAACCGTGGCAGTCAGACATGGAGAACCCAAAATACTGCCATTACCACCGCTACGTCCACCATGCCACACACGACTGCTACCAACTAAAACGGTACATCCAAAATCTTATCGATTCGAACGCTCTGGCCATCGATTTCGAAGAGGTAACAGTCACGGCCAATATGGTGTCAGTACAATTCGGCAGCTTTCCTCCAACGGAAACTCAAGACGCCGTGGTCCCCATCCCTCTGGCGACAATGGAGATTGCTAATCTTCCACCTCCCAGAGATCAGGCTGCTGGTCTAGTGCCCCTCACCACATCGCGAGGGGAGGTCATGTGGATCCATCCAGACTTGGTATCGGAAGTGACTCGGCCCACATCGTCTTCACCTGCAAGAAGAGTAGAAAAGTCAGGACCTACCGCACAATCTAGGCAGATATCGAAGAAGCTGCAGCCGTAGTCACACGATCCGGGGCACAATCCCAACCCGTGGCTGATAACTAGGCTGAAGATCATCAGCCCGCTACAACCGACGCTCCGGGACCGACTCAGCCTTCTATGACCGACAAGCCTAGGCCGAGGGAGGCTCGTTTTGACAAATCCCTCCGAAAAGAGGCATCACAAGGGCTGGAGAAGCCCTACAACTTCGACATCTTAGCACAATTGGCCAACACACCGGCCAAGTTGTCATTATACGAGCTTCTGAGACTCTCAAAGGACGTGCGATCAGCTTTGAGCGATGCACTCCAAAATACCGACGCGTACCTGGCTCAGGTCAACCTCACAGGAGAGAACCCGCCTGCAGATCACCAAGACAACGCCTGCACGGGAGAAATGCCCAACATCGTCTTCACTCCGCAGGACATGCTCATCAAAACCAATCTGCACGATCGCCCAATATACTACACTGGATACATTGGCGACGTAAAGGTGGATCGGATGTACATTGATCCTGGCTCTTCCATAAGCATTATCCCGAAGGGTCTGCTACATCATCTCCGCATCCCAATGCATCGCCTGACGCCTACAAGCACCGCCATCAGCGATTTCAATTCGGACAGGAGCTACCCAATTGGAAAGATTCGTCTAAAGTGTCAGATTGGCGATCTCCAATCAGAAGTCACCTGCTACGTCATAGATACAGACACTTCTTACAACATCCTCTTGGGGCGCCCTTAGATACACGATTATATGATCGTGCCTTCCACGCTGCACCAGTGCTTCAAATATGTCGACAAACACGGCTTCGTGAGGACGGAGTTTGCTGATATCGATCCCTTCAAAGGGGTCGAATCCTACTACTCAGACACCTGTCTGTACAAAAAGTTGAAGAAGCATCTTGGTGAAGGAGATGTGCAAGCTCGTACCGAGACAGCCACAGGATCAGAAGAGCCTCTGACGATCCACCTCCAAGCTCGTAAACCTGGCAAGTCTGCACCCCTTACCGCCACTCTGCTTAAGGACACAATCAGCCTCTCGGAACAAGAAGAGCAGATGATAATCCGGTTGACAAGGTCTGGCCAATTGCCAAGACCCTCAACGGAGCCACTGACAATTAGGCTGCCGAGAGTCGGCCAACCGCAAACGGAGAAGCTCAATCCCTCCGACATGCCAATGACGATACGCCTTCCCAAGAAGGGTCGTCACCCCGATGCGAGGCCTGGAACTTCTAGCGAACCAACAACTCCCCGCCCAGCATCGAGTACCAAGCTGGGGGTCGCTAGTTTGCCAACAACCCCACGCTCTGCTCCACCAGCTGAACCGCTGACGATCAAGCTGCCCAGGTCATCCTCTCAGTCTTCGTTTATATAGGGGGTAGCCGAAGAGGAACCGGAGTTAGCCAAGTATATGGCTGCCCATACTGACGTTCCCTCCGCAGATGATGTAATCGCCCTAGAAAAGATACCTTACTTCATCAATAAAGGGCTATCTTTGAACTACCTCGAGCTTAATAAGCTCTGTACAATGTATGCTATGGAACACGGTATAGGCACTCACCTACACACACAGGTGACAAATGTGCACACCGCAATCCAGCTTACTCCAGCGGAAGATGCTTACCACATAATCGAGGGAGGGGACCATCCAATCATCTTCGGCCGGAAGGACGATTCGTATCCCTTTACCGTAGAAGAAGTCGACCTTGGATCAGATACCGGGAGACTGCCTCTGTATCTTTATAGCCCCTAATCTAAATATCTCATGCAGAAACAGGGGTATAATCTGGAGACGACGCCAGGCTTGAACTACGGCATTGGGCGACGATTACCTTTGAAGCCACCGGTCCCGGCAGGCAAACTACGGGACTACTATAGCAAGACTCGATGTGGATTGGGGTATGTAACACCCACGATGACCCCTGAGAGTTCAAATAAAGAATGTGACTGGCATTCACATTCGACCGGGTCACCAACTTCTGACTCAGATACCAGCATCAGAGATGTACTCAGACAAGTCCTGTCAGTCAACATGGCATTCGCCGACGCTTATGAAGAAGATGAAGACATCCCTGAGATCCTCGAGCTAGAGCCGTGGTCCCAACAGCTGGATGCACAATGGAAAAAGTGGTTCGAACAAAGAGAACCTCCCACTGAAGATGAGGTCATACAAGTAGATCTCGGCAGTGAATCTTCTCCAAAATTGATCTTCGTCAGTAAAAGCCTAACAGACGAATAGCAAGAATCGCTGCTGGAACTTGTCAAAGAGTATATTGATGTGTTCGCCTAGAGCTATGAAGACATGCCAGGGTTAAATCCCGATATTGCTCTTCATAAACTCAACATCCGGCCGGATGTAAAGCCGGTCAAGCAACAACAACGACGATTCCGTCCAGACATCATGGATGCGATCGAAGCCGAAGTCAACAAACTAATAGCCAGCGGCTTCATTCGTGAGGAACAACATCCGGATTGGGTCGCCAACATAGTACCAGTCCTCAAAAAGAACGAGAAGATTCGAATCTGTATCGACTTCCGCAATCTGAACGAGGCATGCCCCAAAGATGAATTCCCCCTCCCTATTACGGACATCATGATTGACAATACCTGCGGCTTTGAACGTATGTCATTCATGGATGGCTTCTCGGGGTACAACCAAATCAAGATGTCTCCGGACGACGAAAAGCATACGTCATTCCGAACACCGATTGGCACATACTGCTACATAGTCATGCCTTTCGGTTTGAAGAATGTCGGCGCCACATATCAAAGAGCCATGAGCATCATCTTCAGGGACCACTCACGCAAGACGGTGGAGTGCTATGTTGATGACATCGCCGTCAAGATTCACTGTAAGGGAGACCATCTGTAGGATTTGAGGACGGTATTCGACCTGATGTGAGCGTATAATTTGAAAATGAACCCTACGAAGTCCTTCGTGGGCGTATCCAACGGGAAGTTCTTGGGTTTCATCATCACCGCCCAGGGTATCCACGTGGACCCTGAGAAGACGAAGGCAACTATGGAGATGGGTCCCTCGAAAAATCTTCACGAACTCTGAGGCCTTCAAGGGAGGCTAGCTTACATCCGGAGGTTCATCTCTAACCTCTCCGGGCGATGTCGGCCATTCACCCATCTTATAAAGAAAGGCGTCTCGTTCGTATGGGATGAAGAGTGCCAACGTGCTTTCGACAGCATCAAAGAATATTTGTCAAATCCTCCAGTCCTGGTGGCTCCGGTTGCTGGAAAACCATTCCTGCTCTACGTACGAGCAATGGAACTTTCCCTCGGGGCTCTGCTAGCACAAAACAACGATGCAGGCCATGAGAAAGCCATATATTACCTCAGTCGAATGATGATTGGGCCAGAGCACCGATACACCGCTATGGAGAAGGAATGCCTTGCCCTGGTGTTCGCTATTCAGAAGACGCGGCACTATGTCACCGGACAAACAATATATGTGATCTCACGAGTCAACCCTCTCAGGGTCCTCATGACTAAACCAGGGGCACTCAGCTCTCGCCTCGCTACATGGGCAATATTGTTGTCCCCTTATCATATGATCTTCGTCCCACAAAAGGGTGTCAAAGGTCAAGCCCTGGCAGACTTTTTGGCGGCCCACCCGGGCTCGGAGTCGTCCAGAATCTATAAAGAAATCCCGGATGAGTTCGCCGACTCGCATGCAACCTCTCACGATGATTTATGACGAATGTTCTTCGACGGTGCTTCAAGAACGGGACCCAAGGGCAACATCGTCGTCGGAGTCGGGGTGGTGCTTGTCTCCCCTTTCGGATTGGTGATCAACCGCGCTTACTCCCTCACGGAACCCTGCTCTAATAATGTGGCCGAGTATAACGCTCTGGTCATTGGCCTCCAACTTGCAAGAGAGCTGGGGGTAAAATATCTTGAAGCATACGGCGATTCTCAGTTAATCGTCAATCAAATTCGGGGCTTATACGAAGTCTGCCACGAAGACATGATCCCCTATCACCAAATAGCGATCGACATCATCTCATCGTTCGAGGGATTCTTCATCGAGCATGTTCCCAGACTCCGAAATATCGAAGCCGATGCCTTAGCAGGTCTGGCCGCTTCCCTAGCAGTGCCAAATCATACTCATCAATCGGTAGATGTGATAGGCCACGAACTGGTCTGCCCCAAGAACAACGTTCAATTCGTGGCAAGCTATTCCGCTCAGGCGATTGATGATGCCCCAGATTGGAGACAACCATTCATCGACTTCGTCGTCTACGATATCCTGCCCGAGAACCCAAAGGAAGCCACATCCATCAGACGACGTTCCCTCAGATTCTTCTACGATACAGAGACGAAAATGCTGTATTGACGATCCTATGATGGATTATTGCTTCGATGCCCGTCAAACGGAGAAGCCAAAGAAGCCGTGCGATAAGCTCATGACGGCATCTGCGGGGCCCATCAGCCTGGCCCTAAATTGCAAGACCGTCTTCGCCGAATGGGCTATTACTGGCCCACGATGGTAGCAGATGCGATAGACTATGCAAGAAGGTACAAAGCCTGCCAAGTCCACGCGGACTTCATTCACCAGCCATCCGAATTTCTACATCCGACAGTGGCATCCTGGCCCTTCGAAGCATGGGGGATGGATATCATTGGTCCAATTACTCTACCTTCCTCCCGAGGACATCGCTTCATACTCGCAATCACAGATTACTTCTCCAAATGGGCGGAAGCTGTCCCGCTTGCAGAAGTCAAAACTTCGAACGTGATCAGCTTCCTCAAGCATCACGTCATCTATCGCTTTGGACTGCCCCGAAGGATCATCCACGATAACGGTCCGCAGTTTGCAAGCTACGCCTTCTATCGGTTTTGCGATAAGCACCGCATCCAGAATATTGCTTCGACGCCATACAATTCGGCAGCAAATGTGTTGGCAGAAGCATTCAACAAAACCATAATCAAATTACTCAAGAAGTTCGTGTCGTCCAACAAACACGACTGGAACGAGAAGCTCGATGAATGTTTATGGGCGTACCGTACTACAGTCCGAACAGCTACCGGGAACACACCATTCTTCCTGGTGTACGGGAGTGAGGCAGTTCTCCCATTAGAGACTCAAATACCCTCACTCCGCGTCGCCCTCACTTATTAATTGACGACGGATGATAACTACCGACGCCGACTACAAGAGTTGGAAGCTTTAGATGAAAAGCGCCTCCTAGCTCAGCAAAGGATCGAACTATACCAAGCACGCATCTCCGGAGCCTTCAACAAGAAGGTCAAGATCAGAACATTCCAAGTAGGCGATCTCGTTCTGGCGGTCCGGAGACCGATGGTAATGACTCACAAGATCGCCGGCAAGTTCCAGCCAAAATGGGAAGGCCCATTTATCATCGAGGCTGTATTCTCCAACGGTGCTTACCGCCTCGCAAAACAGAATGGAGAATTGCTCATGTTGCCCGTCAACGGCCAGTTCCTGAAAAAATATTATGTCTAAATGACATTTTCCATATCATTGAGTCATGTGCCCGCTGGTACCGCTGAACTTACCCTCACAATTTTCCAAATCATTGAGTCATGTGCCCGCTGGTACCGCTGAATTCACCCTCACAATTTTCCAGATTTTCGAATCACGTGCCCGCTGGTACCGCTGAACTCAAACTCACCATTCTCCAGATTTTTGAGTCATGTACCCTCTCGTGCCGCTGAACTCACATCCACAATATCTCAGATTATCGAGTCATGTACCCGTTGGTGCCACTAAACTCACACTTTCACAATATCGAGTCATGTACCAGCTGGTGCCTCTGAACTCACATCCCGGTCACTCTTTCAGATAGTAAGTCATGTATGATCATACCTCTGAACTTTCTTCCTGGAAGAGATCCTCCCTCATGATCTAATACCCGCACTCCCAGTGCAAAAAAAGGGTAATCAATCCACAAATTGCCAAAACGGCCATGTCCTCATTACCTCTGAGTCGTTTCACTTCCGCCAAAAATAAATCATCCCCTACATAGAACTTCAATGTCCTCATTACCTCTGAGTCGTTCTATGTACCCCCTCTTCATTGAGCCCACTCCTGCCATGTCCTCATTACCTCTGAGTGGGAAGGCTCCGTAGAAGAAACCTTCATACTTGCCATGTCCTCATTACCTCTGAGTAAGTATGTCGATTCCCTTTCAACCTATTATCTGTACCCACAACTGGAGTACGACAAGGATAATAGGTCCACAAATGTCCTCTGTTGACCACAAATATCCTCCGTGAATTCACTCCTGACATGTCCTCATTACCTATGAGTAGAAAGATTCCACGATGAAACCCTCATACTTGCCATGTCCTCATTACCCCTGAGCAAATATGTTGGTTCCCTTTCATCCTATTATCCGTATCCTAAACTAGGGTACGCCAAAGATAATAGGCCCACAAATATCTTCTGCTAAGTTTCTTAGCACAAGCCCACCATCTCTTATCATGCCCCGGGAGCCCAGCTGCTCTACGGCATTCCTTTTTCCGATACCGAGAGCACCCATGACCACTTCGCTATGGCTGTTCTAGATATCCTAACCAAACTTGTTATCCGTACCTAAAACCAAGGTATACCATGGATGACGAGTCCACAAACAAGTCCCCCGCGCGGGGCAAACACCACCATCATACCACAAGCACAACAAGCAATACGAATGAAGGGTAGAATGGAAAGTACTCTTTATTTGAAGGAAGAAAAAAGCATTACATGTTTCGGGACCACGTCCCTCTCAAAAAGGAAAAAAGAAAAGAAAGAAGACAAAAGAGGAAAAGGCCGACTATAGCTCAGCATTACACAATTCCAAAAGACGATTCTTCACTAAGATGGCCTCCTGTTCGAGTCGCTGTTTAACTCGACGCTCAGCCTCCCGGGATAACCGCTCTTCATTATCCAAGCCCATGAGCTCCTGCCAGTCATCTTCCAACTTCTTCAGGGCAACTTCCAGGTCAGTCGAAGCTCGGTTGACTCTGTCATCCTCCTGAATAATCAGCTCCTTATCAATACGGGCAGCCTCAAGTTCAGACTCCAAGAAAGTTTGCTTCCTCTGAAGCTCAAGGATCTGCTCTCGTGTGTCATTGATCCCACGGGAGGCAGCCGCTTCCCGAGCCATGACATCTTCGCCCTCGTGGCTCAATTGATCATATCGATTAGACAGATCGTGAAGATCCCTCAGTATGGTCGGCCTGGTTTTATCTCGAGCAGCCCTTGTCTTCTCTATAGTAGCGGTGAGAGAACCACGCTCCCGATCTATAACAGCAGACAAATCAGCCTGCCGCAGCACCTGCAGCTGGGCCACCAGCTGCTCAGTCTCCAATAACTTCGCCTCCAAGAGCGCAGCCAGCCCCGTACCACCAAGAAGAGTCTTAAGGATATCAATTTGACCCTAGGCGCATTGACGGGACAAGACGAAAGAGGTCCCTCTTTCCACAGCAGCCGTTATTCTCCTCCTCAAGTGACGGTAAAAACTGTCAACTACGTCCTGTAACGCGTCATCCAAGACCTCTGTAGAGGACGGCGTCAGAGGAAGCGTGGCCGGCAATATCAGAGGAGTAATGCTAGAATTTGCCACCAGGGGGATGGAATTCGAGCAGAACGACGCACGGATAACGGATAACTCTTCCTCCGCCACCCGAAGAGCCTGGATACTTGGTAGGGCAGAGAGGTCGACTCTCCGAGCCACCCCAGCAGAAGAGGATGAAAGGACCATCGTCCCCTGCCCTGGCCGTCCCATCACCCGACTTTCCAAACTCGAGCCCACGGGAGGTCCCTCAAGACGAGCCGGAAAAGGAGGAAGTACGCTCCTCTCCACCGGTACCCCTTCGATATAGTTCGTCTCAATAGTGTCCATCCTCAGCACTGGAGAGGCCGGACCTGTATGCCCAGAACAATGATCAGTCGACGTGACCTGAAGGATGTGATGATAGAGCAGATAGGCCTCCTCGCAAGATAAGATTCTACTTATCTTACCATGAGAGGAACATGGAGGCTGCAGCTCGTGCGTAGCTGACATGACCTCCTTACCCGCAACCTCCAAGTTAGATTCAGCGGGTTCCTCTGTCCCAGCCACCCCGGAGGGAAGTACGACGCGATCAACGTCATCTTGATGAAATTCAGCAATTTCAGGGACAGGTTCATTAAAACCCCCGTCATCCTGGGTCACCACCTCAGCATCTTGAGACTCTTTTTTTCTCTTGACACCTACAAGAAGGAAAGAAGATGATTAAAATCGAAGCTAAAAGGAAAGAAGGAAGGAAGAGTCGGGAGTGGCTTGGTTACCTCTGACGCGGGGTTAGTTTTTTCTTCGCTTTCTCTTATAGTTAGCTGACGGTGTCTGGTCGCAACCAACTTCCGAGAATGAGAAACACCGCCAACAAGAGAAACTTGCCTGCTACAATTTGGAGTAGGGCCAGGCGTAACGGGTGGCTGATCCCCCAGCATCTCATCTGACAAAATAGGCGGCTGATCCACCTCTACGTCTGCCGCCGGAAGGATAGAGTCATCTCCATCATGCTCGTTGCCTTCATCATCCTCAGCAGCGGAATCCAAATCTGGCACTTTGACTCTAGTCTTTCTCTTCTTGGCCCCTTGAGATCCTTCCTCCAGGCCGGTACCAACAATAAAATTGGCACCTGGATTAAAACCGACCGGGGGTTTGTTCGCCATGACATGATACAAAGCCGCCATGTACAAGATCTCCATTGACGCCTTAATGGCAGGGACCGAGAAAATGGTACGGGTATGGAATGTATCGTAGTATTGCCAAGTCCTGATGCCATCAAGAAGGCTACCTTCAAAACCCAGACAGGAGCTGGGACTGTCTAGACAAAGTTGGCTGTATCCAAACTGCCGGGCAAACCTGTTAGGCAGATAAGGCTCCAGAAAAATAGTATTACGGTTACGATACACCAGATGTGCGGGACGGATGTTACGCAGCCACAGGAGCATCTGGCAGTCCAGAAGTTGAGGGGGCATAATACCGTCAAGATGTACAGCCTTTATGTCCTTAGCAGTAAAGCAAGGGACGGATACGAAAATATGGTACATATCTGTCCTCGCCAATGCCATCCGGCAAGCCCGCATGGTCTCATACTCCCAAGGCTCATCACGATAACGGAAGATAAATGCGTCATCATCATTTATACCGTCTTCAGAGCCCGGTCTCATCAAAGATGGATAATGCATCAACAGCCACCCCATCAAATAGTGATAGGGCAACTCAGTCCATTTAAAATCCTTGGTCAGTGTGAAGGCCACGATGTATGCTGTACACCATGGCCGGGAGGAGAGCTAGCCTGATTCGCAAAACTAACTTCACAGCCGGAAGGATGAAGTTACGACTGATTCTCTCGATAGAACCAGCCCCTCCAGAGACTACACAATTTCGCAGCCATATCATCAAAAACCCTGCCAGAAGCGCCTTCTCTGACAGCTCTTGGGTATCCTGGTAAAAATAACCAAAAGAGTCGGTCTTACTCCCGAATCTGTCACTGGTGGTGGCCACCCTCTTAGCCGACGACACCAAGTCTTTAACCGCCTTCCGGGATCGAGGGCGACGGGAGGTAACTCGACCTGAGGCATCCGTCGGGAAGGGATAGTGCACCCAGTCCTTGGTGTGGGGAGCATTCCCTTCCGAGTTGCCATCCTTTCGGGCTATCTGATGACATGTGCTATAGTGGCACAATATCTCTTGGTAAAGAGCCACGAAGCCGGGATACTGTCTTTCCAAATTTTCGAACTCCTCATTAGTGGGAGTATACGCCTCAAAAGCTTCGTCCCCCCAAGGAAGCTTGGAGACCACGTGCATTTAATGGAGCGCGAGCCCCATGTCCCCTACGGGTGTATAGAAGGTTCCCGTATGGCAGTTATACATCTCCAGCAGAGACATGAACAACTTCTTGTTTATGGACAAGCCATGGCTGGTGCCTCGAATAGCATGGTAAAGGCCAATCTCACGCAAAAAGGCCTCATACTTCTACAAGATCTACATAGATAGATTGGTCCACGAGGGAGTAGGATGTATCCAACTAGGGAGCATGAACCGGCCAATGGGGTAGGAGCCCTTCCGAGCAAGTTGATTTATAAAAGTATCGGCGGTAGAAAATATGAAATTAGGGCCCGACACATTCAAAAAAGTACCTGGGACCAATCCCGTTACAGAACAGCTGGTGTGCACCTTGCCGGCAGTCACTGACTTCAGACTATTGTTATAATGGATGTTTCCCAAAAACATTCCACCTCGGGTAGGGGTTAAAGTCTCTTCCATCTTCCGGTCCAATGGGAGCATATTGAGCCAAGATAATGGGAAGTGTCGCTCCATTTGGGGGATGCGGATCGCCATCCCGTTAGAGACAAAACTCCAATTCTCCGACACCTCCAGAACATGACTGTTCTCCACAGTCAAGGCGTCTCCAAAAAAGAACGCAGGCTTCAAATATTTTCTTTCGAATTTTTCGGAGTTCATCATAGCGTTAAGGAAATGGAAAGGCTGGTTCTTAATGGCATTCAGTCTAGCCGGAGGTTCGTCACTCGAAAACTGATCCGTCATATGCTGAACAATAAGGTCGTACCTATAACCCAGAGCAGCTTGGGCACTACCTACCAGGAGTTCTCCAGCAGCAAGACACAGAAGAACACTTATGCGGCTCCGTTCAGAGAAAGTCCATGCGGCTCAACATTGCTTATGCGGCTTCGTCGGCAAAGCACGTATGCGGACATAATGGCTATTCTTATGCGGCTCGCAGCCCAGCCATAGGACGAACATGAAGCTCACAAAAGCTCGTGCATAAAATATGCGACGTATCCATAGCAGTTAGGGTTCTTTAACTCATACAATGTCCTTACCAATAATGGGGGGATGAACGACAGGATGAACATCGGGTACGACGACCGACGGAGGAACGGCCGCAGTTGAGGCAGAAGTAGTCTTCTTGCCTTTCGCCGTTGCAATCGATGAAGAGGCCGCCTTCTTGCCCTTTGCTGCCACGGTCTTCTTGGGAGCCATTAGTTATCGGAGAAGAAAAGGACGATCGGGATAGGGAAAATTTGAAGGAAAAGAGAAAGTAAAGAAGCCCTTTCTCTCTCCAAACTCCTCTTATTTATAGGAGGATGAGAGAAGGAGGACACGTAGACTAGTAACCGCCTCCTAAAAGGCGAAACCGACTCCTCGAATTTCGTTCCCGAGATTCACCCAGGGCATAAAATCCAAAAGAATTAATGAACCGGCCCTTGGGATTTCCCTCTAAAGACGGCGCTGAAACGAATTAGGAGGCAATTAAAGACCTTCACACGTGGCAAGAAGCTATGCGGCTCGAAAGTCGCCGCTGCTAAGCCATCTATGCGGCTGAAACAACTCTGCGGCTCGAAAGTTCATGAGGCTGAAACTTCCATGCGGCCAAGACATCTATGCGGCTAGGACCTCATATGTAGCTAGAAGATCTTGCACACAGCCATGCTTCTTATTCAAAGTATTTTAATTTTGTAAATTGAAAACTTTGAAGGGGGTCTTGTAGAAGCATGGAAAATAATAAAAAAATATCCATGCGGCCAGAAAACCCCATGCGGTTCAGAAAATCTATGCGGCTCAACGAGTCTATGCGGCTCTGTGATCTCCATGCGGCTCAAAAGAGAAGACACGTGGCTTGCAAACAGTTCTCCCCTCCGCTCTATACTGCATTAATTGCTTTGACGGCTGACCGCTCTGACGAAACGACAGGCCTGACACAAAGAGGCAATTATGACTCTGTCATAATGACAGAATCCTAGGAAATCAAAGAAAATCTCTGGCACAATCTCCCGAAATCCAGAAAATGCCACGCAGCCTAGACACGCGGACAGTCATATGCAGCTCGAGCGGATACCCCTCCATGCGGCTCAGGCTGAAGTTGTCCTATGCGGCCCAGATCGAAACATCCCTATGCGGCTCAACCAGACGCAGCCTTATGCGGCTCACAAGGATCATCTCCATGTGGCTCACTAACCCATTGTATGGTCCAGATTATCATGTGGTTCGAAGATCCGGAGGCCACTCCCCAGGTAGCCCTGACACGTGGCCAGGCTTATGTGGCTCAACCCTTATGCGGCTCAATCCTTATGCGGCTCAGTGACTCCTGGGACACGTGTCATAAAGCTAATCAATTTCCCAGATTTACTGCAATCAAAGATTGGGTCAAATCCCAATAATCTGGGACACGTGGCAGGAGAATGAATTAAACTTATTCATTCAGATTCGCATACATCAGCAAATCATCATCATGGAGATTTATTCCAATCAGCATTAATTACTGATAGGATTTGATGCAATCTACACTAAATGGCCCAGATTCATCACACTCAAGATTAATGGCCCAGATTGATCAATCAACAGGCCGTCGCCACTCTAAGGGGCAATCATTGCAAACCCTAATATTGCATTCCCTCCTTATAAATAGCAAGGTGCCATTCCCTTGCAAAGAGGACCACTTTTCGAGATCAGAGAGAGCACCAGAATACTTAGAGAAAAAAAGCAGAGAGAGCAAAGAGAGCATTTCTTCAACGCCAAGCAATCTTCTGGAGCCAAGGCTGCATACCGATCGTCCAAGAAGTAAGGCAGAGCGGCCGTCGCTTTTCCGAGCCTCTATCGTCACCCCCCAGAATCTAAAATAAACAATTGTACTTAGACTGCTGTACCTAGGCTTTCGTCCCTATGCTTTCTTTGTACAAGCGAGTTTGTAACGTGAAGTAAAAGTCCAGTCCTCCGATAATTGTTCGGCTCTTTTATATTTCATGGCAAACAGTAACTGAGTCCTCTTTAGAGCAACACATGTTATGATGTATACAAGAAGGTAATATTTGAAGTTTACAATACAATCTACTTGAGGTGGTATACTCTATATATGGTACCCTATAATTATATCACTCTATTAACTCAAAACCAAAACATTTCCACTAAATCATATCAACCCATATACTCTCATATCTAGATAAATAGCAAAATCCTCACACATGGTAATACCCATATATCCCTTATATCCCAACTGCAGAATGCAAATAAAACAGGTAATAAACTCCAATCCCAGATCTGTAGCCTCAACCTAAGTCCTCACTCAAAGTCAAACCAGGCAAATACCAAGCCAGGGCAGCCACTACTGCAACCATACTGCAGCAATGCAACTGCTGCTACTGGCTGCTTGCTGCTGCAAATGCTACTAAATGCAATGCCTTGGCTTACTGCAATTACTGCTATCAGGGCCAAGCCAATGCAATCTTAATTGCAAACCCATACAAAATCCTAATCATACTGCCCCGTCCCATATCCTCACTAAACCAATCTAACATAACCATTATATACTAACTCATAAATCATGCATGATACTAGTCTGATACTAACTAACATGCAACTATAGCCTCATGGCCAAGCCAACTTGGCTATAAGGAGATAATTTCCTTGCTGTGCTGGCCATAGTGCTATTGAACCTGCAGATAAATGGCCAAAGCAAATGCAATGCAGTGCCATATGCTGCCATGCTCTGCAAGTGAGCTAAGGCTCAAGCCATGAGCCCAGGCTAACCTCATCCTAACACAAATACATGGACACTCAACTGCAGCCCAACATCTAACCCATAGAAATGAGTCCCAACTCAAACTCAGGTATTACATCCCAACCAAAAGCTAACATATAAACATAGGAAACTATATAGATATACAACTATGTAATATATATATATATATCAAAGTAGGGAATATATAACATATAAATTCACATTAAAACCAATTAAAACATATTAAAAACCTCAGAAAATTATACATTGTACACTGTATCAGAAAAATGGGGAAAAATCTCAAATCCAATTCAAAATCAAGTAAAATTCCCAAATTAATAGTTGTTAAACTGTCACGACCCGCACCCAGTGTAAGGGCATGAGAAGTGAAGTACGCCCCTAGCCTACGTCGTAGTGTCGACGGTAGAACGCTGTCCTAGGTCACAACATCTAACACAATCTAAAAGATGCTCCGAATGGAAAATAAATATAATAATAACCTCAATCATAATAACTAAGATGGAAAAGAAGAATAATCCCAACAAGAGTCACAATATAAATAATAAGTCTTGGTGTGAAACTACCAGAATAATATCTCAATACAATATCAAATGTCTCATAAAACTAAATAATAAAATGGATAACTAAAGTCTGAACTAGACTATGGGCAAGTCCTCAGCGACTGCTGGATCCTCCTGAGGGTCCAAGTCACCAGTCATCTAAGCCTGAGCCATAAAATGTAGTGCAGAACTCCTCATCATCACCTGTAATATTTTCAACGGGTCCAATCAGGACAGGAACGAATACATATCTCTCACACAATGCATATCAAGATTGGACTTATAAAGCAAGCTATAGAAAACTATACATGAAACGCTGTTAGAATTCAATCATAAAAGATAGAGAATATCAGGACTAGACATAAATATGATAATAGAGAAATATACTATCTACGTGATTTAGAGCACAGTTGGTTATGTAAACGGCTTAGGTTGCACATGGATACACTAAGGATTTGCACATGGATACCTACTGGGGATAATGATCACATAACCAAATACACTCACCCTGCCCCCAATTAATACACAAGGATCAAGTCACGATATGTTATTGCACATGGATAACAACTACTTTTACATATGGAGCTCATATGGTCATAAGTGTACATGAATTACACATGAGTGTACATAGATAAATATGAATATATGGAGTACATGATGCACACAATAAAGTATATGAACATGATATACCCGATGTATCCGAGGGAAAACATCGCATGAAAGGATCCATTGGGTACTAATCCATGTGAACATCGTGTCAGCATCAAGTATACTAGTTTATAACAAGAGAACATATCCAAACAAGTATGAAATGGTCAGAGAATGTACTCGCCTGGCAATCCAAGCTGTTGATGATTAATGATGCCTGAACAGGAGTAATAGAGTCCTATTTAAAATAACCAAGAGTCACAATACGGTCTAAAATATCATAAAGAAGGCCTACAATGCAATTCTACATGAATTTGAGTCCATCTAGGTCAAAGTCAACCTTTGGTCAACTATGGTCAACCAATTTGGTCGAACTAGGTCAACCATGGGTCAACTAGTCTATAAGTTAATGTGTCCAGGATACTAAGGATACATATAGGCTAAAGCATACATATATGTATAAGACAACACAATATACCCATCTAAGGTATCAATTACCTATTTTATATACCTACTTGCATCTAATACATATATTATCCATATCATTGATTAACTACATACCAAGGTATCCATATAACCTTAATCTAATAGCATAACCCACCTAACCTTAACTAACACCATATTCCTTTTCATACATGATAACACATACCCTAATATCCTAAGTATCAATATACCATTTCAATCTATCTAATATAAACCTCAGCCTTGCACCTATACTCACATAAAGCCAGGGCACAAGGCCAATGGCCTGTGTTACTATTGTTGCTGCTCATGTATGCTGCTACTGCTACTGTATGCTGTTACTGCTGCTACAGTTGGCTGAACTGCCACTGCAGTTGGCAATACAGCTGCCTTCATCCCTCAATTCCTTCATCACAACCACCCACACACACCAAATCCAGCCTACCCTTCATACATTCATTATAGTGTTCAGCCTCAACTAACCCCCAAGTTAAAACTTATTATCTCATCACCAAGAACTGAATCAAGTGTCAGGAACTAATCATCTGAACCTAAGCCTATTCAAACTCTATTTTCAAACCCATACTTGGTTTCCACATTACATTGAACTTCCAATATCCATAATCCAATCAAATTCGAAACCCAAATCACAACAAAATTCGAATCAAACCTCAACCAAAGTATAACTCATTACATAAAAATTAAACAACGAGTTATATGGCCTATGATACATATAAATTAACATATTTAATATAATCTAAAAGAACCAGAACTAAATCGAGATACCAAATTTTGATACCCATACCCTTACTAACACATAACCCAATTTCGAATTGAAAACCTAAAATAATCACAAATATAAGGTTGGTAATGATTTGTGCACGTGTTCTAGTGCTACACGAGTCATCTTATGTCCAGAAGGTAGGACACGACGTGTCCAAACACGTTAAACACACACAAGCAGGCGTTTAATGCACTATCTCGTACAGTAAGGACATTGGCTCGTGGACACGACACACGACACGAGACACCTCGTGCACGTGTCCACGTGTTCGCCAGGACTAGGGCTAGGATTATGTCACCCTGTACTGTGTCCAAGTGTCACCGTGTCGTGTCAATCAACACATATCAGAAAGCTCTGATCGTGCGCGCACGCACAGTGCACGATCCGTGCAGACACGAGTGCTCTCTCGACACGACCCGAACCATCACAAAATTTTAGAAGCATGTCGACAGACATGTCCCCCCACCTCCGTGTCCAATTTTGCGTGTCCCCGTGTCCTATACAGTGAGAACATAGGATCGGGTAGCAGGGTACGGCATACGGGTCTCGTGTACGGGTTCGTGTCCAGATTGGGACACGGACACAACTCGATTTGGGACGATGATTAGGGTTTCGTGTAACCTATGTCTAGGGCTAATAGAAACTGCAAAAAGATTCGAATAATAATAACCTTTAATTCTTTGGGTAATTCCATCGAACACCTATATCGAGATTCTGATACGTGCCCGATATGCCTATCAAATAGACACGAAATCGAACCAAACAATACCTACAGGTCGAGGGTACCAAGATGCATGCTACCATGAAGAAAAAAAAATAATGGTGTACATGGATTTACCTATTGAGAGTTGGAATCTCAATAAAACGGAATCCTCGGACGATGTGACGACCAGTTTCTCCCGATCAAATGCCTCCAACTCCTTGCTAGCAATGCTCCAGCAAGTTTCTCATCTCACAACGGTCGTAACGCAATTTGTTTGGCGAAAAACGGATGCAAGATGAGAAAGTTAGGGTTTTTGGGGTGTTGACAACTAGGGTTTATAAAGGGGTATCAATGCCATGCATATGCATATTTATAGAGGGGAGTTTGGGCTGCTATGGCCGGCCAGATATAGTGGCTAGGGTTGGGTTTGATTTATGGGCCAAAAGCAACACTCAGTTAAGTTATAAGCCCATTTAGTCAAAAGGCTAAAAAGCCAAATTAATAAATGGTATAAAATTGACTTAATGGTTTCCTAAACTGGACCAAGCCTAAAATGGATTTCTAATTGGCTAAATGGTCATCTCATGTCATGGTTAGCCTCTAATAAAAGTTAACTAAGGTTGAGCCAGTTGCTAGATCAAACACAAGCCAATAATTAATTAATTATCTAGAAAATCACAAAATGACTAAAATACCCTTATTTCAAAAAGTCGGTTCTACATAAACACTCGTGCATATATCAGTCTATCCCACGAGTCGTATGGTGTCCACACAATAGGACACGACGTGTCCAGACACTCACGAACACTCGACAACACACGGCCACTGCACAGGCTCGTGCAGTGAGTCTACGAGCTTATGGACACGACACGACTTATGTTGAGCCACGTGGTCGTGTCCACGTAGGGCTACACACTCGAAATGACACTTCGTGTCCACGATGTGTCTACGCTCTGTACGACACGCGTATCAGAGCCTAGACACGGCCATTGTACTATGCACGCGAAACCAATGCGCTCACGAATGCGATGCCGATACGACACGACACGTCATGCCACTTGGGGGCTGACATGTCAGTCATTGCCCCAAGGCACCCACCAAGTGTCATGTGTCCAAGTGACACGGACACGAAAAACTTACTGTCGGGTAGTAGGACACTGCTCACATGGTCTGTGCGACGTGTCCAACCCCTCATTCGATACGACACAAAGCCGATGATCGACTCAGTCATGCATGAAATCACAAAGCACACATAGCTCTAAAAAGTGCTCAAAAAGATTTCAAACATAACAATAAAATCTCCTTTGAGGCATTTCATCAAACACCTACAACCACACACTGATACGTGTCCGATACTGACACCAAATCAACACAAATTTTCACCAAACTCACTCTACAGCTAGGGGACACCTAGATGGATGCATCTATGGAAAGAAATCAAGGATTAGAGGTGATTTGAAAGGTTTACCTATTGAGAGTCTCTCTCAATGAAAAAGCCCCAAACAGAGAAGTCCCTTTCCTCAAGCAATATCGAAATGAGCTCCACTCCTTGCAAGCAAGCCTCCTTCCATCTCTACTCCAGATTGAGAGTCTAATGCAAAAGATTGGGATCAATTTGGTGGAGGAATGGTGAGGTTTGACAATTTGGGGAAGAAATTAGGGTTTCTTAAAGGGGGTGTTCTAAAATAGTCAAGTGGTCATGTAGAGATATTATATAGGCTGAAATTAGGTCACTCTTGGGCTGTTATGACTATCCAAATGAAGAGCTAGGGTTAGGCTTTCACATGAATGGGCTTTGGGCCAAGATCATTAGCTATCTAGCTCAACCTCTTAGCCAAAAGTCCAAATGCACTAAACTCCCAATCTCTTTATGAAACCTAGTCATACTCAAGTCAACTAAGACCAACTTAAGTTAGATTAGGGTCCCACACCATGCTATCTAAGTCACCAAAGTCAAACTCTAGGCTAGTCTCTTAAGTCACAATTAACAAAAGTCTAAAATAACAACCATCAATCATTAAATAACAAAAAATAATTCCAAGAACCAAAATGACCAAAATACTCTTAGGCTAAAAATGATAAATAAATCATCCTAATCACATGGTTAGGCTCTAGGTCAAGTAGTCTCTAGGGTTTGTAAATGTCACTACCTCATTTCTAGCTTGAGGATATTTTGGTCATTTTTGAATTTTTGGGAATTAATTGGAATTATTATGTGTTAATTAGAATTATTGGAATTTAAGTGATTTTTAGTATAATTTAAATTAGTGTTATTCAAGACTTCGACCTATGGTGACTTTGGAGTCTAACCTAGAAGCTAACCCTAGCCATGACCATTTGGCTAGATTATGAAACCCTAGGTTAATTTAAGTTAACCATATCCTAGTCATTAGAATCAATTTGGGAATAGGAATATTGAATAGAGAATGGATTAATGGCTTATGACTTTACAAGTCATGTTTTATGACTTAAGCCCATAGAGGCCCAAAGCCCAACACCATGTAAACCTAACCCTAATTCCCTATCATGGCCGGCCACACCTAGCCTAGGAATCCCCCCTATAAGTAATCTCTTCCATTAGGTTAGCCTCCTTTAGAAAGTTCACAAGTTGGAAAGAGAGGTATGCTCCATCTTTAGAAATTCATAGAAAATCCAATTCAATTTCTTTTTCCCTCAAACTAATTGCATTAGATCCTAATTCATCTATACTTGCTGTTATTGGTGAGGAATTTCAGTGGGAGAATAATTTGGTGAAGTTTGGCTAGCAAGAAGAACACCCCTCTTTGGAGCTTTTTAAGGATTTTGACACCTATAGGTAATTCCATCAAAACTCTTGTAAATTGTTGTTATTTTTGCATATTAGCCTAGATCTAGGTATTCCCTAGCCAACCCTAGAATTTGGTAGGATCTTGTGTCCGTTTCGTGTCCTAATAGGACACGTATCAGTCCAATATACCTAGTATTTGATGAAATACCCCAAAGGGGATTTCAATCTATTTTTAGGAAAGTAATTGATTAGGATTCTAGGGTTGATTGTTGCTTATGGTTTTCCAGTGGACTGAGTTGGTTTTAGTGTCGTACCGTGTTGGTTTGGACACGTGAACACACACGTTCAGCCCGTGAGCAGTATCCTGCTACTCGGGTGCTATTTCTCAGTGGACACGACACTTGGACACGAGATTTTTGACACACGTGATGGGGCATTGACTGACACCACATGTGTCAATTTTTAGGGCCTCTCGTGTCGTGTTGGACACGCACGAAGTCGAACACTGGTTATTGCATTGTTTCGTTCAGTCAGTTTTTCTCTCTGTTGCGGGGTGTTTTGACACGACACGAGGACACAGTAGACCCAAATCAGGGTGGTGTAAAATTAGCCCTATGTTGGGCAAACAATGGGACACGAGCACGAGGTTTGATTCGTGTCGTGTCGTGTCGTGTCCTAGACTTGCATGAACACGTGCACGACACTGCACTGCTTTTCTGAGTTCTGTGTACCCGATTGGGTTTTTGTGGCTGTGGACACTTGTGTCACGTTGTGGTGGACACGAGACACTTTCTGAGATACGTGCACAAACCCTAGTTTCTTTACCAACCATCACTTTTACATTTTAGCATGATTGATTCGTCAAATGTCATTTACCCCTATTTTCTGATTACCTTGAATATCAGTCCTTTATTCAGTAAGTTTCCAGATTTCTAATTTGAATTTGAGCATCAAAATTAACCTCATTAGAATTGATAATTACATGGTTTAAGACCCAAATGTAGTACACCTACTTGTTAACTAATTGTATGTTGATTTTGGGATGTTTTGGATTTGTTTTGGGCTCAAAATCTGAGATATTGATTTAGACTGAAAAATGGGTGTTTGCAAACTGTTTTTGGAGTTGTTTTGAATTGGTTTCTTCCCTTCTCTTCACTGCATGACCTGGGATTGGAGTTTGATTTACTGTCTTGGCCTTGTGGGCTGTTTTAGACTGTTAAGACTGAGCTTCATGTAGGTTGTTAGTTAAGAACTGTTAAACTGAAATTGTTGGTGTGTTTTGCATTGAATTGGTTCCTTTCCCCTTGCTTTCCTTTCCTATTTGAACACACTTACCTCACTGTCCATTTGGACACTCACCCTCCTTCACTAAACACTTTTGACACCACTGCACTGTTAGCACTCACTCACTGCTGTCCAGTTTTGGACTGACTGTTACACCCCCTTCATTGATACATAGTACACACACACATCACCCTCTTTCATGTTCACTGTGACACTCTTTATCACACACTCACACACTTGTCACTCTCCCTCACTCCTCTTTCTATCCCTCTCTTTATACATATATGAAATGTATATGTCTATATGTAATATTGAATGCCTATATGTATGTATCTAAATATGTATGTAGGTAGCGATATAGATGTATTGTTATGTAGATAGTGTAATGGTATAGCCTATATGTAAATGTGTGTGATGGCTTGGTCTAGGCTTGTATAGCCTTGGTAGACCTAGATAGATTAGTATAGACTAGATTGACCTAGTATGGACTTGTTTAGGCCTAGTTGACCATAGTTGACCTAGTTTGACTTCTAGGTTGACCAGAGTTGACCAAGAGTTGACTTGGCCTAGATTGACCTATATTCATGTAGAATGCATTGTAGTGCATCTTATTACTATTCTGGACATGTTATGACTTGTGCTGTTCTAAATAGGAGCCAGACACCACTCATTGGACAATACTTTCATCTTGGACATTCAGATAGCAGGCGAGTACATTCTCTGATCTTTTTATACCTGTCTGGAACTATATTCTTGCTCTAGATTACTTTACTTGATGCTGACACGTATTATCACGGATTGGTACTATATGGATCCTTTCCTGAGATGTTATCCCTCTACGGGTGCATCGGGTATTTCATGTTCATGTACTTTACCATGTGCATCAGGTACTCCTTGTACTCGTACTAGTTCATGTATTCACATGTTCTCATGTGCCTTCATGTACTATCATGTGTCTCATGTACTACTCATTACATGAGTTCACGTATCTTTAGCTGTATTCATGTGCCAATAACGTAACTTGAATGGATCCTTGTGTATTGATTGGGGCGGGTGAGTAGAATTGGTTATGTGATTATTATCCCCAGTAGGTATTCATGTGCCTCTTAGTTGTATTCATGTGCCCCTAAGCCGTTTACATAACCATATTGTACTCTAAATCACTTAGCCACTTACAATCTTTACTTATCATTTATTTACTTTCAGTTACAAAATATCTCATGTTTTCTCGTACTTTCTTTTCAGCATTTCCTGTATTTTACTCTATTGCATGCTTTATACTCATAACCTGTTATGAACTGTTTTGAGAGAGATGTGCTCGTTCCCGTCCTGATTGGATCTATTGAAAATTTTATAGAGGACGAGGAGGAGGCCTGCTTAGATACTTTCTATAGGACAGCCTTAGAGGACACTTGCGATCTGGACTTCCAGTCGGATCCCTTAGCTGTAGAGACTGTTGCTCCATAGATAGCTTTATCTTATTTCATTGTATTGGAGACTTGAGTTGTATATTTGGATCTATATTATTTCTGGATGTTGTGGAGTTTATCTTAGACACTTAGCATTTACTTTCTGTTTGTATTCCTGTGGATTTGGATCTCGCATCTTTTATATCATTCTATCTTATCGTATTCTACCTTAGATGTGATTGAGATATATTCTGTTATGTCACCCCCATTCGGGGAGTATAACTGTTTATTGCCTTTACTGTTAGATGTTGTGACTTAGGACAGCGTTCTAACGTCGACACTGCAGCATAGGCTGGGCGTATTCGCTTCTCGTGCCCTTACTCTAGGGTGCGGGTCGTGACACGTTTTTAGTGGTGGCCCATGCAGGTCTAGGATATAATTGTATTGGTATTCGAACTAGAATATCAATACAGCATGCAGTAGGATTAGGATATTTTGAAGTTACTCAATAACGTTAGGAAAAAATCCTTATTAGATTCCGTATATCTATATTTTGCTGCTTATTGTCTTTCTTTGAATATCCTCCTTTGATATTTTGACTCTTTCTCATAAATTGTATCTTGTTTGATCTGTGTCTCCAGGATGGTTGAGACGCAATCGCATCGCCAGAGACCGGGGGATGTTGCAGAGGGGACTGCCACCTCTCGTCCTAGGCATCTAGCCCTCGGTGCTGGGCCATCGGTTCAAGCGACAGGCGTTGGAGTTTTTGCTACTTTCGGAGGAGCACATCCACCTGTCCGAAGGCAGAGCCCGGTGATTCCGGAGACTATTCCGCAGCAGCAGCCTCCACCAGCAGGGAAGGTTTATGTAGCCCACATGTTCTCCTTTGTGGAGAGGATCATGGAGTCGCACCAGCAGCAGCAGCAGCAGCAGCGACAGACCGCAGAGTTCACTAGGGGCATAGATGAGGCCTACCAGCTGGTCCGCACTACGGTGGAGAAGGTGAACACCCAGGGGCCAGTTCAGCAGCAGCAGCCACATCGGAGGGAGAAGGATATTCAAGACTTCCAGAAGATGCATCCGCGGGAGTTCTTGGGCACAGAGGGTATCCATTATGCAGATGACTGGATAGAGCACGTTGAGGAGATCTTCCGGCTGGCGGAGATACCAGCCAGGCTACACATTGAGGCAGCGGGCAGCCAGATGTAGGACCTGGCCTACACCTGGTACCAGACGGATCCCTGGGTGAGAGTAGAGGGCCAGACCTGGGAGCAGTTCAAGGAGCTGTTCAAGGAGCAGTTCTTCCCAGATCTGGTATTGGGAGGTATCGAGGCACAGTTCGAGAGTCTGGTTCAGGGGAACCAGACGATTTCAGAGTATACCAGGGAGTTTTGCCGGCTAGCCAGATTCATTGATGACCTGACGGAGAGGACGAAGGCGAGGAAGTTTTGCCGAAGAATGATCAGGGAGATTCGGTCACTGACGAAGAGTGACCGGAATGCCACCTACACTCAGATTCTCACAGGAGCCATGGCAGCGGAGGATGACCTGGGCCTGAAGCTGAAGAGAGGCCCGGATTTCCAGGCAGGCAGCAGCAGTGGGGGTCAGGCCAAGAGGCCCTACATCCAGCAGCACTTCCAGCAGCCCTTCCAGCAGTAGTGGCAGTTTTCGTAACAGTTTCAGGGATATGGTCGTACACTTTTTCAGCAGGTACAGCAGCAGCCGAGGCATCAGCAGCTGGCACCCTGTCAGCAGCTGGTAGTCATTTGTGCCTTCTGCAAGAAGCCAGGGCATATGATCCATGAGTGCAGGAAGAAGCTAGGCAAGTGCCTACTCTGTGGTGCGGGAGATCACCAGTTGAGAGGTTGCCCTGGGGCTTTTGGGCGTGGAGCTCAGGAAGGTGGAGCCAAGGCTCCAGCAGGCTAGCAGAGGGGACCAGCCCTGTCGACGCAGCAGCAGCAGAGGTTTGTTCAGCATCAGCAGCAGGCCAGGGGAGGTCGTCAGGGACGAAGGTTCACCATGGCAGCAGAGGATGCAGAGGCCGTCGGGGAGATGATTGCAGGTTCGATCCTTCTCGACTCCATTCCAGCTTTTGCGTTATTTGATTTTGGGGCTTTCCACAGTTTCGTTTCTGTCTCGTTTGCGATTAGACATGGTATGGTAGCTGAACCGTTGCCTAGGACTTGCAAGATCACGACCAGGGGTGGCATTATCCTCGTTAGTGATGTTTGCAAGGGTCGGAGCATTATTTTAGAAGGCCGAGAGTTGGATGTAAGTCTGCTCGTAATGCCACTATCGAACTACGATATCGTATTAGGTATGGATTGGTTGAGCAGGCATCACGCCAGCATAGATTGCCGCAGGGGTAGAGTTTCATTCAGCGTGCCAGGCGAGCCAGAGTTCGAGTATTCCAGACGGTAGGCAGAGCAGAACAACGGAGTTTTCTGCGAAGCTTCAGTTGAGGAGCAGCCAGTTCTACATCCATTGATAGCAGAGTTCATGGATGTGTTTCCAAATGAGTTGCCTGGACTTCCACCAGAAAGAGACGTTGAGTTCTCGATAGACTTGGTTCTCGGTACGGAACCGATTTCTCAGCATGTTTATTGAGTGAACAACAGCAAGTTGGTAGAATTGAAGAAGTAGGTGGATGAGTTGCAGGACAAGGGCTTCATCCGCTCTAGTTCTTCACCTTAGGGTGCACCGATACTCTTTGTACTGAAGAAGGACGGGACGGTATGCATGTGTGTCGACTATAGGGCACTCAACAACCTGACAATCAAGAATAAGTACCCACTGTCGCAGATCGATGATCTCTTTGATCAGTTGAGCGGAGCTCGGGTATTCTCGAAGATTGATTTGAGGTCGGGTTATCATCAAGTACAGGTGAAGAAGGAAGATATTCCGAAGACAGCTTTCAGGACTCGGTATGGGCAGTTTGAGTTTCTAGTAATGTCGTTTGGGTTTACTAATGCCCTGACGGTATTCATGAATCTGATGAACAAGGTGTTCCACCAGCACTTGGACAAGTTCGTGGTGGTGTTCATCAATGATATCCTGGTGTATTCAAAGACCGAGGAGGAGCACGAGGAGCACCTGAGAGTGGTTCTGGAGACTCTCAGACAGGAGCATCTTTATAGGAAGCTCTCGAAGTACGAGTTCTTTCTGGACAGAATCGACTTCTTGGGTCATATGGTGACTAGATATGGGATCTCAGTCGACCTGAAGAAGGTTACAGCAGTGGAGGCTTGGGAAGCGCCGACTTCAGTAGCAGAGATCAGAAGCTTCTTGGGATTGGCAGGCTACTACATGAGGTTCGTTCAAGATTTTTCTCGGGTTGCAGAGCCTTTGACACGGCTGACCTGGAAGGATGCAGAGTTTGTCTGGTTAGAGGAGTGTCAGGCCGCTTTTGACGAGCTGAAGAGGCGGTTGACGATAGCCCCGATCCTAACATTGCCTTCAGGATCGGCAGGGTTCACTATTTATAGTGACGCCTCGGAGAAGGGTTTGGGTTGTGTCTTGCAGCAGCATGGGAAGGTGATTGCCTATGCTTCCAGGCAGTTACGTCCCCATGAGAAGAACTACCCTACCCATGACTTAGAGTTGGCAGCAGTCATATTTGCATTGAAGCTGTGAAAACACTACTTGTATGGAGAGAGGGTGGAGATCTTCACAGATCATAAGAGCTTGAAGTAAGTGTTTACACAGAAGGGGCTCAACATGAGGCAGCGCAGGTGGTTGGAGCTGATGAAGGATTTCGACATTTTGCTGCAGTATCACCCAGGGAAGGCGAATGTAGTTGTTGATGCCTTGAGTAGGTATCCGACAGCCATGTGTTTGACGATGGACCATCACTTGTTAGCAGACTTGGAGAGCCTGGGGATTGATATGATTGTGCCAGGAGTTCAGATGCAGTTATGGGGCCTTCAGATTCAGTCGGACTTGATAGAAAGGATCAAGTCGGCTCAGTTCGACGATGTTTCTCTACGATGCATCAGGAAGCAGATCTGAGCAGGACTGGTGGATGATGAGTTTACTTTGGCAGAGGATGGCGCATTGAGGTACTGTTCCAGATTGTGTGTGCCAAGTGGGGAGCTCAGGGAGCAGGTCATGCAGGACGCCCATCGCTCTCAGTACACTATGCATCCTGATGCCAACAAGATGTATAGGGATCTGAGAGAGCATGTTTGATGGAGTGGTATGAAGCGAGAAGTGGCATACTTCGTCGCTAGATGTTTCTGCCAGCAGGTGAAGGCGGAGAGGCAGAAGCCTGGAGGTTTGTTGCAGCCATTGCCCATTCCGGAGTGGAAGTGGGAGCACATTACGATAAACTTTGTTTCGGGTTTGCCGAGGACACCATGAGGGAAAGACGCGATTTGGGTCATAGTGGATAGACTGACTAAATCGGCCCACTTTTTGCAATTTAAAGTAGGTACGTCTATATAGAGGCTTGCAGGATTCATGGAGTTCCGGTCAGCATCGTCTCAGATCAGGATAGTCGCTTCACTTCCCATTTTTGGACAAGTTTGTATATTAGCTTGGGCACTCAGCTCAAGTTCAGTACTGCATACCACCCTCAGACGGACGAACAGTCGGAGAGGACGATCCAGACACTCGAGGACATGCTACGGACATGCGTCTTGGACTTTGGAGGATCTTGGGAGGATCACCTGCACCTAGTGGAGTTTTCTTACAACAACAGTTTTTAGGCCAGCATTGAGATGTCACCATTCGAGGCTCTGTACGGGCGTAGATGTCGTACACCCTTGTCTTGGGATGATGTCGGGAAGCGAGCTTTATTGGGACCTGAGATGGTTGTTGACGTAGCCGAGAAGGTGAAGCTCATTAGAGACAGACTTCGCGTGGCGCAGGACAGACATCGGCATTGGGCCGATAGCCATCGGAGGCCTTTGGAGTTTGAGGTACAACTTAGAGATAGGATTAGATTTAGGTTTTGTTTGTTTGTGTTTTGGTTGATCGTGTTTGATTATTTTAGTAATTGAGACCTTGTTTTTTATTAGGTTGGAGACCAGGTTTTCTTGAGGATATCTCTAACTCGTGGTACGATATGTTTTGGTGGAGGTGGGAAGCTTAGCCCGCGCTTCATCGGCCCTTTCGTTATCAGCGAGAGAGTCGATGACGTGGCATACAGGCTAGACTTGCCACCAGCACTAGTGGGAGTCCACCACGTATTCCATGTATCATAGTTGAGATGGTATGTGGCTGATTCTAGCCATGTACTCAATCATTCGGAGATCGAGGTTGGGCCTTCTCTTAGCTATCCAGAGCAGCCAGTGGAGATACTGGATCGACGAGAGAATGTACTGAGGAACCAGGTGATACCCTTGGTACGCGTCGCATGGAGGCATCATTCTCCAGGAGAGTCTACCTGGGAGCGGGAGGATGAGATGCGCGAGCGGTACCCCTATCTTTTTGGACCTTGAGGTATACTTTTCTATCCTTCTCAGCAGTTTAGTTTCGCCTTTAATTTCGAGGACGAAATTATTTTAAGGAGGGTAGATTTGTCACTACCTCATTTCTATCTTGAGGATATTTTGGTCATTTTTGAATTTTTGGGAATTAATTGGAATTATTTTGTGTTAATTAGAATTATTGGAATTTAAATGATTTTTAGTATAATTTAAATTAGTGTTATTCAAGACTTCGACCTATGGTGACTTTGGAGTCTAACCTAGAAGCTAACCCTAGCCATGACCACTTGGTTAGATTATGAAACCCTGGGTTAATTTAAGTTAACCATATCCTAGTCATTATAATCAATTTGGGAATAGAAATATTGAATAGAGAATGGATTAATGGCTTATGACTTTACAAGTCATGATTTATGACTTAAGCCCATAGAGGTCCAAAGCCCAACACCATGTAAACCTAACCCTAATTCCCTATCATGGCCGGCCACACCTAGCCTAGGAATCCCCCCTATAAGTAATCTCTTCCATTAGGTTAGCCTCCTTTAGAAAGTTCACAAGTTGGAAAGAGAGGTATGCTCCATCTTTAGAAATTCATAGAAAATCCAATTTAATTCATTTTTCCCTCAAACTAATTGCATTAGATCATAATTCATCTATACTTGCTATTATTGGTGAGGAATTTCAGTGGAAGAACAATTTGGTGAAGTTTGGCTAGCAAGAAGAACACCCCTCTTTGGAGCTTTTTGAGGATTTTGACACCTATAGGTTATTCCATCAAAACTCTTATAAATTGCTGTTATTTTTGCATATTAGCCTAGATCTAGGTGTCCCCTAGCTAACCCTAGAATTTGGTAGGATCTTGTGTCCGTTTCGTGTCCTAATTGGACACGTATCAGTCCAATATACCTAGTGTTTGATGAAATGTCCCAATGGGGATTTCGATCTATTTTTAGGAAAGTAATTGAATAGGATTCTTGGGTTGATTGTTGCTTATGGTTTTCCAGTGGACTGAGTTGGTTTTAGTGCCGTGTCGTGTCGGTTTGGACACGTGAACACACACGTTCAGCCCATGAGCAGTGTCCTACTACTCGGGTGCTATTTCTCAGTGGACACGACACTTGTGTAGAAGCATGGAAAATATCAGAGTAATGGTCCATGCGGCTCTGGGAAGAAAGCCCATGCGGCTTATACAGGAGCTGCCTTATGCAATTCAAAGAAGACTCTCAGTCTCATGCGGCTCGGGAGTGTATGCGGTTCAGCAGGAATATGCGGCCCAATCGACGCCACATCCCCCCTTGGGATCCCTCCCTACAGCTGGCCATTTGAGTAGTGGCCTCATTTAATGCCCTGACACGACTCGACAACCATGACGGCTCTGACATAAAGCGTCATAATGGTTCTGCCATAATGACAGACTCTTCGGGAAAAGAGGAAAATCTCTGACCCGATCCGACAGAAGTCCTAGATTGCCACGTGGCACATCTCATGCGGCTTAAATGGAGAACAGCTCCATGCGGCTCACTAAGAAGTCATCCTATATGGCCAAGCAGAAATCAACCATATGCGGCCCACCGAGAGCCCAGTCCCTGCGGCTCAATACAACGCTAGCCTATGCGGCTCGTAGAGATTATGCATGTGCGGCTCATTGAGAGATCATCCCCTGCGGCTCCATAAGGCGTTGTCCTATGCGGCTCATGAAGATTACCTCCCTGCGGTTCAGGTCTTGCCTATCCTATGCGGCTCTGGCAGGCCCCACAACTAAAACACGTGGCATTGGATCAATCAAAGATTTAACCGAATCTCAACAAATATATCTGACGTCATCCTCATAATTACCGAGATCAAGGCATATCATTTATCATAAAGCCAATAGGACACGTGGCGAGTAATCGGACATTGGTATAATCCATCATGAAGATTTAAAGCAGTTAACATTAATTGCTCACAAGATTCGGTGCTATCCGCATTAATGGCCTAGATTCATTGTAATCAGGATCAAGGGTTCAGATAGATTGAAGGAGCGCCGACATTCCAAACAAATGATCATTAGCAAACCCTATTGATCATACCCCACTATTATAAATAGCCAGCATCATTTCTCTTCAAGAAGAACCGGCAACAAAAAAGAATAAAAAAAATACAGAGCCAGAGAGAAAATACACAGAGAGAGAGAGAAGCCAGGAGAGCAACAGAGGAGCAAAAAGAGCCCTTCTTCGTCAACGCCAACCATCTTCACGCAAGGAGCCAAGGCTGCATACCGATCGTCCAAGGAGTAAGGCAGGGCTGCCGTCGCCTTCCCGAGCCTCTATCGTCACCCCCCGGAATCTAAAATAAACAATTGTACTTAGATTGTTGTACCTAGGTTTTCGTCCCTAGGCTTTCTTTGTACAAGCGAGTTTGTATTGTGAGTCTAAGTTCAGTCCTCCGATAATTGTTCTGTACTTTTACAATCAATGGCAAACACGATGGCGACTCTGCTGGGGACTAACTTCTCCACGGCTGAGGAGTTGGTGATGCAATCGGATGCAGCCAAGCTTGGCTCCACGTAACAAAAGATGGTCGTCCGCTTCGACCAACAAGCGTTTGAAGAGATGCTCTCCGAAGGAAGCGCTGGCCCGGTCCAGAAGCGCACCCGCACGACAAAGGCTCGCAGAGAGTGGAGGCCAAAATCATTTGCTCCTCCCCAAGCCCCCGACGGTGTACCCTCTGTTGCTCAAGACGGCAAGAAGGACTCTTCTGTGGTCCCACTTCAGACCGTAGAAAACTCTGCTGCCCCCAAGTCCGGCAGAAGAAAACACTATGATGCTGGACTTGCAGGGGCAAAGAGGAACTCTACGCAAACTGAGCCGTATAGGGGCGCTAGCCGAGTGAAAAAGGCTCATACGACCACATCCGCTAGCCGCATGGACGAAGCCCATGCGGCCACAGTCGCTAGCCGCATGAAGAAGAATCATGCGGTCACATCTGGCAGCCGCATAGTTTATGCAGCTACAATCGCCAATCACATGGATGAAACACATGAGGCTACAGGAGTCAGTCGCTTGCAAAAAATCCATGCGACCACTATTGCCAACCGCATGTGGCCAGCCTGCATGGTCGTGACTCCTAGCCGTCCAAAGACAACTCATCCGATAGCAGAAGACGACCGCATGCAGACAGCCTGCACAGTACCCAACTCTAGCAGCATAGCGCCCGTTCCACGCTTCTCTCGATCGGTCTTTGACCGTCTCTCATACGGCCCCGACCCTGATGATTCTCTGTATGATAAGCCAGACTCTGTGGCATTCAACTTGGACTCCTCCTATTACGCACCCACAAGTGCTAAAGGGAGGAAGTCTAGGGCAGCGCGGGCTCATCGAGCCCAGTCAGCTGTCCCAACCTCTGACTATCGGAGCATCCCGTTGACTATCACACGGGCCTCGGTGTGCAAAGAGTCCTCGCTTGGACATCGCTGCACCCAAATCATCGTCAATTGCTGCTGCAACAACGCGGCAATGACGGAAGCTCGGCCATCCGTCTTCCAAAGGCTACAGCACCCGAACTCAGAAGATGAGGCACCTTCTGTTGTCTCCTGCAATTCTGCTCAAAAAGTTCCCGCCGAAGAGAGGAGGAAGAAAACGAGCATCTCCAGTCCGAAGATATCAACCACTACAACTAAGAAACTGTCGTCTAAACGGTTGTCCTCCACTGGTGTATTCCAACACACCCGTTCAAAGACGAAATTTACCGCGATGGGAAATTCATCACCCACATCGCTGGAGGTTGAAGGAGCTGGGGGTAGCACTCCTCTGAACATCCGCAACAATCCGATGTTCCAAGGAACCGAGTCCGCACAAACAACTCTTCCATCAGGAGCAACGGACGCTGATGCCCCCGAGGACATCCGTAACTCTCAAGACAAGGCAAGCTCTGAAGCCGGGGATACCATTCCCTCCGAGTCCGAGCCCGAAGAGAACATTCCCACCTATCCCGATGACTTCTCGGTGCATGGGTACGACTCAGAGGGCACATCCTCCACCGTTCCTTCCATCACTCCTCACGTAAGAACGGTGTTCACGACGGACAGCGATCAAGGTGGTTCCAGTGATCGCCAGCGCATCGACAGTCTCGAAGCCATATTACTTGCTTTGGTCAAGTCTGTAGACGAGATTAAAGCGTCCCTGCCCACTCTACAAGGAGGAGCGCCTGGTCAAACAAACACGGGCCCCGCGGTCAATGTAGATTCGAACTCAGCGGCACCAAACCCGGGCAATAATCCTCCCGAAATAACAGCCTCCGCCGCGACAGATGAGACCCGAGAAGTAAGAAGAGAGGTCCAGGAGCTCCGTGCCATGTTTCATGCCCGAGAAAATGCTCAAGATCTCAGAATACGGCAACCATACCCTGCTGAGTGGAGGGATGTTCCATTCCCACCGAGATATAAGCCGTTCAACATCAACCCGTATGATGGCAAAACCTCAGCAAGTCGGTACATCACTTACTTTGAGGTCACCACCGACCATCTGCCCCATGAAGATGCGATCCTCACACGGTTATTCATTGGAGCATTGGATGGAGTCACCTTTGATTGGTACCACAATCTACCGGACAACTGCATCCGTTCCTTCGCCGGCTTCAAGCGCATGTTCTTGGAACGATTCTATGAAGTAAGACAAGACGTCACTATGTCCACTCTCATGGACGTCATCCAAGGGGAGAAGGAGCTAACAAGGAACTACATCGAACGGTTCCGCCAGACCGCCATGAAGCTGCCCTCCGGAAATCCGGATTCTTCTTTGATTGAAATCTGCCAAAAGAGACTGCTTCCAACGATCAGTCTCTGGATGGGCGAGAGTCAATTCAAAGATTGGAAAGGCGTTCATCATCAGCGCCACAAGCGCTGAAGAACGACTAAAGAAGGCCCGCCAACTGGGGTTGCACATCTCAGAAGGAGAAAACAAGGGCAAGCGTCTCAACAACGATAATGGGGGTAACCCCTCCAACAATCAGGACAGCAAGGGAAAACAGGCTATGGTGGCCGACACGGCCCAGAAGTCCGAGCCACAGCCAGCAGACAAGCAATGGCCTCAAATCACTTACTCTTTCGAAGACGGCCACGTCAAGCCTATCTTAGACATGCTCATACAAGGAGGTAGAATTCAGCTTCCTCCACCAAGACGGGAGCCTCGGCCGGCTGATTTGGAGAATCCGAAGTTCTGTCATTACCACCGTTATGTACACCACGCTACACATGACTGCTACCAATTAAAACGGTACATCCAAAGCCTCATCGATTCGAACGCTCTGGCCATCGACTTCGAAGAGGTAACCGTAGCAGCTAATATGATGTCCGTACAATTCGGCAACTTCCCTCCGATGGAGACTCAAGACGGGGTAATCCCCGTCCCTCTCGCGACAATGGAGATTACCAATCTTCCTCTGCCCCGAGAACAAGCTGCTGGTCTAGTACCTCTCACCACCTCACGAGGAGAGGTCATGTGGGTCCATCCCAATTTGGTGTCAGAAGTAACTCGGCCTACATCATCTCCCACCAACAAAAAGAGTGGAAAATTCAAGACCTGCCGCACAATTTCAGCAGACAACGAGGAAGCTACAGCCGTCGTCACGCGGTCCGGAGCACAATCCCAACCTGTGGTTGACAGTCCAGCTGAAAATCATCAACCCACTACAACTGATGCTCTGGGACCGGCTCAGCCTTCGACGACCGACAAGCCTAGGCCGAAGGAGACTCGCTTCGACAAATCTCTCCAAAAGGACACGGCCCAAGGGCTAGAGAGGCCCTACAACTTTGACATCTTAGCACAATTGGCTAACACTCCGGCCAAATTGTCATTATACGAACTCTTGAGGCTCTCCAAGGACGTTCATATTGCATTGAGCGAAGCACTCCAAAATGCCGATGCCTATCTCGCTCAAACCAACCTCACTGGGGAGGACTCACCCATGGATCTCCAAGATAGTGCCTGCACGGGAGCAATGCCCAATATCATCTTTACTCCGCAGGACATGCTCATCAAAACCAACCTGCACGATCGCCCACTATACTATACTGGATACATCGGCGACGTAAAGGTGGATCGGATGCACATTGATCCAGGCTCTTCCATAAGCATCATCCCAAAGGGTCTGCTACATCATCTCTGCATCCCAATGCATCGCCTGACACCTACAAGCACCGCCATCAGCGGTTTCAATTCGGACAGGAGCTACCCTATTGGGAAGATTTGTCTGAAGTGTCAAATTGGCGACCTCCAATCCGAAGTCACCTGCTACGTCATAGATGCAGACACTTCTTACAACATCCTCTTGGGGCACCCATGGATACACGATTATATGATCGTGCCTTCCACGCTACACCAGTGCTTCAAATATGTCGACAAACACGGTTTCGTTAAGACAGAGTTTGCTGATATCGATCCCTTCAAAGGGGTCGAATCTTACTACTCGGACTCCTGTTTATACGAAAAGTCGAAGAGGCACCTGGATGAAGGAGACGCACAAGCTCATACTGAGACAGCCACGGGATCAGAAGGACCCCTGACGATCCACCTCCAAGCTCGCAAACCAGGCAAGTCTGCACCCCTCACCGCCACTCTGCGGAAGGACGCGAGCAGCCTCTCGGCGCGAGAGGAGCAGATGATAATCCGGCTGCCTAGATCCAGCCAAGTGCCGAGACCCACAACGGAGCCACTAACAATCAGGTTACCAAGAGTCAGTCAACCACAAACAGAGAAGCTCAACCCCTCGGACAGGCCACTGACAATACGCCTTCCCAAGAAAGGTTGTCGCCTCGATGCAAGGTCTGACACTTCCAGCGAACCAGCCACTCCTCGCTCCACATCGAATGCTAAACTGGGGGTCGCCAGTCTGCCAACGACTCCACGCTCTACTCCATCAACTGGACCACTGACGATCAAGCTTCCTAGGTCGTCCTCTCAGTCTTCGTTCACACAGGGGGTAGCCGAAGAGGAACCGGAGCTAGCCAAGTATGTGGCTGCCCACACTAATGTCCCCTCCGCTGATGATGTAATCCCCCTAGAAAAGATACCTTACTTTATCAATAAAAGGTTATTTTTGAACTACACCGAGCTCAATAAGCTATGTACGATGTATGCTATGGAACACGGTATAGGCGCTCACCTACACACACAGGTGACAAATGTGTACACCGCAATCCAGCTTACTCCAGTAGAAGACGCTTACCGAATACTCGAGGGAGGAGATCATCCAATCATCATTCGGCCGGACGAACAACCCTCATCCCCGCACCATAGAAGAAGTCGACCTCGGGTCAGACGCCGGGAGACTGCCTCTGTATCTCTATAGCCCTCAATCCAAATATCTCATGCAGAAACAGGGGTATGATCTGGAGACTACGCCAGGATTGAACTATGGCACTGGGCGACGATTACCTTTGAAGCCGCCAGTCCCGGCGGGCAAACCACGGAACTACTACGACAAAACTCGATGCGGATTAGGGTATGTAATGCCTACTACGACCCCTGAGAGTTCAGATGAAGAGTGCGACTGGCAGTCACATTCAACCGGATCACCAACTTCCGACTCAGATACCAGCATCGGAGATGTATTCAGACAAGTCATGTCAGTCAACATGGCGTTCGCCGACGCTTACGAAGAAGACGAAGACATCCCCGAAATTCTCGAGCTAGAGCCATGGGCCCAGCAATTAGACGCGCAATGGGAAAAGCGGTTCGAACTGAGAGAACCTCCTACTGAAGATGAGGTCATACAAGTGGATCTCGGCAGCGAATCTTCTCCAAAACCAATCTTCATCAGTAAAAGCCTCACCGACGAAGAACAGGAGTCGCTGTTAGAACTTGTCAGAAATTACATCGATGTGTTCGCCTGGAGCTATGAAGACATGCCAGGGTTAAATCCTGACATCGCTCTTCATAAACTCAATATTCGGCCAGATGCGAAGCCAGTCAAACAACAACAACGACGCTTCCGCCCAGGCATCATGGACGCGATCGAAGCTGAAGTCAACAAACTAATAGCCAGCGGCTTCATTCGTGAGGAGCAACATTCCGATTGTGTCGCCAATATAGTACCCGTCCTCAAGAAGAATGGAAAAATTCGAATCTGCATCGACTTCCGCAACCTGAACGAGGCATGTCCCAAAGATGAATTCCCCCTTCCTATCACAGACATCATGATCGACAATACCTGCGGCTTTGAACGCATGTCATTCATGGATGGCTTCTCGGGATACAACCAAATCAAGATGTCTCCCGACGACGAAAAGCATACATCATTTCGAACACCAATTGGCACGTACTGCTACACAGTCATGCCTTTCGGTTTAAAGAATGCTGGCGCCACATATCAAAGAGCTATGAGCATCATCTTCGGAGACCACTTACGCAAGACGGTGGAGTGCTATGTTGATGATATAGCCATCAAGAGCCGTAGCAAAGGAGACCACCTGCAGGATCTAAGGACGGTATTCGACCTAATGCGCACGCACAATTTGAAGATGAACCCTACGAAGTCCTTCCTGGGCGTATCCAGCGGAAGTTCTTAGGCTTCATCATCACTGCAAAGGGTATCCATGTAGACCCCGAGAAGACAAAAGCAATCATGGAGATGGGTCCCCCGAGAAATCTTCGCGAACTCAGAGGCCTTCAGGGAAGGCTAGCTTACATCAGAAGGTTCATTTTCAACCTCTCCGGGCGATGCCGACCATTCACGCACCTCATGAAGAAAGGAGTCTCATTCGTATGGGACGAAGAATGCCAGCATGCTTTCGATAGCATCAAAGAGTATCTGTCAAATCCTTCGGTCTTGGTAGCCCCAGTCCCTGGAAAACCATTTCTGCTCTATGTACGAGCAATGGAACACTCCCTCGGTGCTCTGCTGGCACAGAATAACGATGCAGGCCATGAACATGCCATATATTACCTCAGCCGAATGATGATTGGGCCAGAGCATCGATACACCGCTGTGGAGAAGGAATGCCTCACCCTGGTATTCGCCATTCAGAAAATGCGACACTATGTCGCCGGACAAACGATACATGTGGTCTCACGAGTCAACCCTCTAAGGGTCCTCATGACTAAACCAGGGGCACTCAGCTCTCGACTCGCTACATGGGCAATATTGCTGTCCCCTTATCATATGATCTTCGTCCCCCAAAAGGCAGTCAAAGGTCAAGCCCTGGCAGATTTCTTGGCAGCCCACCCAGGCTCGGAGTCCTCCAGGATATACGAAGAGATCCCAGATGAGGTCGTCGACTCGCATACAACCTCTCGCGAAAATATATGGCGAATGTTCTTCGACGGCGATTCAAGGACCGGACCTAAAGGCAATATAGTCGTCGGAGTCGGGGTAGTGCTAATCTCTCCTTCCGGATTGGTGATTAACCGCGCTTATTCCCTCACTGAACCCTGTTCTAACAATGTGGCCGAGTACAACGCTCTGGTCATTGGCCTCCAACTTGCAAGAGAGCTGGGGGTAGAATACCTTGAAGCGTACGGCGATTCCCAACTAATCGTCAATCAGATTCGGGGTTCGTACGAGGTCCGCCATGAAGACATGATCCCTTATCATCAAATAGCGATCAATATCATCTCGACATTTGAGGGGTTCTTCATCGAGCATGTCTCCAGACTCCGAAATATTGAAGCCGATGCCCTAGCTGGTCTCGTCGCTTCCCTAGAAATTCCGAATTATGATCGACAATCAGTAGAAGTGATAGGCCATGAACTGGTCTGTCCCAAAAACAATGTGCAACTCGTCGCAAGTTATTCTGCACAGACGATCGATGACGCCCCAGATTGGAGACAACCATTCATCGAATTCGTCGTCTACGACATCCTGCCTGAAAACCCAAAGGAAGCCACTTCCATCAGAAGGCGTTCTCTCAGATTTTTCTACGATACAGAGATGAAAATGCTGTATCGCCGCTCCTATGACGGATTACTGCTTCGGTGTCTGCCAAACGCAGAAGCCAAAGAAGCCGTACGAGAAGCCCATGACGGTGTCTGCGGGGCCCACCAGCCTGGCCCGAAACTGCAAGACCGCCTTCGCCGAATGGGCTACTATTGGCCCACAATGGTGGCAGACGCGATAGATTATGCTAGAAAGTGCAAAGCTTGCCAAGTCCACGCGGACTTCATCCACCAACCATCCGAATTTTTACATCTGACAGTAGCGTCCTGGCCATTCGAAGCATGGGGAATGGATATCATTGGTCCAATCACCCCACCTTCCTCCCGAGGACATCGCTTCATACTTGCGATCACCGATTACTTCTCCAAGTGGGCGAAAGCTGTCCCACTCGCAGAAGTTAAAACTTCAAACGTGATCAGCTTCCTTAAACACCACGTCATCTACCGCTTTGGACTGCCCCGAAGGATCATCCATGATAATGGTCCGCAGTTTGCAAGCCACGCATTCTATCAGTTTTACGATAAGCACCGTATTCAGAATATCGCCTCGACACCGTACAACCCGGCAGCAAATGGGTTAGCAGAGGCGTTCAACAAAATAATCATCAAACTGCTCAAGAAGTTCGTCTCCTCCAACAAGCGCGACTGGAACGAGAAGCTCGGCGAGTGCTTATGGGCTTATCGCACCACGGTCCGAACAGCCACCGGAAATACACCATTCTCCCTGGTATATGGAAGTGAGGCAGTCCTCCCCTTGGAGACACAGATCCTCTCACTACGTGTCGCCCTCACACATCAATTGACAACCGATGATAACTACCGACGTCGACTGCAAGATTTAGAGGCCTTAGATGAAAAGCGCCTCCTAGCTCAGCAAAGGATCGAGCTATACCAAGCACGCATCTCAGGAGCCTTCAACAAGAAGGTCAAAATCAGAACATTCCAGGTAGGCGATCTCGTCTTGGCAGTCCGGAGGCCAATAGTCATGACTCACAAGACCGCCGGTAAATTCCAGCCAAAGTGGGAGGGCCCATTTATCATTGAGACGGTATTATCCAACGGTGCTTACCGCCTTGCAAAGCAAAACGGAGACTTGCCCATGCTGCCTGTCAACGGCAAGTTCCTGAAGAAATATTATGTCTAAACGACATTCGCTACAAAGTCTTCGAGTCATGTACCCGCTGGTACCACTGAACTCACACCCTCAGCATTTCAGATTATCGAGTCATGTACCGGCTGGTGCCACTGAACTCACACCCACAGCATTTCAGATTATCGAGTCATGTACCGGCTGGTACCCCTGAACTCACCCCCACAACCCCTTCAGATTATCGAGTCATGT
The DNA here is from genome assembly GCA_029216955.1 of Iris pallida. NCBI lineage: Eukaryota > Viridiplantae > Streptophyta > Magnoliopsida > Asparagales > Iridaceae > Iris > Iris pallida. The sequence continues at coordinate 60,948 of JANAVB010042217.1, forward strand.
ACCCGCTGGTGCCGCTGGACTCCCGCTTTCTCAATATGTTAATTTACCAAGTTATGTACCCGCTGGTACCTCTGAACTCACATTCCGGTCACTCTTTCAGATAGTAAGTCACGTATGATTATACCTCTGAACTTGCTTTCCGGAAGAGATCCTCCCTCATGATCCAATACCCGCACTCCTAGTGCACAAAAAGGGTAATCGATCCACAAATTTCCAAAAATGGACATGTCCTCACTACCTCTGAGTCGTTTTCACTTCCACCAAAAAAAAACCGCCCCTCACATAGAACTTCCACGTTCTCCGACCTCTGAGTCGTTCTATGTACCCCCTCTTCATTGAGCCCACTCCTGCCATGTCATCATTACCTCTGAGTGGGAAGGCTCCGTCGAAGAAACCTTCATGCTTGTCATGTCCACATTACCTCTGAGCAAGTATGTCGGTCTCCTTTTCGCTTTATTATCTGTACCCACAACCGGAGTACGATAAGGATAATAGGTCCACAAAATGTCCGCTGTTGACCACGAATATCTTCCGTGAAACCTCCCCTGCCATGTCCTCATTACCTCTGAACAGGAAGATTCCACGGTAAAACCCTCATGCTTGCCATGTCCTCGTGACCTCTGAGCAAATATGCTGGTTTTTCTTTCACCCTATTATATGTATCCCGAACCAGGGTATGCCAAGGATAATAGGTCCACAAATATTCCTTCGCTAAGCTTCTTAGCATAAATCTACTACCCCCACCATGCCCCGGGAGCCCAGCTGCTCTACGGCATTCCTTTTTTTTTAAGCACCAAGAACATCCATGACCACTTTGCCACGGCTGTTCCGGACATCCTGTCCAAACTTATTATCCGTACCTAAAACCTAGGTACGCCTTGGGTAACAGGTCCACAAATAATCCCCCAGCAAGTCCAATTCCACAGACGCCACAAGTACAAGAAAGAGATGATGAGTTGAAACAGGCTCATTTATTCAAAATTCAACGTACTACATCATTTGGGGATCACATCCCTTACACAAAAAAAAGAGAAAAAGAGAAACAAAAGAAAACAGAAAGCTGATCACTGCTCTGGGGCACATAACGCCCTGAGACGGTCTGTCAGCAAAACAACCGACCGCTCAAACCTCTGGAAGGCTCGACGCTCTGCCTCGTGGGTCAGCACCGCCTCATCCTCCAGATGAGCGTGAGCCTGCCAGTTATCCTCAAACTTCTTAAAAGCCCGCTCCAGGCTATCGGAAGATCGGGAAACCTTCTCGGCCTCCCCAACGATCGACTCCTGCTCCGCCTGAGCAGCCTCCAGCTCTGACTCTAAGAAGGCCAATTGCCTCTGGAGTTCAAGAATTCGCTCCTTCGTATCAGCAATTCCACGAGAAGCGGACTCTTCCCGAGCACGGCAAGCCTGACTCCTACGACCCAGCTGGTCATACGAAGCGGAGAACTTATCAAGGTTCCCCCGTACAACTGGCCCAGCAGTATCTCGGGCTAGCTTAATCCTATCCCGAGCAGCAATGAGGAAGCCACGCTCCCGCTCAATCGCAGCAGGCAAGCCCGCCTGTCGTATCGCCAGTAGTTGGGTCACAAGCTGATCAGCTTCTGTCAGCTTAGGTTCCAGCAGTGCAGCCAATCCCACCCCGCCAGGAAGGGACTTCAGGGTTGCAATTTGACCCCGAGCGCACCGGAGAGATAGAGAAAATGGGGTCCCCCGTCCTATGGCAGCGTCTACACCCCTTTGCAAATGACGATAGAAGCTGTCGACCACGTCCTGCGTCGCCTCGTTCAGAGTCTCCGTAGAGGCCGGTGTCAACGGGAGCGTGGCTGGCAGCACCGAAGAAGACGCAACAGAATCCGTCGCTCCTGTTACGAGAGAAACCAGTTCCGCACGAAAGGACGCTTGAACAGCGGCCAACTCCTCTTCGGCAGCCTGCAAAATTTGAACACTCGGTAGGGTCGAGAGGTCGGTCTCCGGAGCCGTATAATTTGCAGAGGATGAGGTGGAGACCATCGCCAACCCCATTTCCGTCGGCCTAGAGCTGGCAGGAGGCTCCTAACATGGGACGACAAAGAAGGGGGAACGCTCCTTTCTACCGTATCACGGCAGGCCGAGCCTTCCCCAAGAACATCCACGCTGGGAAGTAAAGGGTCAGGACCTGCAGGGCCAAGGCAACCATGAATCGATTTGACCCGGAGAATATGTTGATAGAGCAAATAAGCCCCCTCACTAGTCAATATCTGGCTTATCTTACCAGTGGAGGAGTCTGAAGGCCGAGGTTCGCCTGCAGCCACCACAGCCCCTTCACCAACAACCTCCGAGTCTGGTATAATAGGTTCCTCCGCCCTTACATCCTCGGGAGGGGGCGCACCGAGATCGACGTCGCATTGCTGAAGATCAGCGGTTTCGGGGACGGGTCCAAAGAAACCTTCGTCACCCCGGGCCGAGGTTTCAGCAACCTGGGAGCTTCCAGCCACTGCTGAGAGAGCACCCACAGAAAGGATCGTGGCGCACACGCCGCTAATCAAAGCAGCAAGGTCCGGATCAGCTCTAGGGGAAATAGACGGTTCAGGAAAGGACGGTTCACCAGACATCTACAAAGAAAAGTAATTAAGTCATATCTTCGGAAAAGAAAAAAACTACAACAAAGAGAAGGCTCCGACTTATCTCTGGAATACCGTCTACATCCTCGCCCCTCCCCGTGATAAGCAGTCTACGGGGACCGACCGCCGCTCTCTTTACAGAAAAAGTTACCCCTCCACCAGTAGACTCACGCCTGCCTCGCTTACGTGAGGGACCAGGCACGACGGGCGGTAGTTCTACCCGTACCACCTCCGACACAGATGGTAACTGGTCCATTGCCTCATCAAATACAGCCGACGGTTGATCCGTCGTCATCTCATCTGCCATGACGGGAGGCTGACCCGCCATTGTCTCGTCACCCGAAGAAAGGGAGTCCTCGTCGTCCCGCTCGTTGTCTTCCTCAATTGTGTTGAAGGACTCAAAATCGGGCGAAGGAACTCTATTCGTCCCTTTCTTCTTTGTTCTCGACGTCGTAGCCTTCTCCGCCAGGCGAGTGCCCACAATGAAGCTAGTCCTCGAGTCAAAATCGAGGGGAAGAGGATTCGCCGTAACATGATATAGGGCCGCCATATGCAGGATTTCCCCTATCACGTTTTCGGCAGGGACCGAGAAGCTAGTCCGAGTATGACAGGTATCATAGTAGCTCCATGCCCTAACACCGTCAAGAATGCTACCTTCAAATCCCAGGTGAGAACTGGGGCGCCCGAGGAATAGCTGACTATACCCAAATTGACGGGCAAACCTACTAGGCAAGTAGGGCTCCAAATACACAGTGTTGCGATTCCGGTAAACTAGATGCGCCGGGCGAATGTTACGCAGCCAGAAACGCATCTTTTCAGGCAAGAAATGAGGAGGTCCAACCCCATCGACATGAACACTACTCACCTCTTGATCAGTGAAACGAGGAACGGATACGAAGAAATTATACCCGTCCACTCTGGCCAGCATCCTCCGACACGCCGGCATGATACTACATTCCCAAGGCTGATGGTGATACTTGAAAAGAAACGCGTCGTCATCTGTAACGCCATCTCCCGTTCCAGGTCTCATCAAGGACTGATAATGCAGCAACAGCCATCCCAGTAAGTAATGATAAGGCAATTCTACACGTTCAAAGTCCATTGCCACGTCACGAGCAATGACCTTGGACGAGAAGGCACGGAGACCATGCTGAATACTGCACACCATGGCAGTAAGAAGAGCCAGCCTGACCCCAAAGGCCAACTTCACGGCAGGAAGAATGAAGTGGCGACTAATCCTCTCAATAGAACCTGCCCCTCCTGAAACCACGCAGTTGCGCAGCCATACCATTAGAAACCCTGCCAAGAGTGCCTTCTCTGATAGCCGCCGGGTACCATAACAAAAGTAGCTGAAGGAGTCAATCTGGCTCCCGAACCGATCACTTTTGGACCTCGACCTCCTAGCAGTCGACACCAAGTCCTCTACTTCCCTAGGAGTCAGACGGTCTCGGGAAGTAACCCGGCCAGCTGCACTGAATTTGAAGAGGTACGAGACCCAAGATTTAGTATGGGGAGAATCCCCTTCCGAGCTATCATTTTTCTGGATAGTCGCTCGGTGATAGGTGCTATGATGGCACAATAGTTCTTGATACACGGCGACGAAACCGGGGAATCGTCGATCCAAATCTTGGAGCTTCTCATTAGTCGGAGTGTACACCTCGAAGGGTTCATCCCCCCAGGGGAGCTTGGAGACAGCATGCATCTCGTGAAGAGCAAGCCCCAACTCTCCTACAGGGGTAAAAAAGGTCCCCGTCCGATGATTGTACATCTCCAGAAGGGCCATGAATAGTGGCTTGTTAACGGGCAACCTGTGGCTGGTCCCCCGGATAGCATCATAAAGGTTGACTTCCCGCAAAAATTCTTCGTACTTCCGTAGAATCCATGAAGTCAGATTAGCCCACGGAGGAATGGGACGTAACCAGCTCGGCAGTACCAACCTACCAACAGGATAGGATCCTTTGCGAGTAAGCTGATTCAGGAAGGTATCAGCCTGGGAGAATGAAAAATTAGGACCGGGGGTGTTGATGAAGGTACCCGGAACTAACCCCATCACGGACCGACTAGTCGGATCTTTGACCACGCGCACTGACCCAGTGGCTCGGTTATAACGGATGTTACCCACAAACATCCCCGGTCGGGTTGGAGTGAGGGTGTCCGGCATCTGCCTATCCAGAACGATCATATTGAACCACTCAAAAGGGAAATGGCGCTTCATAATAGGGATGTGAATTAGCATCCCGTCCAGGTCAAAATCCCAACTCTCGGAAACGTCCAGCACTCGGAAGTTTTCTACAACCAACGCATCCCCAAAGAGGAAGACCGGTTTCAGATACTTCCCATCAGGCTGCCCAGAGCTTATCATGTCACCAAGAAATTGAAAAGATTGGACCCTGATAGCATTTAGTCGCTCCAAAGGTTCGTCAATAAGTAGCTGTTCGGACACTTGACGAACTAAGTCATCCCGATGTACGCCCGAGGCAAGCTGACGCGAGCCTACCATGAGTTCCCCCGCAGGATTCACTGGCAGATTCACTGAAGAAAAAACAAAAGAAACGAGTCAAAAAGATAGCTGAAACACAAAAACTACATGATACTTATGCGGCACAGTATAGCCTCACGCGGCTCGGTTTAAAGAAGGTTTATACAGATCAGTTCAAATAAACTTATGCGGCTCAATTTAAAAGAGCCAATGCGGTCCAAGTGCGAAGAAGCTTATGCGGTTCCGTTCAAAAGGAACTCATGCGGCTCGATGCGGAGGAATTTATGCGGTTCGAAGGAAGTGAATGCGAATATGGTCCGATTTGAATAAACTTATTCAGCTCGAAAAAGCTTATGCGGCCCTGCGAAGATGAGCTTATGCGGTCCAACGAGGAGGAGCTCATGCGGTTCAGTTCGAAAATATGCTTAAATAGCTCAGTTGGAAAGAGCTCATGCGGCCTTGATAAAGAAGTTATGCAACCACTTTCATGCCGATCAAACCTGGGTCATACCCCATGCGGCCCGAGCATAAGTCGGACACGCAGCATGCTTTGGAATATAGGCTCACGCATAAAATATGCGGCGTAGCCATGGTAGTTCATATTAAGGAATCCTACCAGCAATAGGCGGGTGGACGTCAGGATGAAAAGCAGGCGCGCCAGTCGGCGGAGGAGCCGCCACGTTCGCCGCTGCAGTCGATGAAGACGCGGCCTTCTTGCCCTTTGTTGTCGCAGAAGATGATGCGGCCTTCTTGCCCGTAGCAGCAGCAGCCTTCTTGGGAGCCATTGTCGATCGATGAAGGAAGAAGACGAAGAGCAAAGTCGGCAACAGGGAATTTGAGCAAAGAGAGAAGGTAAAGAAACCCAAGGGGACTAAAAGACTCTTATTTATAGGCGAAAGAAACCCATAAAACGAACAAACGTCTCGGATGACGCCTCGGATTACGCGCTGCTTCAAAAGATAAAAACGCTTCGGTCAAGGCATAACCGACCCTTGGGATCCTCCCCCAAAAGACGGCGTTAATTCAAAAACGAATCAAGAGCATTTAATGAAGATTTGCACACGTAGTCAGGACACGTGGCAAAGAGCCCATGCGGCCAGATGAGTCTATGCGGCTGAGACACTTATGCGGCATGAACGGGGCCATGCTTCTTATTCAAAGTGTTTCAATTTTGCAAATTAAAAACTTTGAAGGGGGTCCTGTAGAAGCATGGAAAATATCAAAATAATGGTCCATACGGCTCTGGGAAGAAAGCCCATGCGGCTCATACAGGAGCTGCCTTATGCAATTCAAAGAAGACTCTCAGTCTCATGCGGCTCCGGAGTGTATGCGGTTCAGCAGGAATATGCGGCCCGATCGACGCCACATCCCCCCTTGGGATCCCTTCCTACAGCTGGCCATTTGAGTAGTGGCCTCATTTAATGCCCTAACACGACTCGACAACCATGACGGCTCTGACATAAAGCGTCATAATGGTTCTGCCATAATGACAGACTCTTCGAGAAAAGAGGAAAATCTCTGACCCGATCCGACAGAAGTCCTAGATTGCCACGTGGCACATCTCATGCGGCTTAAATGGAGAACAGCTCCATGCGGCTCACTAAGAAGTCATCCTATATGGCCAAGCAGAAATCAACCATATGCGGCCCACCGAGAGCCCAGTCCCTGCGGCTCAATACAACGCTAGCCTATGCGGCTCGTAGAGATTATGCATGTGCGGCTCATTGAGAGATCATCCCCTGCGGCTCCATAAGGCGTTGTCCTATGCGGCTCATGAAGATTACCTCCCTGCGGTTCAGGTCTTGCCTATCCTATGCGGCTCTGGCAGGCCCCACAACTAAAACACGTGGCATCGGATCAATCAAGGATTTAACCGAATCTCAACAAATATATCTGACGTCATCCTCATAATTACCGAGATCAAGGCATATCATTTATCATAAAGCCAATAGGACACGTGGCGAGTAATCGGACATTGGTATAATCTATCATGAAGATTTAAAGCAGTTAACATTAATTGCTCACAAGATTCAGTGCTATCCGCATTAATGGCCTAGATTCATTGTAATCAGGATCAAGGATTCAGATAGATTGAAGGAGCGCCAAAATTCCAAACAAATGATCATTAGCAAACCCTAATGATTATACCCCACTATTATAAATAGCCAGCATCATTTCTCTGCAAGAAGAACCGGCAACAAAAAAGAATAAAAAAATACAGAGCCATAGAGAAAATACACACAGAGAGAGAGAGAAGCCAGGAGAGCAACAGAGGAGCAAAAAGAGCCCTTCTTCGTCAACGCCAACCATCTTCACGCAAGGAGCCAAGGCTGCATACCGATCGTCCAAGGAGTAAGGCAGGGCTGTCGTCGCCTTCCCGAGCCTCTATCGTCACCCCCCAGAATCTAAAATAAACAATTGTACTTAGATTGTTGTACCTAGGTTTTCGTCCCTAGGCTTTCTTTGTACAAGCGAGTTTGTATTGTGAGTCTAAGTTCAGTCCTCCGATAATTGTTCTGTACTTTTACAATCAATGGCAAACAACTTGGACACGAGATTTTTGACACACGTGAGCATTGAATGAGACCACGTGTGTCAAGTTTTAGGGCCTCTCGTGTCGTGTCGGACACGCACGAAGCCGAACACTGGTTATTGCATTGTTTCGTTCAGTCGGTTTTCCTCTCTGTTGCGGGGTGTTTTGACACGACACGAGGACACGTAGACCCAAATCAGGGTGGTGGGCAAGTAGCCCTATGTTGGGCGAACATTGGGACACGAGCACGAGGTTTGATTCGTATCATGTCGTGTCCTAGACTTGCACGAACACGTGCACGACACTACACTGCTTTTCTGAGTTCTGTGTACCCTATTGGGTTTTTGTGGCTATGGACACTTGTGTCACGTTGTGGTGGACACGAGAGACTTTCTGAGACACGTGCACAAACCCTAGTTTCTTTACCAACCATCACTTTTACATTTTAGCATGATTGATTCATCAAATGTCATTTACCCCTATTTTCTGATTACCTTGAATATCAGTCCTTTATTCAGTGAGTATCCAGATTTCTAATTTAAATTTGAGCATCAAAATTTACCTCATTAGAACTGATAATTACATGGTTTAAGACCCTAATGTAGTACACCTGCTTGTTAACTAATTGTATGTTGATTTTGGGATGTTTTGGATTTGTTTTGGGCTCAAAATCTGAGATATTGATTTAGACTAAAAACTGGGTGTTTGTAAACTATTTTTGGAGTTGTTTTGAATTGGTTTCTTCCCTTCTCTTCATTGCATGACCTGGGATTGGAGTTTGATTTATTGTCTTGTCCTTGTGGACTGTTTTAGACTTAAGAGTACTGAGCTTCATGTAGGTTGTTAGTTAAGAACTGTTAAACTGAAATTGTTGGTGTGTTTTGCATTGAATTGGTTCATTTCCCCTTACTTTCCTTTCCTCTCTGAACATACTTACCTCACTGTCCAGTTGGACACTCACCCTCCTTCACTGAACACTTTTGACACCACTGCACTGTTAGCACTCACTCACTGCTGTCCAGTTTTAGACTGACTGTTACACCCCCTTCATTGATACATAGTACACACACACATCACCCTCTTTCATGTTCACTGTGACACTCTTTATCACACACTCACACACTTGTCACTCTTCCTCACTCCTCTTTCTATCCCTCTCTATACATATATGAAATGTATGTCTATATGTAATATTGAATGCCTATATGTATGTATCTAAATATGTATGTAGGTAGCTATATAGATGTATTGTAATGTAGATAGTGTAATGGTATAGCCTATATGTAAATGTGTGTGATGGCTTGGTCTAGGCTTGTATAGCCTTGGTAGACCTAGATAGATTAGTATAGACTAGATTGACCTAGTATGGACTTATTTAGGCCCAGTTGACCATAGTTAACCTAGTTTGACTTCTAGGTTGACCAGAGTTGACCAAGAGTTGACTTGGCCTAGATTGACCTAGATTCATGTAGAATGCATTGTAGTGCATCTTATTACCATTCTGGACATGTTATGACTTGTGCTGTTCTAAATAGGAGCCAGACACCACTCCTCGGACAGTACTTTCATCTTGGATATTCAGATAGCAGGCGAGTACATTCTCTGATCTTTTCATACCTGTCTGGAACTATATTCTTGCTCTAGATTACTTTACTTGATGCTGACACGTATTATCACGGATTAGTACTATATGGATCATTTCCTGAGATGTTATCCCTCTACGGGTGCATCGAATATTTCATGTTCATGTACTTTACTATGTGCATCTGGTACTCCTTGTACTCGTACTAGTTCATGTATTCACATGTTCTCATGTGCCTTCATGTACTATCATGTGTCTCATGTACTACTCATTACATGAGTTCACGTATCTTTAGCTGTATTCATGTGCCAATAACGTAACTTGAATGGATCCTTGTGTATTATTTGGGGCAGGGTGAGTAGAATTGGTTATGTGATCATTATCCCCAGTAGGTATTCATGTGCCTCTTAGTTGTATTCATGTGTTCCTAAGCCGTTTACATAACCATATTGTACTCTAAATCACTTAGCCACTTACAGTCTTTACTTATCATGTATTTACTTTCAGTTACAAAATATCTCCTGTTTTCCCGTACTTTCTTTTCAGCATTTCCTGTATTTTACTCTATTGCATGCTTTATACTCCTAACCTGTTATGAACTGTTTTGAGAGATATGTGCTCGTTTCCGTCCTGATTGGACCTGTTGAAAATTTTACAGAGGACGAGGAGGAGGCCTGCTTAGATACTTTCTATGGGACAGCCTTAGAGGACACTTGCGATCCGGACTTCCAGTCGGATCCCTTAGCTGTAGAGACTGTTGCTCCATAGATAGCTTTATCTTATTTCATTGTATTGGAGACTTGAGTTGTATATTTGGATCTGTATTATTTCTGGATGTTGTGGAGTTTATCTTAAATACTTAGCATTTACTCTCTGCTTGTATTCCTGTGGATTTGGATCTCGCATCTTTTATATCATTCTATCTTATCGTATTCTACCTTAGATGTGATTGAGATATATTCCGTTATGTCACCCCATTCGGGGAGTATAACTGTTTATTTCCTTTACTGTTAGATGTTGTGACCTAGGACAGCATTCTACCGCCGACACTGCGGCGTAGGCTGGACGTATTCGCTTCTCGTGCCCTTACTCTAGGGTGCGGATCGTGACATTAAACCCCCTAAATTTCTACTAATAATTTTTTTTTAATGTAATTTGGTAATTATTTTTGTACCTTGTCATGTTGTACGTAGCATGCGGAGTTGCATTTGTATTTTATCCTCGAGTGCGAATACGTGCGAGATACAAATTTTAGAAAACCATTTTTTGTATGGCGTTTGCATACTAGGTGAGAAATAAATTTTCTTATACAAAATAGTTGTGAAAACCATTGCATTAAGAAACTTCCAAAATTTTATTTTTAAAAGACTATGTTAGTTATTGGGAAATTTGAAAGTAAGTTTTTATATTTATCCTACATTAGGAGAGTTACATTAATTTAATTCAGGTATATATATATATATATATATATATATATATATATATATATATATATATATATATATATTTTTTTTTTTTTTTTGATTTTTCGAAATTAATTATTATCATATTTTATTATTTATGAAAGATATATTTAAAATATGGTTATATTTACTATTTGAATAATTATTATAATTTCATTTGGAAAAGAATTTATTTTAAATGGAAAAAGGGTTATTATATTGAATTAGATTTGATAAATTATTTCAAAAATCGATTAAAATTTACATGTCATTATCTATTGGAGAATTAAATAAATACTAATTCTTATCCAACTGGAAATTCCCACCTCCTATAAAAGGAGAGGTACTCTTCCATAATTTCCATCTACCCCAAATTGTGCATTGTGTATGTGTCCTCCTTCCCCATCTATTATTGTTCCTTGTACAACTACATATTCCTCCACTTGAGTCCGACAACCCCGGACCTCCATCCTGTCATGTCGGACACTCCCGACACTACACAGCCCATCCCCGGATACAAGAAATCAGTAATCCTAGCCCCGTTCTATCCGCCATCTATCGCCACCTGGTCCCGGACGTCTTTCCCAACATCAGAACCACCTCGGCCAACGCCGCTACCCGGTCACCCGTGCAAACACCACCGCCACCATATCCCGACAGCACCATCAGCCAACTCCGCATCCTCCACCGCACCACCTACAGACATCATTATCATCATCATCATCCATCCATCACCCAAAACGCCCGCTGATACCTACATCATCGCCACGGCCACAAACACTTAAACCCCTAGACCCACAGTAACCGACCACCACCACCTCCTTCTCTTCTCACAACCACCACCACCACCAACCCTACCGGAAAATCGATAACCGACCAAACCCCCCAAAATAGCGACCACCACCAAAGGAGAAGGAAAATAGGAAAACCCAAGCTAACCTTGCCACCTCCGATCGGCCGCCACCCTGACGGTCCTCGTCCCGAGCTCGTCCGCCGAGTCGAGCAGCGGCGCCCGTGTGCTCGAGAAATCCTGGCGTTCAGCCGCTGTACCTGACCTCCTCCGTGCCTCGCCCTTCGCCGGTGAGCTCGACCTTCCGTCGACGAACCTGTCGCATGCCGCACCGTTCCCCACAAGAACTTGGCAAGGCGCCACCCGATCTAGTCTTCGTGCACTCCGACGACCTACTTCGGATCCACCAACCCTCCGGTGTCGCGATCGCCGCCCACCAGAGGCCTCCACTCCCAGCCATCTCGCCTCGACCTCCGATCTGCCTCTCAGGTAGTGCCACCAGAACCCATACCCCGCTCGACCCCTCCACCGTTAGCAGGCGCCACATACTCCGGAACCGCCGTCGTGCGCTCCCGTTCTGTGGTCGTGCATCAGATCCGAGACCGCCGAGACCGCCGCGGCACGCCGTCACCTCGGTCCTCTCTCCCCGCTCCCTGGTATTACTTCCTTATCCCCTATTTCTAACCACATCTCCATTTCCATTTATTTTTTCGAGGGAAGAGAAAACCAGCTGTATCAAATGGCTATTTGTTGTTTTCTTATTTGGTTATTATATTATATTATTATTATTGATAGAGTTTGTTGTAATTAGTATTATTAATATTTGATACTATTTTTATTATTATTTTTTTTTTTTGGGTGACTAAGATTAAGGTTATTATTGGTTATTGTTAATAATTGGTTTGTATTTAAATATAATAATTTAAAGAAATAAATAAATAAATATCTTTGGCTGGGTCTATATTCCCAAAAAATGGTTTTTAAAATCCTAAATAATTTCCTAGATTATTACTATCTTTCTAGAAATATTGGATCCATAAAATATAGTTTGCAAATGATAAAACAATTTCTTAAAAACTATTTTTGAGAAATATGGTTTTCGAAAATCATACTATCACGATCTTAGAGTTTAGCATACAAAACGATTATTATAATTTTCAACTATGTGTTTTCTAACAAAATGTTTTAAAAATCTAGTCTTCAATTATTATAAATAAATTCTAAACACTTTCCTCGCCTAACTCTCTTCGATTATCACCATTGACCACTACTGATTCCACATTCCTATTCCTCGCGACTTCAGACCACTATCCATCAACCTCGGCCATTGGACAAAACGGGACATGCCAGAACATTGCACCACAACAGGAGCCACACCAGGCAAGATACCTTGCCATTACGTTGTTTATATTTTAGTCTGCATTTTATATTTTAGTCTGCATTTTATTATATATCACTGTTCTCTTATTTTCAGTTCTTACAGTTCTAGATTTACTACATGTTCAGTGATATTAGCTTACTTGTTATTTTTCCTTTGATTGCATATGAACCTAGAGTTAAGGGACTACCGTCAATTTAGTGTCTCATTTACTTGTCATGATTGTACACGAGATATGTGTGAGTTGTGAGTAGCATATAGAGGTCACTTGCGTGTTGGCTGATCACCCGTGCACATGAATAGGAATAACTGTCATTAGATGCATGTTAGAGACTTGACAGTTATTCGTTATTAAACAGTGTTGTGGTGACGATACGTGTTTGTGTGTCGTGGTTACGACACATGTATAGTATCATTGGGGGGAGGGGACAGCTACTAACGTAGGGGCTATATTTACATTTTGCACACATTTGTGGACCGATGGTGACTCTTATAAGCGCTACCTTCTGCCCTGGGTGATAGTGTCTCGGATGAGCGCTACTTGCTACCCGGCCGATAGTGTCTCGGATGAGCGCTACTTGACGGCCACTCTTATTTACTTGCTTGCGTGACTCCTTATAGCCCCTGTGTAGAACGTTATCCTCAAAGTGCATATCACATAATGGTTAGGGTCCCCGTTGTGTTGTAGATTTATAGTATTTATTTAAGAAGTTATACATGGCATGTTCTTTCTGTATCTTGTTACGTCCCTCTGAGGACCTGGTGATCTCTCCAAGTGTGTGCTTTTCGTCATGTTTCGCAGGTGCTCTAGCCAAGATCGTGGTCATCCTTTCTATATCGAGGAGGACTGCTCTTGGATCTCCCCTTACCTATTATTTGTCATATTTGTACTTTCCTTCTCCTTTAGATAGTTGGTAGTGGACTTTGTCTCCGCCCAACGATTGTACCATAAATATTCCAGTTGATTTTATATTATTATTCCTTCTTTATGGATGAGATTAGTTTTATGGATACTATATTGTACAGCTTATATATTTATACGAGGATTCCACACATTGGAGTATTCTTCGTATATCTACAGCTGGTATGGTTGCGTACTTAGTCCCATATGATTTTGGGACTGTGGCGTTGTAAAGGCCCGCTTCGCCCTAGCGGAACGCCGATACAAACGGCACAAGTGCAAGTAAGTGAATCCTGCCTTGCTCGGCGATATCGCCTAAGGCATAAGTCCGATTCGAAGAAACTGATTTTAGTTGGTTTCGTGTGCAGGCTATACATTTTACGCTGGATGGTAAGAGGTCGGCATTTTTTCTTATCGACTAAAGTGTCTGCGAAACCAAGTCCTCGCCCTACAACGGACCAAGACTTGGGCACGCTAGGCCAATCCGGTCGAGTTGTGCAACGGAGTGCTTGAATGGCTAAGTCAGAAGAGTTGGCCGTGCATCGAAGTTATGAAATCGGGCTGCATCGACTCGACGGCTCGGCGAGGCGTATCGTTCAGGTGGGGTAGTTTCGGTGAACTTGTCTCATCTTAGCCTTCACATAATAACGTGCCTGTTTTCAACTTGCACAAGTAGGCTTGATAATAAAAGCGACGAATCCACATAGCTAAGGGAATAATCCCAACTTGGGTCAATCGAGTTAGAACATGAAAAACGTCCCACGGTCGACTTAGAATCTTGCACGACATGCTTTTAAATTGACACTCGGTCCTTCGTCCCGTGGCTTGGGAGAAGGAAGATGGCCTTTGTGCTACGAAGACTATGAACTTACCATAGTCATAGGCGTCGCACAAGAGAGTTCTAAGTAAAGCATGCACGGTCTCTTGTCAAATTCTTTGCATAGGATAAGTATTCCCCTAACTTCAATGCACGCTTACATAGTGCATGGCTTGGCACAGCCTCGGCTCGTCCCATGAGTTAAGTCGTAACACACGGGTCAAAACAGAACTAAAGTATCCAAGAACACGGTTGTTCAAGTCGAACACGTGCACGACTCTTGGTGTCGGAACCCGTTGTCTAGAGTATTGCTCAGGTTAAAGGACACTTCAATGAATCAAGTTAAGAAGCAAACAAGACATGAATCAAAGTATGACTCTAAGCATGAATCAGATTATGAATCAAGAATCGGCTCGGGTGATTCGGGACCTTTGTGCGCGTACAAAGCATTCGCCGTCTAACCCAGCCATATGTATGAATCCAGATAAAGGATGTATATATATATATATATATATATATATATATATATATATATATATATATATATATATATACCTGAATTAAATTAATGTAACTCTCCTAATGTAGGATAAATATAAAAACTTACTTTCAAATTTCCCAATAACTAACATAGTCTTTTAAAAATAAAATTTTGGAAGTTTCTTAATGCAATGGTTTTCACAACTATTTTGTATAAGAAAATTTATTTCTCACCTAGTATGCAAACGCCATACAAAAAATGGTTTTCTAAAATTTGTATCTCGCACGTATTCGCACTCGAGGATAAAATACAAATGCAACTCCGCATGCTACGTACAACATGACAAGGTACAAAAATAATTACCAAATTACATTAAAAAAAATTATTAGTAGAAATTTAGGGGGTTTAATGTCACGACCCGCACCCTAGAGTAAGGGCACGAGAAGCGAATACGCCCAGCCTACGCCGCAGTGTCGACGGTAGAATACTGTCCTAGGTCACAACATCTAACAGTAAAGAAAATAAACAGTTATACTCCCCGAATGGGATGACATAACGGAATATATCTCAATCACATCTAAGGTAGAATACGATAAGATAGAATGATATAAAAGATGCGAGATCCAAATCCACAGGAATACAAGCAGAGAGTAAATGCTAAGTATTTAAGATAAACTCCACAACATCCAGAAATAATACAGATCCAAATATACAACTCAAGTCTCCAATACAATGAAATAAGATAAAGCTATCTATGGAGCAACAGTCTCTACAGCTAAGGGATCCGACTGGAAGTCCGGATCGCAAGTGTCCTCTAAGGCTGTCCCATAGAAAGTATCTAAGCAGGCCTCCTCCTCGTCCTCTGTAAAATTTTCAACAGGTCCAATCAGGACGGAAACGAGCACATATCTCTCAAAACAGTTCATAACAGGTTAGGAGTATAAAGCATGCAATAGAGTAAAATACAGGAAATGCTGAAAAGAAAGTACGGGAAAACAGGAGATATTTTGTAACTGAAAGTAAATACATGATAAGTAAAGACTGTAAGTGGCTAAGTGATTTAGAGTACAATATGGTTATGTAAACGGCTTAGGGGCACATGAATACAACTAAGAGGCACATGAATACCTACTGGGGATAATGATCACATAACCAATTCTACTCATCCTGCCCCAAATAATATACAAGGATCCATTCAAGTTACGTTATTGGCACATGAATACAGCTAAAGATACGTGAACTCATGTAATGAGTAGTACATGAGACACATGATAGTACATGAAGGCACATGAGAACATGTGAATACATGAACTAGTACGAGTACAAGGAGTACCAGATGCACATGGTGTCACGACCCGCACCCGGTTTTCGGACGCGAGCTCGTGAGCAAGCCAGCTACGTATCGAGCGGACTCCAGCCCGACTCGAGTACGTATAAGCTGTCAAGGTCATGGGTATCATGTCTAATCTAAAGTATATCTCAATCCACATGAATCACATAAAACAAGAATAAACAAGTATGGGTCATGGTCTGCAGCCCATTAGCATATTGTTCGATTAGACTCCAAGAATGATATGAGTCTATAACTAAGCAGAGTATATCATGGTACTGAATATAAAGCACGAAAAGATAATAAAGAAATATCACAAGCAAATACCTGTATCAAACATCGCAATCCTCTACCATCCTGCTCTGTTAACTAACTCCATGCAGTCGCTAAATCTGAAGAGATCATCAGGTCCTCAGAGGACTAGCAAGATACATAAAACATGCCACTATGACAATAAATAATATGCATAAAGGGAATGACAGAAATATGATACCCTACTTCTAAACAAATACATGATAACGCGACATCAAGGACAATGTTCAACACTTGGGCTAATAGACAGAGCACCATGACAATCGTAGCTCATCCGAAACTAACGACCAACAGAATAATCACAATCGCATCTCCTCCGAGAATAACGACCAACAGAATATCACAACCGTAGCACGAAACTAACGGCCAACAGAATAATCAATACAACCGAAGCTCATCTGAACTACCGGCCAACATAAACTATCATATAGCCCGCATGCCTAGTAACCGTCCTTTATGTCACAAGGAACTATACAGGTGTCCAGTCAAGTCGAATGAAGTCAAGTACAACTAACAGGTCAAGACATATCAAGTGAATATGACTCGCGACAAGGCAACACTATCAGGACCTATACATGAATTAGAGTGATATACAGAAGGAAAGAAATAACATATGTGCACATAAAGTGAGAAAAATAGTAATGGCACGAACAAGAGAAGCAAGAACCAAATATGACAGAAAAAGAAACAACAATATAGAAAATGCATAAAATACTGTATAGTGGGCAAGGTATACTTGCCTGCTCTCCAAGGTTGTGTTGGCTCGGTTAACCAAAGTTATATACCAAAAAACTTGTTTTTCTAATTACCCTGTGAAATTAAGAGGCAAATATTTTAGAGTTTAGGTATAGGGTGGCAATTACTAATTAGTGGGAGGTTTTATACACAAAAGTGCAACTAAAAGCTAACATGGAAAGAGAAAGATTCTCTTTCAACAAAACCATCCAATTATTCTTTATATGTATATAATCCAATTAAAGAAAAATGGGGGCTTATTTGTAAGTCATACCACTATTGTAGTGCTTCACGTGAAGGAAGCAAAGTGCTTCCTTTTTAAAATATGTGCTTAAGATGTATAGGACTTAAGTATAAAAATGTCTTCTTTATTCATTTGTACTTGAGTACAATGTTAGAAGGGCTTATATACAAAACATTCTCCATATTAATATTTTTGGAAAAGGTGCCTCATCCTACACGTGTAGGTGTAGTGCCTACCTATTCATCCTCATCTTATTATTATTAAAAATTCCAAGCAAGCTTGGAAGTTGATTTCTTACGTGAAGAGAAAAATGTGGAAAACAAGTCCCGAGGATGCAGTCCATATATAATGCTAATATGCTACATGGAAAAAGTAGGGTAATTAAGTAATTATACTGACTTTGAAACTTGCCTCTACAACATCTTCATCCTTTTCTTCTTATGTTAGTATATTTAATACATTCACGTAAATAGTGCTTGAAATATAATAGTACCATATTCAATACATGTCACATGAATACCACCATATTACCGCCATATTCAAAACTTTTCGACGTTGTTGCTATTTATTAAGCTTCTTCTACTCAAACTCTATTGCTCGTAATGAGATGATAATGAAAATTTACCTATTCAGGGTTTAAGTTGGAAAGTGAGGCATTGGCAGAAGGCGTACGACGAGTCCAACCGAGGTGACTCGGTCTGCTTCACTTGCTGGTCGACGTTCGGCTGCGCTCGGTGCGGTAGGGTGGCTCCGGTGGTTCGCAGTGTCGGAGACGTGGGTGAGCGCTAGCGTCCCACAGAGCTTAAGGAGTTGCTCTTGGCCGGGGAGGTGATCCGTCGTCAGCGCTAGTAGGGATGCCTCGGCGAGTCGGTCTCCGGTCGGTCAAGGTCTGCACGCACGCGACCCTCCGACGGATGCGTGTGGAAGCGAGGCACGATGAATCGTCACATCGGTGCGTTGGAAGCACAAGCGTCGACGCGGTTGATCGGTGCCGGGTGCGGTTTGGCGAGATTGAGGAAGCCTCGAGTGAGTCAGGCGAGCTCGGGTGCGCCGACTCGAGGGGCTGGCGGCAATAGGGGTACTGTCCTGATTGCTTATGAGGAGAAGGATGAAGAAAGATGAAGAAGGTAAAGAAGATGAAGAAGCCGAAGATGGCTCAGGTTGCTGGCGGCTGATTACCCTCCTCAAGAATACTAGGGTTTTTGTATATGATTCTCTCGACTTCTTATCCGATCTATTTATGTACGCTTATGCCGAACAAACGAGCGGTGCTACAGTAGCCACAATTGATTTTCCACATAAGTCCCTATAATGCCAGTATTTGCATTTGGGTCCCTGTAGGATCAATTTGTAAGTATAGCTTACAAATAACTTATTCTATTATATCTATACACACACACACACACATATATATATATTGATTATTTACATATACGCACACATATTTAATATATTATATTTGTGCTTAAAATATAAATCTCTTGATAACAATTTAATATACAATTAAATATAACCAATAAATTAATAATATTAAATAACAATTCCAATAAAATAATAATAGTAATAAAAATAATAACGAAATTTAATAAAGTATATATCATTATTGCACCGTCTAATAATCCTAGAAAATGTAAAAGGCCTATCTTATACAAACCTTATTGAATATCAACTAATCACAATATTTATAATATTTAATTAAGAATATTTAGAAATATTTCTTAGATCACTAAAATGGAATACGACACAATCATACCAAAAATGCATCTATACGAAGGTCATTGGACGTACCGCATGACTACATGGGCTTGGGCTCAGTTCGGGTTCAGTTTGACTAGTTTGGTGCGACCGGGTCACCTAGACGTCAAATAATATTAATAATGAATAATTAATTATTTATAATGGTCATGTCACAACTTGGCTTGGTTTTCCTAGTTAGGACATCCATATGGCTAGGTTTCCCCGGGCATGGCTAGGCACACTGCTACATCTCCCGTGCCACAAATCCTAGTCGTCTAGTACTTCAAAACTCAACTATGGCTAAAGTCATATACCGTAATAATAACTAAATAACTAATTCTAAAAATTCTAAAAATCACAATTTAAATCAAATGAATAAAATAAAAAAAATATTTCAAAAATTTCGGAAAGGAAGGCTACACATGGTAAAGTACATGAACATGAAATATCCGATGCACCCGTAGAGGGATAACATCTCAGGAAATGATCCATATAGTACTAATCCGTGATAATACGTGTCAGCATCAAGTAAAGTAATCTAGAGCAAGAATATAGTTCCAGACAGGTATGAAAAGATCAGAGAATGTACTCGCCTGCTATCTGAATATCCAAGATGAAAGTACTGTCCGAGGAGTGGTATCTGGCTCCTATTTAGAACAGCACAAGTCATAACATGTCCAGAATGGTAATAAGATGCACGATAATGCATTCTACATGAATCTAGGTCAATCTAGGCCAAGTCAACTCTTGGTCAACTCTGGTCAACCTAGAAGTCAAACTAGGTCAACTATGGTCAACTGGGCCTAAATAAGTCCATACTAGGTCAATCTAGTCTATACTAATCTATCTAGGTCTACCAAGGCTATACAAGCCTAGACCAAGCCATCACATTTACATTTACATATAGCCTATACCATTACACTATCTACATTACAATACATCTATATAGCTACCTACATACATATTTAGATACATACATATAGGCATTCAATATTACATATAGACATATACATTTCATTTATGTATAGAGAGGGATAGAAAGAGGAGTGAGGAAGAGTGACAAGTGTGTGAGTGTGTGATAAAGAGTGTCACAGTGAACATGAAAGAGGGTGATGTGTGTGTGTGTACTATGTATGTGAAACCCATAATTTTAAATTGCATTTTTCTCTAATTTATTTTTTATTGCTAAATTAATTTTTTAGAATAATGTTAGATAATTTGTTAATATTGATAATTAATAAAAGTGTAGAATTATTTTTTTAAAAATTTATTAATTAATAGTTAAACAATCAATTTAGTGTAAATTAATTTCTGAAAAGTCTAAACTTGGATTTTTGAGTGTTAACCAGACCCGAACCTGATTTGTACTCAAAAATAATTTTTTAAACAAAATTATTGAATTATAAAATATACATTATATTTTTTTAAAAAAAAAATGAATTTATGTTTGGCCAAAAGTCTTAAAATTAATAATTTTATTGGCTCATTTATTTTAGAGCCATAGTTAACCTTTAGATCACAACTAATAATACATTAGTTGAAACCTATGTTTGCTGAA
The DNA here is from genome assembly GCA_029216955.1 of Iris pallida. NCBI lineage: Eukaryota > Viridiplantae > Streptophyta > Magnoliopsida > Asparagales > Iridaceae > Iris > Iris pallida. The sequence continues at coordinate 81,863 of JANAVB010042217.1, forward strand.
CCATTCATTCATAATGGTTTGTGTCTTAGCTAAAGGAATAACTTTCCTTTATGTTGGAGAGTTGGGTTCTCTGTTGATTTTTCTTAACGGAAGAACTCTTCTTCTTCCTCTCCCCAACGCTCGACTCACTGCCTCCCTCCACGCCGGTCGGCCATAAAGGCTGGGGGACTCCTCCCCTCCCTAAAGTTGGTAACTTCCAACTTTATTTTCCTATATAAACCCTTCATCTCAACCATTCTTCCCTACACCACCATTTCCCCAGTTTCTGAGAAATTCCTAGATCTACTTTTCCGGCGAACTTGAGCCGATCCACCCCTTTTTCGGAGTTCCCGGGCCGCCCCCTACTCGGCGCACCTCTCCGGCGCCGCTTTCCGTGGCCCGACACCCGATCCCGGGCCTCCCGCCGACCCGCGCGTCCCCGCGTCACCGTCGCCCGCGCCCTGTCGCCGCTCCCTGGCCGGCGCCCGACCCTCCGGCGACCCGCTGACCGCCGGTGACTGCCCCGTCCGTTTTCAGTGCTGACCCGTTCCCGTTCCGAGCTTCAATTTTGGTTTCGGTACACTCTGACCCAATATTCTATATTTGTCGATGATGAATTTCTGGTCCCCGAATCCTTCGGGATTTCGGATTTCGGCAACGTAAAAGTTACGTTGCTATTTTTCCGAAAATTGTCGGAACTGTTTTTGCTGGATATTCCTGACAGAACAATGTTCTGAGAATTCTTGGGGTTTCCGAGAAACTTTCCGGAAGAGTTCTGTGCTTGGGAAAAATTTCTCGGATTTCCGATAATATCTCGGAAGTGTTCTGGAGATTACAATTTTAATTCTTAATTTATACCCAAGAATTCGGTTTTGTTGAGTTCAATTCTAGTTCTGTGGTTTGAGAATGGTTTCTGTTTGATTCTTGGATGTCTTCTTAGTTTGGAATGGTTTATTGGATTCATTTGGGTTCTGTTGTGAAATCGGATTTCTGACTTGAATTCGGAATTCTGGAATTTTCGGGAAAATATTCTATATGGATGGTTATATAAATATCGGGTTTGGTATTAATTTGCAGGTTAATGGAAGCACTCCCAGTTTTTGGGTTGACCGAAAATAGAGGGAGTGCTGCCAAAATTTTTGGGAAATTTATTAAATGATTTTTAAAATGATTTTTCGGATTAAATATTTTTGGGCGACGACCTTAACGGTCACTGGGCCCCAACGCAATGCAAACGCACCGGTTCGACCGGACGTTGAGGCATAAACCGAATTTGAGGAAATGGACCAAGTCTGAGACTCCTAGCTTTCTTTAAATTATTATTTTATTTTTTTAGGCTAAATATTATAGTCATTTAAATTCTGCATTTTATTTAATAATTCAGTCATTTTCTTATTTAATGTAAAAGAAAGATGTATCGGGCATAAGCCCACCCTAGGACCAGTAGCTGTGCCCATGTATTTGTGTAGCGTAGTTTGTTTTCTTTTCTTTTCTGGTGGATGTAAATTTGGGTGGTTTGGATTGATTTCATATTCGTAGTTAGGACGTAATTTACGGCTTAAATACGAGTTTAGCTAAAATAAATAAAATATTATTAATTCACTGTTTGTCACTAAAAGAAACTGTATTTTATATACATATTATGAAAACACAAAGTTTTCCAAAATTGTAATCGATTCTCGTAATTTTCCAAATAATCCAATTAACCGGTTAATCAACGCACGTAGTTGCGACGTAATCGTTAGCTGTAAATAAATACAACTTAAAATCTGACTAGGACAGGTCTACTAGAGATTGCAACTAGCACACTTAGTCTGGTTATTCAAGGATCTAAGTCGAGTTCTCAACTGTAGGAACTCGAAGTTACAACTGTCGTTCCTCTTCGGTACCGACTCGTCTATCCAGTCATTCTAAAACAAAGGCAAGTGCAGTTATGTCTATTTGGTAATTTATCTAGTAATTGTTTTATTGCAATTTTAAACCACATTGCTACACGGAACTCTCTCCTAGAGTTCGAATATTGACTCATTGATTGAATCTGATTGACTCGGGATATTGGGGGAGTAATGTAGCGTCTATGACCAATACCCCTATATTGCATCATTGATTGTGCGAGCTGATTCCTCCTATACACGAGGATAGGCCGGACCGTATCATTAGGATATAATTGAATCATCCCAAGCCGGTCATAGTTCGTTACCTACTCAAATCACATTGTTTTCAATTGTAGAATTGTGAAAAATATTGTTAAAGTATTTCAAATTGTTTAACATTGCAAATTTCAAATTATTATTTGAATTATTGGATATTCATAATTGTACTTTGCTCCCTCCTGACTGGAGACCCAACATTTTAGGTATCACTGATGAGGCTTTGTTACGCGATCCCAAGACGAGGAATTCGAGATTGCTGAGCTGTTTGCCTAGAGTTTTCTTTTATTCATGATGTATAAAAAAATGGTTTAAGTTGTATCTTTTATTTCATGTAAAAGTTTACTAAAGTTTTAAATTTTCGAATGTTGAGTTGTGACAAATATAGTGTTGTTGTATGGTTACCTGCTACTGAACAGCTTACTGCCGCCGTCTCAACAACGGTGCAGGCTGGGCATGATCCGATTCGACCCAAGCAATTGGGACCGGGTCGTGACATGTTTTTAGTGGTGGCCCATGCAGGTCTGAACAACAACTTAGGAAAACATACCTAGAAACAATTAGAATACTAGAACATCAATTTGTCACAACATAGGACCGAAATATATTATAAATAAATATTTTTGCTTGATTATAGACCGGTAGGCTACCTTGCTTATGTGCGCGTCCTAACCCTTCCAGAGAATGACCGTTGACCAAATCCTGCTGGCGATGAGGTGTTATCTCCGGATCATACCCCATCTCCTCAACCAAGCCCAGGGTCTTTTCCCTCGCGGCTGATTGACCTTCCCCATAGTGCATCCAGTGAAGTTTTCCCTACACTGGCGATTCCTACCTCATCTCAAACTGAGTTGCATTTTCTTGGTGGAGTATCCATTTTTGTTACCCCACCAGTACCAGCAAACATCTTCCAAATGGTTACCCTATTTCAAGAAATCATGGAGTTCCAGAAAGCTCAAGATGAAGCCCAGCAGGAACAGCTGAATATCACGAGAGAAGACATGAAGAACGTCATGATGTAGCCTTAGTTATCTCCAACCAAGTTAGAGCAGAACTTTTGCCCTAGGAAGGATACCCCTGAGTCTAGAAGATATTTGGGTCCCATCAAGTACTCTACTTTCCGGCAGTCTTGCCGTAAGAAGCTATGGGCTTGTAACTATTGCAAGAGGCCTGGTCATCAGACCGTTAGTTGCCGCAAGAGTTTGGGACAATGTTTGGCATGTGGATCTGCTGAACATCGGGTAAAGAACTGCCCCTTATCTTCCTATCAAACCAGAGCTCATATCCCAGCAACACCTGTTAGACCACAACCTAGGGACCCTCTTCCTATCCAGCAGACCCTGCCCCTTACAATAAGGCATGATTCAGACTCGAAGATCATAGAAGATGAAGGACCAGATCGATGAACTGAAGGCTTTAGGATTTATTCAGAGTGGAACTTTACCTTAGGAGCATCTATCTTGTATATGCCCCAGAAGGATGGAACAATGGATGTGCATCAAATTATCAGACACTAAAGAACAAGTACCCTCTGCCCGGATCGAGGATCTGTTTGATCTGTTTGTGTGAAGTTAGGGTGTTTCGAAGTTTGACTTAAGATTTGACTACCATCAAACCAAAGTCAGGAAAGAGGACATTTCCAAAGGCGGCGTTCAAACATCAAGTATGGGTAGTTTTCTTTGGTCAGGACGTTAGACTGACAAGTGCTTCTGCTATGTTCATGAATCTCATGAACAGATCTTTCATGAGTATTTGAGTCAGTACATCTTCTCCATAGATAACATTCTGATATATTGGAAGATTGAAGAAGAGCATGAAGAACACCTGAGGAAGTTTTGGAACTTTGAGGAAAAAGAAGTTTTATGGTAATTATCTGAACGTGGATTTTTGACAAGGTGGACTTTTTGCCATGTGGTCAAGAGAAGAAATTTCGATGGAAGATAGCTGTTGTTGAAGAGTGGTATACCCCAAGTTCAATTCGAAAGATCCTTGAACTTGGCCGGCTACTATCAGAAGTTCGTGCAGAATTTTCGCCAAGATTGCTGAGTCAATGACGAAGCTCACTTGGAAGAATGAAGAGTTCATTCTGAACAAAAGTTTGCCATGCGGCATTGAGGAGCTGAAGAAGAGACTTACCACTACACCAATCCTTGCGCTACCCGCAGGAACCGGTGGGTTCTCAATTTACAGTAATGCCTCTGGAAAAGGACTGGGTTGTGTTCTTCAACAACATGGGAAAGTAATTGCTTACACGTGTAGACAACTACAGACTCATGAGAAGAATTATCCCACGCCTAATTTGGAATTTGCTGCAATTATCTTTACTTTGAAACTATGGAAACATGATTTTTATGGAAAGGGAGTGAAAACTTATACGGACTACAAAAGTTTGAAATATGTCTTCACTCAGAAAGGGCTGAATGTTAGACTAGGAAGCTGGCTGAAGCAGATGAAGGATTTCAAAATCAACTTGCAGTACCTTTCAGGTAAGGCTAATGTGGTCGCTGATGCACTTGGTCGATACTGATGGCGAAGTTCTTAACCAAAGACTAGCACCTGCTAGAAGATATCGAGAAGTTTGGACTGGAGGTTACACTACCTGGAGATAGAAGCACGGAGCTGGATGCTGATTCAGTATTGATGAAGTTCGAAGCTGAGGGATAAAAATCAAGAGAACGTAGTTTCAAAATAAGGCACTTTGCAGGCTTAGAGATCAAGTGTTGGCAGGAACACTTGAGGGTTTCTAAATTGATCAGCAGTGGAACTCTGAAGAATGGTACGAGACTTTACGTATTGGCTGACAAATGGAGGAACGAGTTGATGAAAGAAATGCACCAGTCGCAGTATTCCATAAATTCAGGAGATGATAAGATGTATCGGAATATGCCTCCATTGATTGGTGTTATGGAATAAAGAAGGACAATTCCAGGTATGGGATTAGATGTGAATTTGTCAACATGAGAAATTTAGCAAGAGGACAACAAGCTTGTTGAAGCCGCTGGACAATTCGGAGTGGAAGTAGAAGCATATGACAATGAACTTTGAGTAAGGATTGCCTTGTTCCCAAGGAGGGAAGGGCACCAATTGGATTATAGAAAACCGACTGACTAAGTCAGCACACTTTCAAAGTTGGTTTATCCACTAAAGAAGTTGGCAGCATTGTACGAGAAGCACATCTACCGGATACATGGAGTACCGCGGGACGAGCAATCAGAGAGGCCAATCCAGACGCTTGAAGATGTATTAAGATTTTGCGTCTCGGAATTTGGTATGTCTTGGGAAGACAAAATTGCATTGGGTGAAGTTTCTCCTACCAGAGGAACAATCAGTTTTGACGAAGCTAGAAATTGAGGCCAGGTACATCAGGCCAATTTGAAGTTTAAGACGCGTAGGAAGTAGCATACCAGTTAGCTCTACCAGCTAATCTTGAGAGTGTGCAACGTCTCCTACGTCACAGCTCAGACGTTACATTTCGGATCCGAGTCACATTTTGGATAATTCAGAGCTGAAGATTGGAATCAACTTTTCAGTGCCAGAGAAACTAGTTGCAAGCCTAGTCAGAGATGAGAAGAAGATCAGAATTCGAGTCATCACTTATTTTCTTATCTTTTCGTTCTAAACTTGACTGATGCTGACGAAGTTAGCCTAGTTTTGCAAGCTATTTTTTGTCAAGCTTGATCATGACGGTATTTTATTGGGTGCACCCACTAATATATTGTCTAATCAGGACCGGTGCATGAAGGTCTGATCAACCTCGTGTACTTTGGTTCGCTTTTGTATTCTTTCTGCATGGATGATATCATAAATAATTTTTTTTTTCCTCAACCGTCTCATCCATGACTGCCTTGGAAATCCTTATAGTTGGACTTGGGTTACGGGTGCAATACATGTACCTATTTGTTTCTCCTACCTTGCCTTTTAAATTTCGAGGATGAAATTTTCTTAAGGAGGGAAGGTTGTGAAACCCATAATTTTAAATTGCATTTTTCTCTAATTTATTTTTTATTGCTAAATTAAATTTTTAGAATAATGTTAGATAATTTGTTAATATTGATAATTAATAAAAGTGTAGAATTATTTTTTTAAAAAGTTATTAATTAATAGTTAAACAATCAATTTAGTGTAAATTAATTTCTGAAAAGTCTAAACTTGGATTTTTGAGTGTTAACCAGACCCGAACCTGATTTGTACTCAAAAATAATTTTTTAAACAAAATTATTGAATTATAAAATATACATTATATTTTTAAAAAAAAAATGAATTTATGTTTGGCCCAAAGTCTTAAAATTAATAATTTTATTGGCTCATTTATTTTAGAGCCATAGTTAACCTTTAGATAACAACTAATAATACATTAGTTGAAACCTATGTTTGCTGAACCATTCATTCATAATGGTTTGTGTCTTAGCTAAAGGAATAACTTTCCTTTATGTTGGAGAGTTGGGTTCTCTGTTGATTTTTCTTAACGGAAGAACTCTTCTTCTTCCTCTCCCCAACGCTCGACTCACTGCCTCCCTCCACGCCGGTCGGCCATAAAGGCTGGGGGACTCCTCTCCTCCCTAAAGTTGGTAACTTCCAACTTTATTTTCCAATATAAACCCTTCATCTCAACCATTCTTCCCTACACCACCATTTCCCCAGTTTCTGAAAAATTCCTAGATCTACTTTTCCGGCGAACTTGAGCCGATCCACCCCTTTTTCGGAGTTCCCGGGCCGCCCCCTACTCGGCGCACCTCTCCGGCGCCGCTTTTCGTGGCCCGACACCCGATCCCGGGCCTCCCGCCGACCCGCGCGTCCCCGCGTCACCGTCGCCCGCGCCCTGTCGCCGCTCCCTGGCCGGCGCCCGACCCTCCGGCGACCCGCTGACCGCCGGTGACTGCCCCGTCCATTTTCAGTGCTGACCCGTTCCCGTTCCGAGCTTCAATTTCGGTTTCGGTACACTCTGACCCAATATTCTATATTTGTCGATGATGAATTTCTGGTCCCCGAATCCTTCGGGATTTCGGATTTCGGCAACGTAAAAGTTACGTTGCTATTTTTCCGAAAATTGTCGGAACTGTTTTTGCTGGATATTCCTGACAGAACAATGTTCTGAGAATTCTTGGGGTTTCCGAGAAACTTTCCGGAAGAGTTCTGTGCTTGGGAAAAATTTCTCGGATTTCCGATAATATCTCGGAAGTGTTCTGGAGATTACAATTTTAATTCTTAATTTATACCCAAGAATTCGGTTTTGTTGAGTTCAATTCTAGTTCTGTGGTTTGAGAATGGTTTCTGTTTGATTCTTGGATGTCTTCTTAGTTTGGAATGGTTTATTGGATTCATTTGGGTTCTGTTGTGAAATCGGATTTCCGACTTGAATTCGGAATTCTGGAATTTTCGGGAAAATATTCTATATGGATGGTTATATAAATATCGGGTTTGGTATTAATTTGCAGGTTAATGGAAGCACTCCCAGTTTTTGGGTTGACCGAAAATAGAGGGAGTGCTGCCGAAATTTTTGGGAAATTTATTAAATGATTTTTAAAATGATTTTTCGGATTAAATATTTTTGGGCGACGACCTTAACGGTCACTGGGCCCCAACGCAATGCAAACGCACCGGTTCGACCGGACGTTGAGGCATAAACCGAATTTGAGGAAATGGACCGAGTCTGAGACTCCTAGCTTTCTTTAAATTATTATTTTATTTTTTTAGGCTAAATATTATAGTCATTTAAATTCTGCATTTTATTTAATAATTCAGTCATTTTCTTATTTAATGTAAAAGAAAGATGTATCGGGCATAAGCCCACCCTAGGACCAGTAGCTGTGCCCATGTATTTGTGTAGCGTAGTTTGTTTTCTTTTCTTTTCTGGTGGATGTAAATTTGGGTGGTTTGGATTGATTTCATATTCGTAGTTAGGACGTAATTTACGGCTTAAATACGAGTTTAGCTAAAATAAATAAAATATTATTAATTCACTGTTTGTCACTAAAAGAAACTGTATTTTATATACATATTATGAAAACACAAAGTTTTCCAAAATTGTAATCGATTCTCGTGATTTTCCAAATAATCCAATTAACCGGTTAATCAACGCACGTAGTTGCGACGTAATCGTTAGCTGTAAATAAATACAACTTAAAATCTGACTAGGACAGGTCTACTAGAGATTGCAACTAGCACACTTAGTCTGGTTATTCAAGGATCTAAGTCGAGTTCTCAACTGTAGGAACTCGAAGTTACAACTGACGTTCCTCTTCGGTACCGACTCGTCTATCCAGTCATTCTAAAACAAAGGCAAGTGCAGTTATGTCTATTTGGTAATTTATCTAGTAATTGTTTTATTGCAATTTTAAACCACATTGCTACACGGAACTCTCTCCTAGAGTTCGAATATTGACTCATTGATTAAATCTGATTGACTCGAGATATTGGGGGAGTAGTGTAGCGTCTATGACCAATACCCCTATATTGCATCATTGATTGTGCGAGCTGATTCCTCCTATACACGAGGATAGGCCGAACCGTATCATTAGGATATAATTGAATCATCCCAAGCCGGTCATAGTTCGTTACCTACTCAAATCACATTGTTTTCAATTGTAGAATTGTGAAAAATATTGTTAAAGTATTTCAAATTGTTTAACATTGCAAATTTCAAATTATTATTTGAATTATTGGATATTCGTAATTGTACTTTGCTTCCTCCTGACTGGAGACCCAACATTTTAGGTATCACTGATGAGGCTTTGTTACGCGATCCCAAGACGAGGAATTCGAGATTGCTGAGCTGTTTGCCTAGAGTTTTCTTTTATTCATGATGTATAAAAAAAATGGTTTAAGTTGTATCTTTTATTTCATGTAAAAGTTTAATAAAGTTTTAAATTTTCGAATGTTGAGTTGTGACAAATATAGTGTTGTTGTATGGTTACCTGCTACTGAACAGCTTACTGCCGCCGTCTCAACAACGGTGCAGGCTGGGCATGATCCGATTCGACCCAAGCAATTGGGACCGGGTCGTGACAATGTATCAATGAAGGGGGTGTAACAGTCAGTCTAAAACTGGACAGCAGTGAGTGAGTGCTAACAGTGCAGTGGTGTCAAAAGTGTTCAGTGAAGGAGGGTGAGTGTCCAACTGGACAGTGAGGTAAGTATGTTCAGAGAGGAAAGGAAAGTAAGGGGAAATGAACCAATTCAATGCAAAACACACCAACAATTTTAGTTTAACAGTTCTTAACTAACAACCTACATGAAGCTCAGTACTCTTAATAGTCTAAAACAGTCCACAAGGACAAGACAATAAATTAAACTCCAATCCCAGGTCATGCAATGAAGAGAAGGGAAGAAACCAATTCAAAACAACTCCAAAAATAGTTTGCAAACACCCAGTTTTCAGTCTAAATCAATATCTCAGATTTTGAGCCCAAAACAAATCCAAAACATCCTAAAATCAACATACAATTAGTTAACAAGCAGGTGTACTACATTAGGGTCTTAAACCATGTAATTATCAGTTCTAATGAGGTAAATTTTGATGCTCAAATTTAAATTAGAAATCTGGAAACTCACTGAATAAAGGACTGATATTCAAGGTAATCAGAAAATAGGGGTAAATGACATTTGATGAATCAATCATGCTAAAATGTAAAAGTGATGGTTGGTAAAGAAACTAGGGTTTGTGCACGTGTCTCAGAAAATCTCTCGTATCCACCACAACGTGACACAAGTGTCCACAGCCACAAAAACCCAATCGGGTACACAAGACTCAGAAAAGCAGTGTAGTGTCGTGCACGTGTTCGTGCAAGTCTAGGGCACGACATGATACGAATCAAACCTCGTGCTCGTGTCCCAATGTTCACCCAACGTAGGGCTACTTGCCCACCACCCTGATTTGGGTCTACGTGTCCTCGTGTCGTGTCAAAACACCCTGCAACAGAGAGGAAAACTGACTGAACGAAACAATGCAATAACCAGTATTCGGCTTCGTGCGTGTCCGACACGACACGAGAGGCCCTAAAACTTGACACACGTGGTCTCATTCAATGCCCCATCGCGTGTGTCAAAAATCTCGTATCCAAGTGTCGTGTCCACTGAGAAATAGCACCCGAGTAGTAGGACACTGCTCACGGGCTGAACATGTGTGTTCACGTGTCCAAACCGACACGACACGGCACTAAAACCAACTCAGTCCACTGGAAAACCATAAGCAACAATCAACCCAGGAATCCTATTCAATTACTTTCCTAAAAACAGATCGAAATTCCTATTGGGGCATTTCATCAAACACTAGGTATATTGGACTGATACGTGTCCAATTAGGACACGAAACGGACACAAGATCCTACCAAATTCTAGGGTTAGCTAGGGGACACCTAGATCTAGGCTAATATGCAAAAATAACAGCAATTTATAATAGTTTTGATGGAATTACCTATAGGTGTCAAAATCCTCAAAAAGCTCCAAAGAGGGGTGTTCTTCTTGCTAGCCAAACTTCACCAAATTGTTCTTCCACTGAAATTCCTCACCAATAATAGCAAGTATAGATGAATTACGATCTAATGCAATTAGTTTGAGGGAAAAAGGAATTAAATTGGATTTTCTATGAATTTCTAAAGATGGAGCATACCTCTCTTTCCAACTTGTGAACTTTCTAAAGGAGGCTAACCTAATGGAAGAGATTACTTATAGGGGGGATTCCTAGGCTAGGTGTGGCCGGTCATGATAGGGAATTAGGGTTAGGTTTACATGGTGTTGGGCTTTGGGCCTCTATGGGCTTAAGTCATAAATTATGACTTGTAAAGTCATAAGCCATTAATCCATTCTCTATTCAATATTTGTATTCCCAAATTGATTATAATGACTAGGATATGGTTAACTTAAATTAACCCAGGGTTTCATAATCTAACCAAGTGGTCATGGCTAGGGTTAGCTTCTAGGTTAGACTCCAAAGTCACCATAGGTCGAAGTCTTGAATAACACTAATTTAAATTATACTAAAAATTATTTAAATTCCAATAATTCTAATTAACACATAATAATTCCAATTAATTCCCAAAAATTCAAAAATGACCAAAATATCCTCAAGATAGAAATGAGGTAGTGACAAATCTACCCTCCTTAAAATAATTTCGTCCTCGGAATTAAAGGCGAAACTAAACTGCTGAGAAGGATAGAAAAGTATACCTCAAGGTCCAAAAAGATAGGGGTACCGCTCGCGCATCTCATCCTCCCGCTCCCAGGTAGACTCTCCTGGAGAATGATGCCTCCATGCGACGCGTACCAAGGGTATCACCTGGTTCCTCAGTACATTCTCTCGTCGATCCAGTATCTCCACTGGCTGCTCTGGATAGCTGAGAGAAGGCCCAACCTCGATCTCCGAATGATTGAGTACATGGCTAGAATCAGCCACATACCATCTCAACTATGATACATGGAATACGTGGTGGACTCCCACTAGTGCTGGTGGCAAGTCTAGCCTGTATGCCACGTCACCGACTCTCTCGCTGATAACGAAAGGGCCGATGAAGCGCGGGCTAAGCTTCCCACCTCCACCAAAACATATCGTACCACGAGTTGGAGATATCCTCAAGAAAACCTGGTCTCCAACCTAATAAAAAACAAGGTCTCAATTACTAAAATAATCAAACACGATCAACCAAAACAGAAACAAACAAAACCTAAATCTAATCCTATCTCTAAGTTGTACCTCAAACTCCAAAGGCCTCCGGTGGCTATCGGCCCAATGCCGATGTCTGTCCTGCGCCACGCGAAGTCTGTCTCTGATGAGCTTCACCTTCTCGGCTACGTCAACAACCATCTCAGGTCCCAATAAAGCTCACTTCCCAACATCATCCCAAGACAAGGGTGTACGACATCTACGCCTGTACAGAGCCTCGAATGGTGACATCTCAATGCTGGCCTAAAAACTGTTGTTGTAAGAAAACTCCACTAGGTGCAGGTGATCCTCCCAAGATCCTCCAAAGTCCAAGACGTATGTCCGTAGCATGTCCTCGAGTGTCTGTATCGTCCTCTTCGACTGTTCGTCCGTCTGAGGGTGGTATGCAGTACTGAACTTGAGCTGAGTGCCCAAGCTAATATACAAACTTCTCCAAAAATGGGAAGTGAAGCGACTATCCTGATCTGAGACGATGCTGACCGGAACTCCATGAATCCTGCAAGCCTCTATATAGACGTACCTACTTTAAATTACAAAAAGTGGGCCGATTTAGTCAGTCTATCCACTATGACCCAAATCGCGTCTTTCCCTCATGGTATCCTCGGCAAACCCGAAACAAAGTTTATCGTAATGTGCTCCCACTTCCACTCCGGAATGGGCAATGGCTGCAACAAACCTCTAGGCTTCTGCCTCTCCGCCTTCACCTGCTGGCAGACCAAACATCTAGCGACGAAGTGTGCCACTTCTCGCTTCATACCACTCCATCAAACATGCTCTCTCAGATCCCTATACATCTTGTTGGCATCAGGATGCATAGTGTACTGAGAGCGATGGGCGTCCTGCATGACCTGCTCCCTGAGCTCCCCACTTGGCACACACAATCTGGAACAGTACCTCAATACACTATCCTCTGCCAAAGTAAACTCATCATCCACCAGTCCTGCTCAGATCTGCTTCCTGATGCATCGTAGAGAAACATCGTCGAACTGAGCCGACTTGATCCTCTCTATCAAGTCCGACTGAATCTGAAGGCCCCATAACTGCATCTGAACTCCTGGCACAATCATATCAATCCCCAGGCTCTCCAAGTCTGCTAACAAGTGATGGTCCATCGTCAAACACATGGCTGTCGGATACCTACTCAAGGCATCAGCAACTACATTCGCCTTCCCTGGGTGATACTGCAGCAAAATGTCAAAATCCTTCATCAGCTCCAACCACCTGCGCTGCCTCATGTTGAGCCCCTTCTGTGTAAACACTTACTTCAAGCTCTTATGATCTGTGAAGATCTCCACCCTCTCTCCATACAAGTAGTGTTTTTACAGCTTCAATGCAAATATGACTGCTGCCAACTCCAAGTCATGGGTAGGGTAGTTCTTCTCATGAGGACGTAACTGCCTGGAAGTATAGGCAATCACCTTCCCATGCTGCTGCAAGACACAACCCAAACCCTTCCCCGAGGCGTCACTATAAATAGTGAACCCTGCCGATCCTGAAGGCAATATTAGAATCGGGGCTGTCGTCAACCGCCTCTTCAGCTCATCAAAAGTGGCCTGACACTCCTCTAACCAGACAAACTCTGCGTCCTTCCGGGTCAGCCGTGTCAAAGGCTCTGCAACCCGAGAAAAATCTTGAACGAACCTCATGTAGTAGCCTGCCAATCCCAAGAAGCTTCTGATCTCTGCTACTGAAGTCGACGCTTCCCAAGCCTCCACTGTTGTAACCTTCTTCAGGTCGACTGAGATCCCATATCCAGTCACCATATGACCCAAGAAGTCGACTCTGTCCAGAAAGAACTCGTACTTCGAGAGCTTCCTATAAAGATGCTCCTGCCTGAGAGTCTCCAGAACCACTCTCAGGTGCTCCTCGTGCTCCTCCTCGGTCTTTGAATACACCAGGATATCATTGATGAACACCACCACGAACTTGTCCAAGTACTGGCGAATACGCCCAGCCTATGCCTCAGTGTCGGCGTTAGAACGCTGTCCTAAGTCACAACATCTAACAGTAAAGGCAATAAACAGTTATACTCCCCGAATGGGGGTGACATAACAGAATATATCTCAATCACATCTAAGGTAGAATACGATAAGATATAATGATATAAAAGATGCGAGATCCAAATCCACAGGAATACAAGCAGAAAGTAAATGCTAAGTGTCTAAGATAAACTCCACAACATCCAGAAATAATATAGATCCAAATATACAACTCAAGTCTCCAATACAATGAAATAAGATAAAGCTATCTATGGAGCAACAATCTCTACAGCTAAGGGATCCGACTGGAAGTCCAGATCGTAAGTGTCCTCTAAGGCTGTCCTATAGAAAGTATCTAAGCAGGCCTCCTCCTCGTCCTCTGTAAAATTTTCAATAGATCCAATCAGGACGGGAACGAGCACATATCTCTCAAAACAGTTCATAACAGGTTATGAGTATAAAGTATGCAATAGAGTAAAATACAGGAAATACTGAAAAGAAAGTACGAAAAAACAGGAGATATTTTGTAACTGAAAGTAAATACATGATAAGTAAAGACTGTAAGTGGCTAAGTGATTTAGAGTACAATATGGTTATGTAAACGGCTTAGAGGCACATGAATACAACTAAGAGGCACATGAATACCTACTGGGGATAATAATCACATAACCAATTCTACTCACCCGCCCCAATCAATACACAAGGATCCATTCAAGTTACGTTATTGGCACATGAATACAGCTAAAGATACGTGAACTCATGTAATGAGTAGTACATGAGACACATGATAGTACATAAAGGCACATGAGAACATGTGAATACATGAACTAGTACGAGTATAAGGAGTACCTGATGCACATGGTAAAGTACATGAACATGAAATACCCGATGCACCCGTAGAGGGATAACATCTCAGGAAAGGATCCATATAGTACCAATCCGTGATAATACGTGTCAGCATCAAGTAAAGTAATCTAGAGCAAGAATATAGTTCCAAACAGGTATAAAAAGATCAGAGAATGTACTCGCCTGCTATCTGAATGTCCAAGATGAAAGTATTGTCCAATGAGTGGTGTCTGGCTCCTATTTAGAACAGCACAAGTCATAACATGTCCAGAATGGTAATAAGATGCACTACAATATATTCTACATGAATATAGGTCAATCTAGGCCAAGTCAACTCTTGGTCAACTCTGGTCAACCTAGAAGTCAAACTAGGTCAACTATGGTCAACTGGGCCTAAACAAGTCCATACTAGGTCAATCTAGTCTATACTAATCTATCTAGGTCTACCAAGGCTATACAAGCCTAGACCAAGCCATCACACACATTTACATATAGGCTATACCATTACACTATCTACATTACAATACATCTATATAGCTACCTACATACATATTTAGATACATACATATAGGCATTCAATATTACATATAGACATATACATTTCATATATGTATAAAGAGAGGGATAGAAAGAGGAGTGAGGGAGAGTGACAAGTGTGTGAGTATGTGATAAAGAGTGTCACAGTGAACATGAAAGAGGGTGATGTGTGTGTGTGTACTATGTATCAATGAAGGGGGGTGTAACAGTCAGTCCAAAACTGGACAACATTGAGTGAGTGCTAACAGTGCAGTGGTGTCAAAAGTGTTTAGTGAAGGAGGGTGAGTGTCCAAATGGACAGTGAGGTAAGTGTGTTCAAATAGGAAAGGAAAGCAAGGGGAAAGGAACCAATTCAATTCAAAACACACCAACAATTTCAGTTTAACAGTTCTTAACTAACAACCTACATGAAGCTCAGTCTTAACAGTCTAAAACAGCCCACAAGGCCAAGACAGTAAATCAAACTCCAATCCCAGGTCATGCAGTGAAGAGAAGGGAAGAAACCAATTCAAAACAACTCCAAAAATAGTTTGCAAACACCCATTTTTCAGTCTAAATCAATATATCAGATTTTGAGCCCAAAACAAATCCAAAACATCCCAAAATTAACATACAATTAGTTAACAAGTAGGTGTACTACATTTGCGTCTTAAACCATGTAATTATCAATTCTAATGAGGTTAATTTTGATGCTCAAATTCAAATTAGAAATCTGGAAACTCTCTGAATAAAGGACTGATATTCAAGGTAATCAGAAAATAGGGGTAAATCACATTTGACGAATCAATCATGCTAAAATGTAAAAGTGATGGTTGGTAAAGAAACTAGGGTTTGTGCACGTATCTCAGAAAGTGTCTCGTGTCCACCACAACGTGACACAAGTGTCCACTCCCACAAAAACCCAATCGGGTACACAGAACTCAGAAAAGCAGTGCAGTGTCGTGTACGTGTTCATGCAAGTCTAGGACACGACACGACACGACACGAATCAAACCTCGTGCTCGTGTCCCATTGTTTTCCTAACATAGGGCTACTTTTCTACCACCCTGATTTGGGTCTACGTGTCCTCGTGTCGTGTCAAAACACCCCGCAACAGAGAGAAAAACTGACTGAACGAAATAATGCAATAACCAGTGTTCGACTTCGTGCGTGTCCAACACGACACGAGAGGCCCTAAAAATTGACACATGTGGTGTCAGTCAATGCCCCATCACGTGTGTCAAAAATCTCGTGTCCAAGTGTCGTGTCCACTGAGAAATAGCACCCGAGTAGCAGGATACTGCTCAGGGGCTGAACGTGTGTGTTCACGTGTCCAAACCAACACGGCACGACACTAAAACCAACTCAGTCCACTGGAAAACCATAAGCAACAATCAACCCTAGAATCCTAATCAATTACTTTCCTAAAAATAGATTGAAATCTCCTTTGGGGTATTTCATCAAATACTAGGTATATTGGACTGATACGTGTCCTATTAGGACACGAAACGGACACAAGATCCTACCAAATTCTAGGGTTGGCTAGGGAACACCTAGATCTAGGTTAATATGCAAAAATAACAACAATTTACAAAAGTTTTGATGGAATTACCTATAGGTGTCAAAATCCTTAAAAAGCTCCAAAGAGGGGTGTTCTTCTTGCTAGCCAAACTTCACCAAATTATTCTCCCACTGAAATTCCTCACCAATAACAGCAAGTATAGATGAATTAGGATCTAATGCAATTAGTTTGAGGGAAAAAGGAATTGAATTGGATTTTCTATGAATTTCTAAAGATGGAACATACCTCTCTTTCCAACATGTGAACTTTCTAAAGGAGGCTAACCTAATAGAAGAGATTACTTATAGGGGGATTCCTAGGCTAGGTGTGGCCGGCCATGATAGGGAATTAGGGTTAGGTTTACATGGTGTTGGGCTTTGGGCCTCTATGGACTTAAGTCATAAAACATGACTTGTAAAGTCATAAGCCATTAATCCATTCTCTATTCAATATTCATATTCCCAAATTGATTCTAATGACTAGGATATGGTTAACTTAAATTAACCTAGGGTTTCATAATCTAGCCAAATGGTCATGGCTAGGGTTAGCTTCTAGGTTAGACTCCAAAGTCACCATAGGTCGAAGTCTTGAATAATACTAATTTAAATTATACTAAAAATCACTTAAATTCCAATAATTCTAATTAACACATAATAATTCCAATTAATTCCCAAAAATTCAAAAATGACCAAAATACCCTCAAGCTAGAAATGAGGTAGTGACATTTACAAACCCTAGAGACTACTTGACCTAGAGCCTAACCATGTGATTAGGATGATTTATTTATCATTTTTAGCCTAAAAGTATTTTGGTCATTTTGGTTCTTGGAATTATTTTTTGTTATTTAATGATTGATGGTTGTTATTTTAGACTTTTGTTAATTGTGACTTAAGAGACTAGCCTAGAGTTTGACTTTGACTTTGGTGACTTAGATAGCATGGTGTGGGACCCTAATCTAACTTAAGTTGGTCTTAGTTGACTTGAGTATGACTAGGTTTCATAAAGAGATTGGGAGTTTAGTGCATTTGGACTTTTGGCTAAGAGGTTGAGCTAGATAGCTAATGATCTTGGCCCAAAGCCCATTCATGTGAAAGCCTAACCCTAGCTCTTCATTTGGATAGTCATAACAGCCCAAGAGTGACCTAATTTTAGCCTATATAATATCTCTACATGACCACTTGACTCTTTTAGAACACCCCCTTTAAGAAACCCTAATTTCTTCCCCAAATTGTCAAACCTCACCATTCTTCCACCAAATTGATCCTAATCTTTTGCATTAGACTCTCAATCTGGAGTAGAGATGGAAGGAGGCTTGCTTGCAAGGAGTGGAGCTCATTTGGATATTGCTTGAGGAAAGGGACTTCTCTGTTTGGGGCTTTTTTATTGAGAGAGACTCTCAATAGGTAAACCCTTCAAATCACCTCTAATCCTTGATTTCTTTCCATAGATGCATCCATCTAGGTGTCCCGTCAGTATCGGACACGTATCAGTGTGTGGTTGTAGGTGTTTGATGAAATGCCTCAAAGGAGATTTTATTGTTATGTTTGAAATCTTTTTGAGCACTTTTTAGAGCTATGTGTGCTTTGTGATTTCATGCATGACTGAGTCGATCATCGGCTTTGTGTCGTGTCGAATGAGGGGTTGGACACGTCGCACAGACCATGTGAGCAGTGTCCTACTACCTGATAGCAAGTTCTTCGTGTCCGTGTCACTTGGATACATGACACTTGGTGGGTGCCTTGGGGCAATGACTGACATGTCAGCCCCCAAGTGGCATGACGTGTCGTGTCGTATCGGCATCGCATTCGTGAGTGCATTGGTTTCGCGTGCACAGTACAATGGCCGTGTCTAGGCTCTGATACGCGTGTCGTACAGAGCGTAGACACATCGTGGACACGAAGTGTCATTTCGAGTGTGTAGCCCTACGTGTGGGCTATACGTGGACACGACCACGTGGCTCAACATAAGTCGTGTCGTGTCCACAAGCTCCTAGACTCGCCGCACGAGCCTGTGCAGTGGCCGTGTGTTGTCGAGTGTTCGTGAGTGTCTGGACACGTCGTGTCCTATTGTGTGGACACCATACGACTCGTGGGATAGACTGATATATGCACGAGTATTTATGTAGAACCGACTTTTTGAAATAAGGGTATTTTAGTCATTTTGTGATTTTCTAGATAATTAATTAATTATTGGCTTGTGTTTGATCTAGCAACTGGCTCAACCTTAGTTAACTTTTATTAGAGGCTAACCATGACATGAGATGACCATTTAGCCAATTAGAAATCCATTTTAGGCTTGGTCCAGTTTAGGAAACCATTAAGTCAATTTTATACCATTTATTAATTTGGCTTTTTAGCCTTTTGACTAAATGGGCTTATAACTTAACTGGGTGTTGCTTTTGGCCCATAAATCAAACCCAACCCTAGCCACTATATCTGGCCGGCCATAGCAGCCCAAACACCCCTCTATAAATATGCATATGCATGGCATTGATACCCCTTTACAAACCCTAGTTATCAACACCCCAAAAACCCTAACTTTTTCATCTTGCATCCGTTTTTCGCCAAACAAATTGTGTTACGACCGTTGTGAGATGAGAAACTTGCTGGAGCATTGCTAGCAAGGAGTTGGAGGCATTTGATCGGGAGAAACTGGTCGTCACATCGTCCGAGGATTTCGTTTTATTGAGATTCCAACTCTCAATAGGTAAATCCATGTACACCATTATTTTTTTTTCTTCATGGTAGCATGCATCTTGGTACCCTCGACCTGTATGTATTGTTTGGTTCGATTTCGTGTCTATTTGATAGGCGTATCGGGCACGTATCAGAATCTCGATATAGGTGTTCGATGGAATTACCCAAAGAATTAAAGGTTATTATTATTCGAATCTTTTTACAGTTTCTATTAGCCCTAGACATAGGTTACACGAAACCCTAATCATCGTCCCAAATTGAGTTGTGTCCGTGTCCCAATCTGGACACGAACCCGTACACGAGACCCGTATGCCGTGCCCTGCTACCCGATCCTAAGTTCTCACTGTATAGGACACGGGGACATGCAAAATTGGACACGGAGGTGGGGGGACATGTCTGTCGACATGCTCCCAAAATTTTGTGATGGTTCGGGTCGTGTCGAGAGAGCACTCGTGTCTGCACGGATTGTGCACTGTGCGTGCGCGCACGATCAGAGCTTTCTGATACGTGTTGATTGACACGACACGGTGACACTTGGACACAGTACAGGGTGACATAATCCTAGCCCTAGTCCTGGCGAACACGTAGACACGTGCACGAGGTGTCTCGTGTCGTGTCCACGAGCCAATGTCCTTACTGTACGAGATAGTGCATTAAACGCCTGCTTGTGTGTGTTTAACGTGTTTGGACACGTCGTGTCCTACCTTCTGGACATAAGATGACTCGTGTAGCACTAGAACACGTGTACAAATCATTACCAACCTTATATTTATGATTATTTTGGGTTTTCAATTCGAAATTGGGTTATGTGTTAGTAAGGGTATGGGTATCAAAATTTGGTATCTCGATTTAGTTCTGGTTCTTTTAGATTATATTAAATATGTTAATTTATATGTATCATAGGCCATATAACTCGTTGTTTAATTTTTATGTAATGAGTTATACTTTGGTTGAGGTTTGATTCGAATTTTGTTGTGATTTGGGTTTCGAATTTGATTGGATTATGGATATTGGAAGTTCAATGTAATGTGGAAACCAAGTATGGGTTTGAAAATAGAGTTTGAATAGGCTTAGGTTCAGATGATTAGTTCCTGACACTTGATTCAGTTCTTGGTGATAAGATAATAAGTTTTAACTTGGGGGTTAGTTGAGGCTGAACACTATAATGAATGTATGAAGGGTAGGCTGGATTTGGTGTGTGTGGGTGGTTGTGATGAAGGAATTGGGGGATGAAGACAGCTGTATTGCCAACTGCAGTGGCAGTTCAGCCAACTGCAGCAGCAGTAACAGCATACAGTAGCAGTAGCAGCATACATGAGCAGCAACAATAGTAACACAGGCCATTGGCCTTGTGCCCTGGCTTTATGTGAGTATAGGTGCAAGGCTGAGGTTTATATTAGGTAGATTAAAATGGTATATTGATACTTAGGATATTAGGGTATGTGTTATCATTTCTGAAAAGGAATATGGTGTTAGTTAAGGTTAGGTGGGTTATGCTATTAGATTAAGGTTATATGGATACCTTGGTATGTAGTTAATCAATGATATGGATAATATATGTATTAGATGCAAGTAGGTATATAAAATAGGAAATTGATACCTTAGATGGGTATATTGTGTTGTCTTATACATATATGTATGCTTTAGCCTATATGTATCCTTAGTATCCTGGACACATTAACTTATAGACTAGTTGACCCATGGTTGACCTAGTTCGACCAAATTGGTTGACCATAGTTGACCAAAGGTTGACTTTGACCTATATGGACTCAAATTCATGTAGAATTGCATTGTAGGCCTTCTTTATGATATTTTAGACCGTATTGTAACTCTTGGTTATTTTAAATAGGACTCTATTACTCCTGTTCAGGCATCATTAATCATCAACAGCTTGGATTGCCAGGCGAGTACATTCTCTGACCATTTCATACTTGTTTGGATATGTTCTCTTGTTATAAACTAGTATACTTGATGCTGACACGATGTTCACATGGATTAGTACCCAATGGATCCTTTCATGCGATGTTTTCCCTCAGATACATCGGGTATATCATGTTCATATACTTTATCGTGTGCATCATGTACTCCATATATTCATATTTATCCATGTACATTCATGTGTAATTCATGTACACTCATGACCATATGAGCTCCATATGTAAAAGTAGTTGTTATCCATGTGCAATAACATATCGTGACTTGATCCTTGTGTATTAATTGGGGGCAGGATGAGTGTATTTGGTTATGTGATCATTATCCCCAGTAGGTATCCATGTGTAAATCCTTAGTGTATCCATGTGCAACCTAAGCCGTTTACATAACCAACTGTGCTCTAAATCACGTAGATAGTATATTTCTCTATTATCATATTTATGTCTAGTCCTGATATTCTCTATCTTTTATGATTGAATTCTAACAGCGTTTCATATACAGTTTTCTATAGCTTGCTTTATAAGTCCAATCTTGATATGCATTGTGTGAGAGATATGTATTCGTTCCTGTCCTGATTGGACCCGTTGAAAATATTACAGGTGATGATGAGGAGTTCTGCACTACATTTTATGGCTCAGGCTTAGATGACTGGTGACTTGGACCCTCAGGAGGATCCAGCAGTCGCTGAGGACTTGCCCATAGTCTAGTTCAGACTTTAGTTATCCATTTTATTATTTAGTTTTATGAGACATTTGATATTGTATTGAGATATTATTCTGGTAGTTTCACACCAAGACTTATTATTTATATTGTGACTCTTGTCGGGATTATTCTTCTTTTCCATCTTAGTTATTATGATTGAGGTTATTATTATATTTATTTTCCATTCGGAGCATCTTTTAGATTGTGTTAGATGTTGTGACCTAGGACAGCGTTCTACCGTCGACACTACGGCGTAGGCTGGGGGCGTACTTCACTTCTCATGCCCTTACACTGGGTGCGAGTCGTGACAGTTTAACAACTATTAATTTGGGAATTTTACTTGATTTTGAATTGGATTTGAGATTTTTCCCCATTTTTCTGATACAGTGTACAATGTATAATTTTCTGAGGTTTTTAATATGTTTTAATTGGTTTTAATGTGAATTTATATGTTATATATTCCCTACTTTGATCTATATATATTACATAGTTGTATATCTATATAGTTTCCTATGTTTATATGTTAGCTTTTGGTTGGGATGTAATACCTGAGTTTGAGTTGGGACTCATTTCTGTGGGTTAGATGTTGGGCTGCAGTTGAGTGTCCATGTATTTGTGTTAGGATGAGGTTAGCTTGGGCTCATGGCTTGAGCCTTAGCTCACTTGCAGAGCATGGCAGCATATGGCACTGCATTGCATTTGCTTTGGCCATTTATCTGCAGGTTCAATAGCACTATGGCCAGCACAGCAAGGAAATTAGCTCCTTATAGCCAAGTTGGCTTGGCCATGAGGCTATAGTTGCATGTTAGTTAGTATCAGACTAGTATCATGCAGGATTTATGAGTTAGTATATAATGGTTATGTTAGATTGGTTTAGTGAGGATATGGGACAGGGCAGTATGATTAGGATTTTGTATGGGTTTGCAATTAAGATTGCATTGGCTTGGCCCTGATAGCAGTAATTGCAGTAAGCCAAGGCATTGCATTTAGAAGCATTTGCAGCAGCAAGCAGCCAGTAGCAGCAGTTGCATTGCTGCAGTATGGTTGCAGTAGTGGCTGCCCTGGCTTGGTATTTGCCTGGTTTGACTTTGAGTGAGGACTTAGGTTGAGGCTACAGATCTGGTATTGGAGTTTATTACCTGTTTTATTTGCATTCTGCAGTTAGGATATAAGGGATATATGGGTATTACCATGTGCGAGGATTTTGCTATTTATCTAGATATGAGAGTATATGGGTTGATATGATTTAGTGGAAATGTTTTGGTTTTGAGTTAATAGAGTGATATAATTATAGGGTACCATATATAGAGTATACCACCTCAAGTAGATTGTATTGTAAACTTCAAATATTACCTTCTTGTATACATCATAACATGTGTTGCTCTAAATAGGACTCAGTTACTGTTTGCCATGAAATATAAAAGAGCAGAACAATTATCGGAGGACTGGACTTTTACTTCACATTACAAACTCGCTTGTACAAAGAAAGCATAGGGACGAAAGCCTAGGTACAGCAGTCTAAGTATAATTGTTTATTTTAGATTCTGGGGGGTGACGATAGAGGCTCGGGAAAGCGACGGCCGCTCTGCCTTACTCCTTGGACGATCGGTATGCAGCCTTGGCTCCAGAAGATTGCTTGGCGTTGAAGAAATGCTCTCTTTGCTCTCTCTCTGCTTTTTTTTCTCTAAGTATTCTGGTGCTCTCTCTGATCTCGAAAAGTGGTCCTCTTTGCAAGGGAATGGCACCTTACTATTTATAAGGAGGGAATGCAATATTAGGGTTTGTAATGATTGTCCCTTAGAGTGGCGACGGCCTGTTGATTGATCAATATGGGCCATTAATCTTGAGTGTGATGAATCTGGACCATTTAGTGTAGATTGCACCAAATCCTATCAGTAATTAATGCTGATTGGAATAAATCTCCATGATGATGATTTGCTGATGTCTGCGAATCTGAATGAATAAGTTTAATTCATTCTCTTGCCACGTGTCCCAGATTATTGGAATTTGACCCAATCTTTGATTGCAGTAAATCTGGGAAATTGATTGGCTTTATGACACGTGTCCCAGGAGTCACTGAGCCGCATAAGGATTGAGCCGCATAAGGGTTGAGCCACATAAGCCTGGACACGTGTCAGGGCTGCTGGGGAGTGGCCTCTGAATCTTCGAACCACATGATAATCTGGACCATACAATGGGTTAGTGAGCCACATAGAGATGATCCTTGTGAGCCGCATAAGGCTGCGTCTGGTTGAGCCGCATAGGGATGTTTCGATCTGGGCCACATAGGACAACTTCAGCCTGAGCCGCATGGAGGGGTATCCGCTCGAGCTGCATATAACTGTCCGCGTGTCTAGGCTGCGTGGCGTTTTCTGGATTTCGGAGGATTGTGCCAGAGATTTTCTTTGATTTCCTAGGATTCTGTCATTATGACAGAGTCATAATTGCCTCTTTGTGTCAGGCCTGTCGTTTCGTCAGAGCGGTCAGCCGTCAAAGCAATTAATGTAGTATAGAGCGGAAGGGAGAACTGTTTGCAAGCCACGTGTCTTCTCTTTTAAGCCGCATGGAGATCACAGAGCCGCATAGACTCGTTGAGCCGCATGGGTTTTCTGAACCGTATGGGGTTTTCTGGCCGCATGGATCTTTTTTTATTATTTTCCATGCTTCTACAAGACCTCCTTCAAAGTTTTCAATTTATAAAATTAAAATACTTTGAATAAGAAGCATGGCTGCGTGCAAGCTCTTCTAGCCGCATATGAGGTCCTAGTCGCATAGATGTCTTGGCCGCATGGAAGTTTCAGCCGCATGAACTTTCGAGTCGCAGAGTTGTTTCAGCCGTATGGATGGCTTAGCAGCGGCGACTTTCGAGCCGCATAGCTTCTTGCCACGTGTGAAGGTCTTTAATTGCCTCCTAATTCGTTTCAGCGCCGTCTTTAGAGGGAAATCCCAAGGGCCGGTTCATTAATTCTTTTGGATTTTATGCCCTGGGTGAATCTCGGGAACGAAATTCGAGGAGTCGGTTTCGTCTTTTACGAGGCGGTTACTAGTCTACGTGTCCTCCTTCTCTCGTCCTCCTATAAATAAGAGGAGTTTGGAGAGAGAAAGGGCTTCTTTACTTTCTCTTTTCCTTCAAATTTTCCCTATCCCGATCGTCCTTTTCTTCTCCGATAACTAATGGCTCCCAAGAAGACCGTGGCAGCAAAGGGCAAGAAGGCGGCCTCTTCATCGATTGCAACGGCGAAAGGCAAGAAGACTACTTCTGCCTCAACTGTGGCCGTTCCTCCGCCGGTCGTCGTACCCGATGTTCATCCTGACGTTCATCCCCCCATTATTGGTAAGGACATTGTATGAGTTAATGAACCCTAACTGCTATGGATACGTCGCATATTTTACGCACGAGCTTTTGTGAGCTTCATGTTCGTCCTATGGCTGGGCTGCGAGCCGCATAAGAATAGCCATTATGTCCGCATACGTGCTTTGCCGACGAAGCCACATAAGCAACGTTGAGCCGCATGGACTTTCTCTGAACGGAGCCGCATAAGTGTTCTTCCGTGTCTTGAGCCGCATGAGGCTTCGTTAAGTTGGAGCCGCATAAGGCTTCATTAAGTTGGAACCGCATGGGTGTTTTCTTGAGCCGCATGAGGCTTGGAAGCTCCTAATCATTTCTTTTTATCCATCTTTTTAATTTATCTTTCTCTGTCTTCTTTTCAGTAAATCTGCCGATAAATGCTGCTGGAGAACTCCTGGTAGGTAGTGCCCAAGCTGCTCTAGGTTATAGGTACGACCATATTGTTCAGCATATGACGGATCAGTTTCCGAGTGACGAACCTCCGGCTAGACTGAATGCCATTAAGAACCAGCCTTTCCATTTCCTTAACGCTATGATGAACTCCAAAAAATTCGAAGGGAAATATTTGAAGCCTGCGTTCCTTTTTGGAGACGCCTTGACTGTGGAGAACAGTCATGTTCTGGAGGTGTCAGAGAATTGGAGTTTTGTCTATAACGGGATGGCGATCCGCATCCCCCAAATAGAGCGACACTTCCCATTATCTTGGTTCAATATGCTCCCATTGGACCGGAAGATGGAAGAGACTTTAACCCCTACCCGAGGTGGAATATTTTTGGAAAACATCTATTATAACAATAGTCTGAAGTCAGTGACTGCCGGCAAGGTGCACACCAGCTGTTCTGTAACGGGATTGGTCCCAGGTACTTTTTTGAATGTATCGGGCCCTAATTTCATATTTTCTACCGCCGACACTTTTATAAATCAACTTGCTCGGAAGGGCTCCTACCCCATTGGCCGGTTGATGCTCCCTAGTTGGATACATCCTACTCCCTCGTGGACCAATCTGTCTATGTGGATCTTACAGAAGTATGAGGCCTTTTTGCGTGAGATTGGCCTTTACCATGCTATTCGAGGCACCAGCCATGGCTTATCCATAAACAAGAAGTTGTTCATGTCTCTGCTGGAGATGTATAACTGCCGTACGGGAACCTTCTATACACCCGTAGGGGACATGGGGCTCGCGCTCCATTAAATGCACGCGGTCTCCAAGCTTCCTTGGGGGGACGAAACTTTTGAGGCGTTTACTCCCACTAATGAGGAGTTCGAAAATTTGAAAAGACGGTATCCCGGCTTCGTGGCTCTTTACCAAGAGATATTGTGCCACTATAGCACATGTCATCAGATAGCCCGAAAGGATGGCAACTCGGAAGGGAATGCTCCCCACACAAAGGACTGGGTGCACTATCCCTTCCCGACGGATGCCTCAGGTCGAGTTACCTCCCGTCGCCCTCGATCCCGGAAGGCGGTTAAAGACTTGGTGTCGTTGGCTAAGAGGGTGGCCACCACCAGTGACAGATTCGGGAGTAAGACCGACTCTTTTGGTTATTTTTACCAGGATACCCAAGAGCTGTCAAAGAAGGCGCTCCTGGCGGGGTTTTTGATGATATGGCTGCGAAATTGTGTAGTCTCTGGAGGGGCTGGTTCTATCGAGAGAATCAGTCGTAACTTCATCCTTCCGGCTGTGAAGTTAGTTTTGCGAATCAGGCTAGCTCTCCTCCCGGCCATGGTGTACAGCATACATCGTGGCCTTCGCACTGACCAAGGATTTTGAACAGACTGAGTTGCCCTATCACTATTTGATGGGGTGGCTGTTGATGCATTATCCATCTTTGATGAGACCGGGCTCTGAAGACGGTGTAAATGATGATGACGCATTTATCTTCCGTTATTGTGATGAGCCTTGGGAGTATGAGACCATGCGGGCTTGCCGGATGGCATTGGCGAGGACAGATATGTACCATATTTTCGTATTCGTCCCTCGCTTTACTGCTAAGGACATAAAGGCTGTACATCTTGACGGTATTGCGCCCCCTTAACTTCTGGACGGCCAGATGCTCCTGTGGATGCGTAACATCCGCCCCGCACATCTGGTGTATCGTAACCGCAATACTGTTTTTCTGGAGCCTTATCTGCCTAACAGGTTTGCCCGGCAGTTTGGATACAGCCAACTTTGTCTAGACAGTCCCAGCTCCTGTCTGGGTTTTGAAAGTAGCCTTCTTGATGGCATCAGGACTTGGCAATACTACGATACATTTCATACCCGTACCATTTTCTCGGTCCCTGCCATTAAGGCGTTAATGGAGATCTTGTACATGGCGGCTTTGTATCATGTCATGGCGAACAAACTCCCGGTCGGTTTTAACCCAGGTGCCAATTTTATTGTTGGTACCGGCCTGGAGGAAGGATCTCAAGGGGCCAAGAAGAGAAAGACTAGAGTCAAAGTGCCATATTTGGATTCCACTGCTGAGGATGATGAAGGCAACGAGCATGATGGAGATGACTCTATCCTTCCGGCGGCAGACGTAGAGGTGGATCAGCCGCCTATTTTGTCAGATGAGATGTTGGGGGATCAGCCACCCGTTGCGCCTGGCCCTACTCCAAAGCATAGCAGGCAAGTTTCTCCTATTGGCGGTGTTTCTCATTCTCGGAAGTTGGTTGCGACCAGACACCGTCAGCTAACTATAAGAGAAAGCGAAGAAAAAACTAACCCCGCGTCAGAGGTAACCAAGCCACTCCCGACTCTTCCTTCCTTCTTTCCTTCTAGCTTCGATTTTAATCATCTTCTTTCCTTCTTGTAGGTGTCAAGAGAAAAAAAAGAGTCTCAAGATGCTGAGGTGGTGACCCAGGATGACGGGGGTTTTAATGAACCTGTCCCTGAAATTGCTGAATTTCATCAAGATGACGTTGATCGCGTCGTACTTCCCTCTGGGGTGGCTGGGACAGAGGAACCCGCTGAATCTAACTTGGAGGTTACGGGTAAGGAGGTCATGTCAGCTACGCACGAGCTGCAGCCTCCATGTTCCTCTCATGGTAAGATAAGTCGAATCTTATTCTGCGAGGAGGCCTATCTGATCTATCATCACATCCTTCAGGTCACGCCGACTGATCATTGTTCTGGACATACAGGTCCGGCCTCTCCAGTGCTGAGGATGGACACTATTGAGATGAACTATATCGAAGGGGTACCGGTGGAGAGGAGCGTACTTCCTCCTTTTTCGGCTCGTCTTGAGGGACCTCCCGTGGGCTCGAGTTTGGAAAGTCGGGTGATGGGACGGCCAGGGCAGGGGACGATGGTCCTTTCATCCTCTTCTGCTGGGGTGGCTCGGAGAGTCGACCTCTCTGCCCTACCAATATCCAGGCTCTTCGGGTGGCGGAGGAAGAGTTATCCGTTATCCGTGCGTCGTTCTGCTCGAATTCCATCCCCCTGGTGGCAAATTCTAGCATTACTCCTCTGATATTGCCGGCCACGCTTTCTCTGACGCCGTCCTCTACAGAGGTCTTGGATGACGCATTACAGGACGTAGTTGACAGTTTTCACCATCACTTGAGGAGGAGAATAACGGCTGCTGTGGAAAGAGGGACCTCTTTCGTCTTATCCCGGCAATGCGCCTAGGGTCATATTGATATCCTTAAGACTCTTCTTGGTGGTACGGGACTGGCTGCGCTCTTGGAGGCGAAGTTATTGGAGACTGAGCAGCTGGTGGCCCAGCTGCAGGTGCTGCGGCAGGCTGATTTGTCTGCTGTTATAGATCGGGAGCGTGGTTCTCTCACCGCTACTATAGAGAAGACAAAGGCTGCTCGAGATAAAACTAGGCCGACCATGCTGAGGGATCTTCACGATCTGTCTAATCGATATGATCAATTGAGCCACGAGGGCGAAGATGTCATGGCTCGGGAAGCGGCTGCCTCCCGTGGGATCAATGACACACGAGAGCAGATCCTTGAGCTTCAGAGGAAGCAAACTTTCTTGGAGTCTGAACTTGAGGCTGCCCGTATTGATAAGGGACTGATTATTCAGGAGGCTGACAGAGTCAACCGAGCTTCGACTGACCTGGAAGTTGCCCTGAAGAAGTTGGAACATGACTGGCAGGAGCTCATGGGCTTGGATAATGAAGAGCGGTTATCCCGGGAGGCTGAGCGTCGAGTTAAACAGCGACTCGAACAGAAGGCCATCTTAGTGAAGAATCGTCTTTTGGAATTGTGTAATGCTGAGCTATAGTCGGCCTTTTCCTCTTTTGTCTTCTTTCTTTTCTTTTTTCCTTTTTGAGAGGGACGTGGTCCCGAAACATGTAATACTTTTTTCTTCCTTCAAATAAAGAGTACTTTCCATTCTATCCTTCATTCGTATTGCTTGTTGTGCTTGTGGTATGATGGTGGTGTTTGCCCCGTGCGGGGGACTTGTTTGTGGACTCGTCATCCATGGCATACCTTGGTTTTAGGTACGGATAACAAGTTTGGTTAGGATATCTAGAACAGCCATAGCAAAGTGGTCATGGGTGCTCTCGGTATCGGGAAAAGGAATGCCGTAGAGCAGCTGGGCTCCCGAGGCATGATGAGAGATGGTGGGCTTGTGCTAAGAAACTTAGCAGAAGATATTTGTGGGCCTATTATCTTTGGCGTACCCTGGTATAGGATACGGATAATAGGATGAAAGGGAACCAACATATTTGCTCAGGGGTAATGAGGACATGGCAAGTATGAAGGTTTCATCGTAGAATCTTTCTACTCATAGGTAATGAGGACATGGCAGGAGTGAATTCACGGAGGATATTTGTGGTCAACAGAGGACATTTATGGACCTATTATCCTTGTCGTACTCCGGTTGTGGGTACAGATAATAGGTTGAAAGGGAATCGACATACTTACTCAGAGGTAATGAGGACATGGCAAGTATGAAGGTTTCTTCTACGGAGCGGTTTCTTCTACGGAGCCTTCCCACTCAGAGGTAATGAGGACATGGCAGGAGTGGGCTCAATGAAGAGGGGGTACATAGAACGACTCAGAGGTAATGAGGACATGGAAGTTCTATGTAGGGGGTAATTTGTTTTTGGCGGAAGTGAAACGACTCAGAGGTAATGAGGACATGGCCGTTTTGGCAATTTGTGGATTGATTACCCTTTTTTTGCACTGGGAGTACGGGTATTAGATCATGAGAGAGGATCTCTTCCAGGAAGAAAGTTCAGAGGTATGATCATACATGACTTACTATCTGAAAGAGTGACCGGGATGTGAGTTCAGAGGCACCAGCTGGTGCATGACTCGATATTGTGAAAGTGTGAGTTTAGTGGCACCAACGGGTACATGACTCGATAATCTGAGATGTTGTGGATGTGAGTTCAGCGGCACGAGAGGGTACATGACTCAAAAATCTGGAGAATGGTGAGTGTGAGTTCAGCGGTACCAGCGGGCACGTGATTCAAAAATTTGGAAAATTGTGAGGGTGAATTCAGCGGTACCAGCGGGCACATGACTCAATGATCTGGAAAATTATGAGGGTAAGTTCAGCGGTACCAGCGGACACATGACTCAATGATATGGAAAATGTCATTTAGACATAATATTTTTTCAGGAACTTGCCGTTGACGGGCAACATGAGCAAATCCCCATTCTGTTTTGCGAGGCGGTAAGCACCGTTGGAGAATACAGCCTCGATGATAAATGGGCCTTCCCATTTTGGCTGGAACTTGCCGGCGATCTTGTGAGTCATGACCATCGGTCTCCGGACCGCCAGAACGAGATCGCCTACTTGGAATGTTCTGATCTTGACCTTCTTGTTGAAGGCTCCGGAGATGCGTGCTTGGTATAGTTCGATCCTTTGCTGAGCTAGGAGGCGCTTTTCATCTAAAGCTTCCAACTCTTGTAGTCGGCGTCGGTAGTTATCATCCGTCGTCAATTAATAAGTGAGGGCGACGCGGAGTGAGGGTATTTGAGTCTCTAATGGGAGAACTGCCTCACTCCCGTACACTAGGAAGAATGGTGTGTTCCCGGTAGCTGTTCGGACTGTAGTACGGTACGCCCATAAACATTCACCGAGCTTCTTGTTCCAGTTGTGTTTGTTGGACGACACGAACTTCGTGAGTAATTTGATTATGGTTTTGTTAAATGCTTCTGCCAACCCATTTGCTGCCGAATTGTATGGCGTCGAAGCAATATTCTGGATGCGGTGATTATCGCAAAACCGATAGAAGGTGTGGCTTGCAAACTGCGGACCGTTATCGTGGATGATCCTTCGAGGCAGTCCAAAGCGATAGATGACGTGATGCTTGAGGAAGCTGATCACGTTCGAAGTTTTGACTTCTGCAAGCGGGACAGCTTCTGCCCATTTGGAGAAGTAATCTGTGATTGCGAGTATGAAGCGATGTCCTCGGAAGGAAGGTGGAGTAATTGGACCAATGATATCCATCCCCCATGCTTCGAAGGGCCAGGATGCCACTGTCGGATGTAGAAATTTGGATGGCTGGTGAATGAAGTCCGCATGGACTTGGCAGGCTTTGCACCTTCTTGCATAGTCTATCGCATCTGCTACCATCGTGGGCCATAAATAGCCCATTCGGCGAAGACGGTCTTGCAATTTAGGGCCAGGCTGATGGGCCTCGCAGACGCCGTCATGAGCTTCTCGCACGGCTTCTTTGGCTTCTCCGTTTGACGGGCACCGAAGCAATAATCCATCATAGGATCGTCGATACAGCATTTTCGTCTCTGTATCGTAGAAGAATCTGAGGGAACGTCATCTGATGGAGGTGGCTTCCTTTGGGTTCTCGGGCAGGATATCGTAGACGACGAAGTCGATGAATGGTTGTCTCCAATCTGGGGCATCATCAATCACCTGAGCGGAATAGCTTGCCACGAATTGAACGTTGTTCTTGGGGCAGACCAGTTCGTGGCCTATCACATCTACCGATTGATGAGTATGATTTGGCACTGCTAGGGAAGCGGCCAGACCTGCTAAGGCATCGGCTTCGATATTTCGGAGTCTGGGAACATGCTCGATGAAGAATCCCTCGAACGATGAGATGATGTCGATCGCTATTTGGTGATAGGGGATCATGTCTTCGTGGCAGACTTCGTATAAGCCCCGAATTTGATTGACGATTAACTGAGAATCGCCGTATGCTTCAAGATATTTTACCTCCAGCTCTCTTGCAAGTTGGAGGCCAATGACCAAAGCGTTGTACTCGGCCACATTATTAGAGCAGGGTTCCGTGAGGGAGTAAGCGCGGTTGATCACCAATCCGAAAGGGGAGACAAGCACCACCCCGACTCCGACGACGATGTTGCCCTTGGGTCCCGTTCTTGAAGCGCCGTCGAAGAACATTCGCCATAAATTATCGTGAGAGGTTGCATGCGAGTCGGCAAACTCATCCGGGATTTCTTCATAGATTCTGGACGACTCCGAGCCCGGGTGGGCCGCCAAAAAGTCTGCCAGGGCTTGACCTTTGACACCCTTTTGTGGGACGAAGATCATATGATAAGGGGACAACAATATTGCCCATGTAGCGAGGCGAGAGCTGAGTGCCCCTGGTTTAGTCATGAGGACCCTGAGAGGGTTGACTCGTGAGATCACATGTATTGTTTGTCCGGTGATATAGTGCCGCATTTTCTGAATAGCGAACACCAGGGCAAGGCATTCCTTCTCCATAGCGGTGTATCGGTGCTCTGGCCCAATCATCATTCGACTGAGGTAATATATGGCTTTCTCATGGCCTGCATCGTTGTTTTGTGCTAGCAGAGCCCCGAGGGAATGTTCCATTGCTCGTACGTAGAGCAGGAATGGTTTTCCAGCAACCGGAGCCACCAGGACTGGAGGATTTAACAAATATTCTTTGATGCTGTCGAAGGCACGTTGGCACTCTTCATCCCATACGAACGAGACGCCTTTCTTCATAAGATGGGTGAATGGCCGACATCGCCCGGAGAGGTTAGAGATGAACCTCCGGATGTAAGCTAGCCTCCCTTGAAGGCCTCAGAGTTCATGGAGATTTCTCGAGGGACCCATCTCCATAATTGCCTTCGTCTTCTCAGGGTCCACGTGGATACCCTGGGCGGTGATGATGAAATCCAAGAACTTCCTGCTGGATACGCCCAGGAAGGACTTCGTAGGGTTTATTTTCAAATTGTACGCTCACATCAGGTCGAATACCGTCCTCAAATCCTGCAGATGGTCTCCCTTACAGCAACTCTTGACGGCGATGTTATCAATATAGCACTCCACCGTCTTGCGTAAGTGGTCCCTGAAGATGATGCTCATGGCTCTTTGATATGTGGCGCCGGTATTCTTCAAACCGAAAGGCATGACTGTGTAGCAGTATGTGCCAATCGGTGTTCGGAATGACGTATGCTTTTCGTCGTCCGGAGACATCTTGATTTGGTTGTACCCCGAGAAGCCATCCATGAATGACATACGTTTAAAGTCGCAGGTATTGTCAATCATGATGTCCGTAATAGGGAGGGGGAATTCATCTTTGGGGCATGCCTCGTTCAGATTACGAAAGTCGATGAAGATTCGAATCTTCCCATTCTTCTTGAGGACTGGTACTATGTTGGCGACCCAATCCGGATGTTGTTCCTCACGAATAAAGCCGCTGGCTATTAGTTTGTTGACTTCGGCTTCGATCGCATCCATGATGTCTGGGCGGAATCGTCGCTGTTGTTGCTTGACCGGCTTTACATCCGGCCGGATGTTGAGTTTATGAAGAGCAATATCGGGATTTAACCCTGGCATGTCTTCATAGCCCCAGGCGAACACATCAATATACTATTTGACAAGTTCCAGCAGTGATTCTTGCTATTCGTCTGTTAGGCTTTTACTGACGAAGATCGATGTTGGAGAAGATTCACTGCCGAGATCTACTTGTATGACCTCATCTTCAGTGGGAGGTTCTCTTTGTTCGAACCGCTTTTTCTATTGTGCATCCAGCTGTTGGGCCCACGGCTCTAGCTCGAGGATCTCAGGGATGTCTTCATCTTCTTCATAAGCGTCGGCGAATGCCATGTTGACTGACAGGACTTGTCTGAGTACATCTCTGATGCTGGTATCTGAGTCAGAAGTTGGTGACCCGGTCGAATGTGAATGCCAGTCACATTCTTCATTTGAACTCTCAGGGGTCATCGTGGGTGTTACATACCCCAATCTACATCGAGTCTTGCTATAGTAGTCCCGTAGTTTGCCTGCCGGGACCGGTGGCTTCAAAGGTAATCGTCGCCCAATGCCGTAGTTCAAGCCTGGCGTCGTCTCCAGATCATACCCCTGTTTCTGCATGAGATATTTAGATTGGGGGCTATAAAGATACAGAGGCAGTCTTCCGGTATCTGATCCAAGGTCGACTTCTTCTACGGTAAAGGGATGCGAATCGTCCTTCCGGTCGAAGATGATTGGATGGTCCCCTCCCTCAATTATGCGGTAAGTATTTTCCGCTGGAGTAAGCTGGATTACGGTGTGCACATTTCTCACCTGTGTGTGTAGGTGAGTGCCTATACCGTGTTCCATAGCATACATTGTACAGAGCTTATTAAGCTCGAGGTAGTTCAAAGATAGCCCTTTATTGATGAAGTAAGGTATCTTTTCTAGGGCGATTACATCATCTACGGAGGGAACGTCAGTATGGGCAGCCACATACTTGGCTAACTCCGGTTCCTCTTCGGCTACCCCCTGTATAAACGAAGACTGAGAGGATGACCTGGGCAGCTTGATCGTCAGCGGTTCAGCTGGTGGAGCAGAGCGTGGGGTTGTTGGCAAACTAGCGACCCCCAGCTTGGTACTCGATGCTGGGCGGGGAGTTGTTGGTTCGCTAGAAGTTCCAGGCCTCACATCGGGGTGACGACCCTTCTTGGGAAGGCCTATCGTCATTGGCATGTCGGAGGGATTGAGCTTCTCCGTTTGCGGTTGGCCGACTCTCGGCAGCCTAATTGTCAGTGGCTCCGTTGAGGGTCTTGGCAATTGGCCAGACCTTGTCAGCCGGATTATCATCTGCTCTTCTTGTTCCGAGAGGCTGATTGTGTCCTTAAGCAGAGTGGCGGTAAGGGGTGCAGACTTGCCAGGTTTACGAGCTTGGAGGTAGATCGTCAGAGGCTCTTCTGATCCTGTGGCTGTCTCGGTACGAGCTTGTACATCTCCTTCACCAAGATGCTTCTTCAACTTTTCGTACAGACAGGTGTCTGAGTAGTAGGATTCGACCCCTTTGAAGGGATCGATATCAGCAAACTCCGTCCTCACGAAGTCGTATTTGTCGACATATTTGAAGCACTCGTGCAGCGTGGAAGGCACGATCATATAATCGTGTATCCAAGGGCGCCCCAAGAGGATGTTGTAAGAAGTGTCTGCATCTATGACGTAGCAGGTGACTTCTGATTGGAGATCGCCAATCTGACACTTTAGACGAATCTTTCCAATTGGGTAGCTCCTGCCCGAATTGAAACCGCTGATGGCGGTGCTTGTAGGCGTTAGGCGATGCATTGGGATGCGGAGATGATGTAGCAGACCCTTCGGGATAATACTTATGGAAGAGCCAGGATCAATGTACATCCGATCCACCTTTACGTCGCCAATGTATCCAGTGTAGTATATTGGGCGATCGTGCAGATTGGTTTTGATGAGCATGTCCTGCGGAGTGAAGACGATGTTGGGCATTTCTCCCGTGCAGGCATTGTCTTGGTGATCTGCAGGCGGGTTCTCTCCTGTGAGGTTGACCTGAGCCAGGTACGCATCGGCATTTTGGAGTGCATCGCTCAAAGCTGATCGTACGTCCTTTGAGAGTCTCAGAAGCTCGTATAATGACAACTTGGCCGGTGTGTTGGCCAATTGCACTAAGATGTCGAAGTTGTAGGGCTTCTCCAGCCCTTGTGATGCCTCTTTTCGGAGGGATTTGTCAAAATGAGCCTCCCTCGGCCTAGGCTTGTCGGTCGTCGAAGGCTGAGCCGGTCCCGGAGCATCGGTTGTAGCGGGCTGATGATCTTCAGCCTAGTTGTCAGCCACGGGTTGGGGTTGTGCCCCGGACCGCGTGACTACGGCTGCAGCTTCTTCGATATCTGTCGAGATTGTGCGGTAGGTCCTGACTTTTCTACTCTTCTTGCAGGTTGAAGACGATGTGGCCAAGTCACTTCCGATACCAAGTCTGGATGGATCCACATGACCTCTCCTCGCGATGTGGTGAGGGGCACTAGACCAGCAGCCTGATCTCTGGGAGGTAGAAGATTAGTAATCTCCATTGTCGCCAGAGGGATGGGGACCACGGCGTCTTGAGTTTCCGTTGGAGGGAAGCTGCCGAATTATACTGACACCATATTGGTCGTAACTGTTACCTCTTCGAAATCGATGGCCAGAGCGTTCGAATCGATAAGATTTTGGATGTACCATTTTAGTTGGTAGCAGTCGTGTGTGGCATGGTGGACGTAGCAGTGGTAATGGCAGTATTTTGGGTTCTCTATGTCTGACTGCCGCGATTCCCGTCTTGGTGGAGGGAGCTAAATTCTGTCTCCTTGTATGAGAATGTCCAAGATGGGCTTGACGTGACCGTCTTCGAAAGAGTAAGTAATTTACGGCCATTGTTTGTCTGTCGGCTTTGGCTCAGGTTTCTGTGTTGTGTCAGCTACCATAGCCTGCTTATCCCTGCTGTCCCGATTGTTGGAGGGGCTACCCCCATTGTCGTTGTTGGTATTAGGACGCTTGCCCTTATTCTCTCCGTCCGATATGTGCAGTCCCAATTGGCGGGCCTTCTTCAATCGTTCTTCGGCGCTTGTGGCACTGATAATGAACGTCTTCCAATCCTTGAATTGACTTTCGCCCATCCAGAGACTGATTGTTGGAAGCAATCTCTTTTGGCAAATTTCAATCAAGGAGGAATCCGAATTTCCAGATGGCAGCTTCATTACGGTTTGGCGAAACCGCTCGATATAGTTTCTTGTTAGCTCTTTCTCCCCTTGGGCGACGTCCATGAGGGTGGACATTGTGATGTCCTGCCCTACTTCGTAGAATCTCTCCAAGAACATGCGCTTGAAGCCGGCGAAGGAGTGGATGCAATTGTCTGGCAGGTTGTGGTACCAGTCGAAGGCGACCCCTTCCAATGCCCCGATGAATAATTGTGTGAGAATAGCATCGTCATGGGGCAGATGGTCGGTGGTGACCTCGAAGTAGGTGATGTACGGACTTGCTGAGGTCTTGTCATCATAAGGATTGATATTGAATGGCTTATATCTTGGTGGGAATGGAACGTCCCTCCAGGCAGCAGGGTACGGTTGTCGTATTCTGAGGTCTTGAGAGTTTTCTCGAGCGTGAAACATGGCTCGGAGCTCCTGGACCTCTCTTCTTGCTTTACGGGCCTCGTCCACGGCGGTGGGGGCCGTTGTTTCAGGAGGATCGTTGCCCGGGTTTCGTGTCACCGAATTCGAGTCCGCAGTGACCGCGGGACCCGCGCTTGTTTGGCCAGGCGTCCCTCCTTGCAGAGTTGGAAGGGCCGCTTTAATCTCGTCTATGGACTTGACCAAAGCAAGCAATATGGCTTCGAGACTGTCGATGCGTTGGCGATCACTGGAACCTCCTTGGCTGCTGTCTGTCATGAATACCATCTTTACGTGAGGAGAGATGGACAGAGCGGTGGAGGAAGCGCCCTCCGAATCGTACCCTTGTAGTGAGAAGTCATAGGGGTATGTGGGTATGTTCTCTTCTGGTTCAGACTCGGAAGGAACAGTACCCCCAGTCTCCGAGTTCGCCTCGTCTTGGGAGTTGTGGATGTTCTCGGGAACGTCAGGGTTTGCTAAATCTGATAGGAGATTTGCCTCCCCTGACTCGTCTTCTTGGAACATCGGATTGTTGTGAAGGCTCGGAGGGGTGCTACCCCCAGTCCCAGCAACCTCCTGTATTGTGGACGACGAATCTTCTATTGTAGCAGATTTCGTCTTAGAGCGAGTACCTTGGAAAACTTCGGTGGTGGGCGCCCGCTTGGACGATAGTCTTTTAGTCGAAGTGGTTGAAATCTTCGGGCTGGGAACATTTGTCTTCTTCTCTCTTCCATCAGCGGGGACTTTTCGAGCAGAGTTGCAGGAGACGACGGAAAGTACCTCGTCTTGTGAAAATGGCTGTTGCAGTCTTTGAAAGACGGACTGCCGGTCTTCTCGTACCGTCGTATTATTGCAGCATCAGTTGACGATGACTTGGGTGCAGTGACGTCCGTGGGAGGACTTTTTGCACCCCGACGCGTCTTCTCTTTCCTTGTGTTTTGTGGAGGATGGCCTCACGCAAGTCAGACTGGTCTGGATCGACCATGCTTGTTCCCTGGATTTTGGGAGACTTTTGTGCCCTTCTCTGTCTGTTTGCCACCGGGGGCTGGACTCGAGTGGTTCTGTACAACTTCCCATCTGAGGCCCGCATAACGGTATACGGGACGCTCAGATGATCAGAGACAGGATCAGCGGACCGAGCGTGCCAAGCTCGCGCTGCCCTAGACTTCTTCGCTCTAGTGCGTAAAGGCACATAGTAGGAAGAGTCTAGGTGATGCTGGAGAGAGTCAGACATATCTTCTTGGGAGCACAAGAGATCAGGACCATAAGACAGGCGGTCGAAGACAGAGCCGCGCGGGATAGGCGTCATGCTGTCGTCCTCAACAATCTTCATGCGGCTGGCAGACGTAGCCGCATAGGCTTTCTTCATACGACTGGGAGTCTCAGTCGCATGAGTATTCTTCATGCGGTTGGATGATCTGGCCGCATAGACTTTCTTCATGCGGCTGGTAGATCCACCCGCATGAGCCTCCTGCATGTGGTTGGCAGATTTGGCCACAGGAGTGCTCGGCTTCTTCTTAGGGCGCATAGAGTCGCTCTTTGTCCCTGCAAGTCCAGCATCGTAATGCTTTCCTCTGTCGGACTTGGGGACAGCAGAGTTCTCTACGACTCGAAGTGGAGCCGTATGAGAGTCACCTTCGCCGTCTTGGGTAGCAGAGAGTACCCCGTCCAGAGCTTGCGGGGGAGCAAATGATTTTGGCCTCCACTCGCAGCGAGATTTCTTTGTGCGGGTTCGCTTCTGGATCGGGCCGGCACTTCCTTCAGAGAGCTTCTCTTCAAATGCCTGTTGGTCGAAACGGACGACCATCTTCTATTGCGTGGAGCCAAGCTTGGCTGCATCCGACTACGTCACCAACTCCTCAGCCGTGGAGAAGTTTCTCCCCAGCAGAGTCGCTATCGTGTTTGCCATAAAATATAACAGAGCAGAACAATTATCGGAGGACTGGACTTTTACTTCACGTTACAAACTCGCTTGTACAAAGAAAGCCTAGGGATGAAAGCCTAGGTACAGCAGTCTAAGTACAATTGTTTATTTTAGATTCTGGGGGGTGACGATAGAGGCTCGGGAAAGCGGCGGCCGCTCTGCCTTACTCCTTGGACGATCGGTATGCAGCCTTGGCTCTAGAAGATTGCTTGGCGTTGAAGAAATGCTCTCTTTGCTCTCTCTCTGCTTTTTTTCTCTAAGTATTCTGGTGCTCTCTCTGATCTCAAAAAGTGGTCCTCTTTGCAAGGGAATGGTACCTTACTATTTATAAGGAGGGAATACAATATTAGGGTTTGTAATGATTGTCCCTTAGAGTGGCGGTGGCCTGTTGATTGATCAATCTGGGCCATTAATCTTGAGTGTGATGAATCTGGGCCATTTAGTGTAGATTGTACCAAATCCTATCAGTAATTAATGCTGATTGGAATAAATCTCCATGATGATGATTTGCTGATGTCTGCGAATCTGAATGAATAAGTTTA
Organism: Iris pallida; assembly: GCA_029216955.1. Classification (NCBI taxonomy): domain Eukaryota; kingdom Viridiplantae; phylum Streptophyta; class Magnoliopsida; order Asparagales; family Iridaceae; genus Iris; species Iris pallida. The sequence continues at coordinate 121,970 of JANAVB010042217.1, forward strand.
ATTTATTCTCCTGCCATGTGTCCCAGATTATTAGAATTTGACCCAATCTTTGATTACAGTAAATCTGGGAAATTGATTGGCTTTATGAAACGTGTCCCGGGAGTCACCGAGCCGCATAAGGATTGAGCCGCATAAGGGTTGAGCCGCATAAGCCTGGCCACGTGTCAGGACTGCCTGGGGAGTGGCCTCCGAATCTTCGAACCACATGATAATATGGACCATACAATGGGTTAGTGAGCCGCATGGAGATGATCCTTGTGAGCCGCATAAGGCTGCGTCTGCTTGAGCTGCATAGGGATGTTTCGATTTGGGCCGCATAGGACAACTTCAGCCTGAGCCGCATGGGGGGGTATCCGCTTGAGCCGCATATGAATGTCCACGTGTCTAGGCTGCGTGGCATTTTCTGGATTTCGGAGGGTTGTGCCAGAGATTTTCTTTAATTTCTTAGGATTCTGTCATTATGACAGAGTCATAATTGCCTCTTTGTGTCAGGCCTGTCGTTTCGTCAGAGCGGTCAGCCGTCAAAGCAATTAATACAGTATAGAGCGGAGGGGAGAACTGTTTGCAAGCCACGTGTCTTCTCTTCTGAGCCGCATGGAGATCACAGAGCCGCATAGACTCGTTGAGCCGCATGGGTTTTCTGAACCGTATGGGGTTTTCTGGCCGCATGGATCTTTCCATGCTTCTACAGTTACTCTGATTTGGACATTTATTCTCATCGGACATTCAGGGTGACAGGCGAGTACATACTCTGACCATTTTTATACTTGTTAGAATTTATATTCCTATTTTAGTTTAAATTATTTGATACTGTCACGATTATTGTCACGGATTGGTACTATATGGATCCCTTCTTGCGATATCCCCCTCGGGTATATCAAATACACGTGTCATGTGCTTTTTACGAACATCTTGTATTTCATGTATACCTTTATTCATGTATACTCTTGTGCAATCTTTTACTCTCATGATCACATGAGCAACATGATAAAAACCTCTTGTATAAGGTAACGTAACAGGATTGGATCCTTGTGTATTGATTGGAGAGATGGAGTAGAAAATGGTTATGTGATCAAATCCTATCTTGTGCAAATCTTGTGTATGTTTATTGTGCCCTCACATACAATGGAGTCCCATTTTATAACCCAACCTGTTTACATTACCATCTTGTGCTCTAAATCACTTATATTTACTTACAATTCTTATTTCATATACAAACTGTCTCCTGTACTCATATTTGTCTATTTTAACTGTTCTTGTAAAAGTATTACAGTTTTTATTATAGTTTACTCTACTGCTTGTTTTTATATATTCTATCATGATATGACCATGTTTCAGGGTTATGTATTCGCTCATGTCCTGACTGGACCTGTTAAAAATATTACAGAGGATGGAGAGGATTTCTGTACCACCTATTACGGAGCAGGCCTAGATAACACTTGCAACCTGGACCCCCAGGAGGTTCAGACAGCTACCGAGGATGTTGCCATTGTCTAGTCTAGATAGCTAGGCTTTTATCTTACCTTTCATGTCGTTGTATTTATGGATTCAGAGTTGTATTATTTTGAGATGTTGAGATTTGTAGTTGTTAACTTGGATTTATTTATCTTCTGATTGTACCTCATTTTTGAGGATTTTATTATCTATCATATCGTGCTATTTCTATCCTTAGATATGTGATTGAGTTGTACCTTCTGTGATTCTGCCTCTGTTTGGAGAGTATATCATATTGTAGCTAGTCATGATCTTAACCTAGAACAACGTTCTACCGTCGATACTGCGACGTAGGCTAGACGTACCTACTTTTTATGCCCCTATACTGGGTGCGGGTCGTGACACCGATCACAAGAAACACAATGCGACCCAGTGAAACAGAGAACACATGCGCCATGGAAGCCCAACTATGCATAAAAGGCGTCGAAGCCAAGGCACAGCGGTGACACATGGGCAGACCCGTGCATAAAGCATGCGATATGGCCGTTCAAGTTTAAAATGATTCATTCTTTCACCATCCTTACCTGTAATGCCTGTTGTTCGTATTACGTATTTCTGGAATACGTGTACGTATTTTATTCTGTATTGCATGATTCCTTGTTTAGTTTTCTTCATGGCTTGGCTTGGTTTATTCTTGGCCCGGGTTGGCTTGGTTCGGTTGGGATTATTTTGGTTCATCATGAACCATGGATGAACCCCCTACCTACCACCACCTTTGATATTTATTGCCATTTCTTCTTTCTCTCTCTTCATTACTCTTCTTCTTCCTCATTTACTTCCTTACCTACCAGAGAGAGGTCTAGGCAAGTGCATCTTGCTTCATAAAGGAAATCCAATTTTATTACTTCATTCTCTTCCTTACTATATTCTAAAGCACTTTAGTACTGGGCATTTTTACTTTCCATGGCTAGATTCTTGTAGATCTAAGTTTATTTTATTTTCGAAATTTCTTAGGTTCTGATCTACTTAATCTTGTTATTTTCGAGTTTTGATGGTTCCATGTTGTAGAGAATTTCGTTCTACCCCATTTTGACCTATGGAAGTTCGGATTTAGGCTCCGGATGATGGAGTTATGGAGCTTGAGGACTTGGCTCTCATGGTGTTCTTCTTCTCTGAAATTTTGGAGAAGATAAACAGTGCTTGACTTGACCGCATGAATATTCATGCGGCAAGTGTTCTATCCAGCCGCATGACTGGAAGTTCTTGAGCCGCATGAGAGTCGGACTCACTTAGCCGCATAACTCGCTCAATTCCCAGCCGCATAAGTTCTGAACTCTCCCGAGCCGCATAAAGCCCGCTAGTTCCGCGAGCCGCATGGGACTCCGTCCGTCCAGCCGCATGAGTCCTATTACCCTGGCCGCATGGGACCCAACTCAGTTGTGCCGCATAGGCATTGCTCTCCTAGCCGCATAGACCCCAGTCACTTGCTGCCGCATGAGGACTCGAGTCCTCTCAGCCGCAGGACTGTCTGGATCCCCGAGCCGCATAGGCCCTGATCCTCGAGCCGCATGAGAACCCCCCCAGATCTGGCCGCATGGGCTTCTGAGTCCGGGCCGCATGACCCCGATTAAACCTAGCCGCATATGCTCACCTCTCTCCTGTGCCGCATGGGCTCCTATTTGAGCCGTATGTGCCCCCCTCCTTTCCTGCCGCATATGCCTGAGCTGTATGACTTTCAAATAGCCCCGTGTACTATTATTTATCATTATTGCCCATGTTTTGTAACTCCTAATTGTATATTTTTACGTCCATTTTATATTCTTATGCCTTTTGTCCTGAACTTGAAAATCATGAATTCATTTGATATGTTTGGAATTGATAATGGAGCACGACCCGACAGTGATCCGTAGTGGTGCACTCCTGACAAGTAACCTGACATGACCTGATAGTGGCCCGTCGTGGCGCACTCCTGACTAGTACACTTGACATGATAACCTGACATGATTATCTCGAATAGCTGTTGTGACGTCTACCTGACATGACATGACTTGTATAAGTAACCTGGACACCGTGGGCGATTGTGCTTGTATAAATAATCCAGTCCTGTCTTGCATCATGTCTAGGAGGGGACTCCTGAGTACCACGGTCAGGAGTACCTACTGAAATGGACTAAGGTTAATGACTAGTATAATTTATTAGACATGAAGAGATGTTCCCCAGTTACAGGCGATCCCGTTATCCCCGCCGCAAATGTTTGGACTTGTAGCCTGCCGACGAGTAGGGCACATTTCCAGCCCACTGTCATGTGGGGCACTCTTGATTGTCACTTTAAATGATTGAACTCTATTGTCACTCTAATGTATTGTACTCTCTAAATTGTCACTATAATGATTGCCTGGATAACCTGGATAGCTGCAGGGCCTGTGACTACTTGGAGCATCTCATTGCATCTTATTAGTAACTAGGATTGTGATAACCCTAGTTAGTTAATGTAGAAAGCCGTAGGCAATGATTGGCCGTGATTGCTTGGATGGAGTCTAGTCCAGTATAGTATTGTCTAGAATTGATTAATTGTAAGATTGTACCAGAATGATTGAATGATTGTCACTCCAGATTGTCACTATAATGATTGTCACTCCAGATTGTCACTATAATGATTGTCACTCCAGATTGTCACTATAATGATTGTCACTCCAGATTGTCACTATAATGATTGTCACTCCAGAATGTTACTTGACCTGATTTCTTATATTTATCTTGCCGATAAATGGTAAGAGAAACCAAGTTCCGTTCAGACGAAGGGTTACAACCCCGGTCCTTGTTTGGTTTACGGGTTGTAACCTGGCTATCTGAATAGTCCCATGGTTATCCCATCGTATATCATCTTGTCATGCTTTCTTTCCATATGTCCTGTCTTTTAGTGATTCTATATAAGATTGTCTTTTATAATTATCCATCATGCTTTCCTTAAGCTACTGCCTTTTATTATGTAATTATACTCTTGTGCTAATTGCTGGTTTTAGTTCTTAAGTGAAGCCTCCTTTGTGGCACTTGCTCTTTCTGGGGTCTGACCCAGCTGGTTTTGTATGGCCAGATACCGGAGCAGCAGCAAGGGATCTACCTGTCTTCCAGCCCGATGGTGACCACCAGGCGTAACCAGGGCAACGAGTGGGTTTTATTTTGCTCTCTCCCACTCCCTTGTAAAAATATTCTTTTGAGGCGTTTAGCCGCCGAGCAAGTGTTAGCTCGTTTGCAACTTTATTTACTGTCTGCCTACGGGCTGTAAGCATGATTGGCAATTCGAGGTTGATCATGTATGACTTAAACTCTCGCTAGTCCTTACATTTTGTACGACTAGCTTCATGATCATCTGGATATGTAATGTTTGGGACGCCTTACAATTGTATATTTGGAGATCTGATATCTTGTGATTATTATTAGTTGGCTGAGATTGAGACAATAGGCTATTTTACGACCTTAAGAGACTGATGGATTGTAGTGAAACCCTCACATATCTAGACAGCCGTGACCGTATAGCGGGGTGGATCCCATTCCATTATACGTAGCTGGCTATATCTGCCCCCGCTCTCCAGTATTCTGGTTCTGGGGCGTGACATTACCTTGAATAGAAGGCTGCACGTCGCGAAGAGAGTCCGCAGCTCTCGACGGAGAAGCGAGCCCTTTCCCTTTTGCCGTAGTACCGGTCGATTTGAAAACTTTTGGAGCCATGGCTGGCCGAAACAGAAAGGACGACGAAGATGATGTAGCTGAAGGAGAAAAAAAGTCCTCTCTCTGCCGTATGACCCATATTTATAGGTCTTCAAAAGAGTGTAAACCGATAGCGTCGCTTTGCTTATCGCACTCATTAAAGATAAAGAGGATCCTCGAAACTCTATCCTTCATTACCGTCATCATAATCACGAAGAGACGGCCCTCAAATCCGTAAAGCATTAAATACAGCAGTGACAGCTGGACAGCCTTGATTGGACTTCTCTGCGGCCAAAGAATTCCCTGCGACTCAAAGACTCTGCGGCTCGAAGTCTCTGCGGCTCGAAGTCTCCCTGCGGCTTGAAGCCTCTTTGTGGGCCGAAGTCTCTCTGCGGTCCAAAAGCCCCCCCTACGGCTTGACGTTTTTCCATGCTCCTTATTCAAAGTATTCCAAATTTGCAATTTGGAAACTTTGAAGGGGGTCTTATAAGAGCATGGAAAAGACGGGGTTCATGAGAATCACACTACAAAGAACTGACCGCATGGATACACTGCGGCCAAGTCATTCTGGTCCGTAGAAGGAAGAGCCGCATAACGAACCATGCGGCCAAGTCATTTTTGGCCGCAGAAGGAAGAGCTTCATGCGGCCTAAACTGACAGCATTGGGAGAGTCTAGGCGGCACAAAAATACCCCAGACTCCATGCGGCCCATCATCACAATCTCAAATAGACTGATCATACTAAGGCAACCCAAAATATATGCGGGCCGCAGAAGCCTCTCTAACAAATTCTCACAGATGAGACGACCCTGACAAACTCTGACACGTTTTGACCAAAGAAAAAAGAAAAGACGTGAGCTTTCTAAAAAGGAGTGTCATGTCACTATACATAGGGCCCACGTGCCTGAGCGTGGGGCCCATGTGATCGAGGATTCATGCGGTCTGAGGCATGGTTCACAAAAAAGTCATGCGACCATAGGGACTGCGACCTGAGCCACATGAGCTTATGCAGCCCAGAATGGTATGATAAGACTGAGCATTCACCAAGTCCGCATAAGCTTATGTGGCCCAGAATGGCAAAATACGATTGATCATTTCACCAAAACCGCATGAGCATTATACGGTCCAAAAAGCCCAAATTCCATACGGCCCCTTACTGCTGTCTCAAACAGATTGGCTCAATTTTGTGATAGGGCACGTGGCAAAGTTGACCAAGTCTCGATCACTCAGATTTGTTGCAACAAAATCTCAACATTCCACTAAGCTGGCAGCCAAAGACCGATTCTTTGCGGGTTGTCACATCCATGTGGCCACGCGGCCATCTATGCGGCCCAAAATATGCTCAATTCAGGAATCACTATAAATAGTAGGGTATCACATCCATGCTAGAGGCTGGCCGTCATACAAATCAAGAGCATTTCTTCACTAGAGCAAGAGCAAAAGACTGCATCTGATAGTCCAAGAAGTAAGGCAGAGTTGCTACACTTTCTCGAGCCTCTATCGTCACCCCCAGAATCAAAACTAAACAATTGTACTTAGATTGTTTCCTAGGTTTTCTCTCTAGGCTTTCTTTTGTACAAGCGATTTTGCAATCAAAATCCAGTTTTGCTGTAGTTCTTATGTATTTTGATATCAACGGCAAACAACCCCAAAGCTAATCGATGTAAGGGGTGTCACGACCCGCTCCCAATTTTTGGATACGAGTTCGTGGCCAAGTCCAGTCTACGCCGCAGCATCGGCGGTAGTACGTTGTCTATGATAACAATGGTCCACAACAAGCACAACACGCATATATATCATCCACAACTAAGCCAACAATATCACCAAAATATCCAATAGTCTCAATATTATAAATATGAAATAATCTACTACAACTCAGAAAGTCTCGGAAACAAACCCGGATAGCAGAAAATAAAATAGGCAACTAAACTCCATAACTATAACTACTAACTAATACGAATCCATAAGGAAGGAAATATGCTAATTCGCATCAGTGCTAGAACCGGGTACGCCACTGACGTCATGGTCGCCAATATACTCACCGTAGACCTCGGGGCAAATCTCGTCGTCTAAAGCTGAAAAATAGTTATCCAGTCAGGATTGGAGCAAGATCACCATAACACTACATTACATAATATATTATACAAGCATGAAGGAAAGATAAAAGGAACTTAACTGAAGATAAGTATAGGCATGACATTGTATGATAAGAAAGTACCTTTGAGACATGATAACAATATGAAGGTAGACTTGACATACCACTAAGACATGATGACAATAAGAAGGTAGTCTTGACGAAAGAAGAACAATAGACAATAGAATAACAATAATTAAGTCACGTATACTGTGTATTTTAGAATACCAACTTTCAGCATGTAGACGGCTTGGGATATCCGTCAGTCATACGTGTGGTGCATGAATGATATTATGCAATCAATGTATAGGGGGTCTGTATTCAATTCGTTGACCACATGCTTACTTGTTATATTCCTCCGCCCGACTCACTCACAATACATGTCCACTACGATAAACATTAGCAATACGATAAACTGTAAACAATAGGAAACAGTGAGTAAGGCATGAACATGTATGTATATTCAACCGATTCTAACGCTCGTGCACAATAGTAATCATGAACAATGACAATCATGAACCATAAAGGAGTAATAGTGAAAAGACGACACGAAGATACATGCAGTACAAAATAAAGGAAACAAAGGTCATAGTGATACTTGCATGTTCTGATAGATGATAAAGTCACAACTCAATACGTCGTACCCGATCTACCCCGACACAAAAAAAATCACAAGTTAGATCAACGATTCCCACTCTAAAAATCCTAGAAAGTGGCTAATGGGTTAAAATAATTAATACTATTCTAATTCTGGAATAAATCATCTAAAAACCTATTTTAACCTATTTAATTCTGAAATAACAATCTAAACGCAAATATTTGGCCAAGAAAATTCACGATTCCAAATTCGGGACTCATGGCACGCAAACCGAGATATACTATTGACTAACTAGTCAAACATTATGAATTCAAAAGTTTGAGTGTGTAACATAGTAGATTTCAGTACCATGAGTGCACTGGAATCGACCGTGCCACAAAATCATGATTTGGTCAAAAGTTATCGCCATTATAGCTAACCATGACAAAATCGATGAACCGTTGACCAAATATGACTTCTATGAATAAAATAAAATACTAGATGAAACTCTAAATTTTTGGAAAAATTATATGTTGTAGAGCTTGGTGTCAGCTTTCCAAAACTTCAAACGGATCACGAAACGGAGCTCGGGATCACTCGAAATCTCGAAAACCATGCGACGTGTTGATTTTTTGACAACCGACACTCAAATAATTATTCAAAAATTCGAGATCAAAATATCAGAAAATAAATTATATATTCAGAAACCTAACCTCAATACGCTTCCAATAAAAAAACAGTGCGCAAAATGGACATCTAGTTCAACAGGAAACCCTCCGCAAAGTCGAAGAACTCCACCGAACTCTCCCACAAAAGCTGCTGAATTAATTCTAGGGTTTTCGGAAAACCTAATTATATATTAATATATATAGGGATAGGGAGTCGGTGGCTTGAGGCGGCTGGCTAAGGAGGACACATGGTAGCATCTACTGCCTCCCGCCGCTGGATCGAATGGTTCACAGCAAGCTGAGCTTGGCTCGGCTCCGAGCTTGGCTCGGACTCGGATTATGAGGGCGGCTCGGAGACCGAGCCTCACTTCACCCGCGCTGACGGGTGGGCCTGCCACGCGCGCCCGAGCGGCTAACGGGTGGGCCCCCCGCTCGACTGATTGGGTATTTATTTTAGAAAATAGATTTTTAATTACAAAAAATTAAATAAAAATCAATAAAAATCCTAAAAATTCCAAATAAATCCCAAAAAATTCCTAAAAATTCCTAAAAAATTCTAGAAAATTATTTGAGGGTTCTAGAGCCCAAATAATTTATTTGACCTCAAAAATACTCTCGGATGCCTTCACAAAAATTTTTAGAAGCTTAAGAAAATAATGAAACCATATATAAATATTATCTAAAATCTCCTAAAAATTCAAGAAATTCTAAAATAATAAAATAATACTCTAGAGGCTGCCTGGGGATCCTGGGGACCACATATGTCCTAGTTTTACTATACTTAAGTTATAGACTTAGGTACACACCCTTGTGATCCCAAATCAAATCTCCATTTACCTACGATTCAAACCATTATATAAATAATAATAATAAACAAAATAAAAAAAATAAAAAACTGTTCTCTAAAATAAATAATTTTTGGGAGACAAGTGCTACAAACTATCCCTCTTAAAAGATTTTTGTCCTCAAAAATCAAAACATCACAAATAGTATAGTATAATACCTAACTCTTACAAGCAATAATTTCTTAAGCTAAGTCACGGAGAGATAATGGCTAGGAACATAAAGGAACTGATAAGCATACTACAAACTAACCAAGCATGCATAACAACTAAAACTAAAGAAGGCTTTCAAGGAAACATATTTAAGTTACCTATGTCTTGGGGTTGAGTCAAAGCTACAAATGCTTGTCCTTGACGTTGTGCTCCTCCAGACTGCTATTGCGAAACTGGCTTATGAGCTGGTGCTGCGGGGCATTGTCGCACTTGGTGGTCTGGTGATCCAAAAAGGAGACAAAGTCCTAACCTCTTCCTACAATGGTCCCACTTGTGTCCTTCTCTTCCACAATAATTACACTTAGGCTTGGGTGGGATATGCTGCTGTTGTGGCTGGGATGATACCACCCTAGTTGGAGGATGATGTTGATGCTGGATTTGAAGGGCCTTCTGAGAATTATTAGGACATTTTGTTGATTCTTGATGAATACCATCTCTACTTCTCTTTTGGGAAGCTACTTTCTACCTTAGGATAGATTCTTGACGCCTAGCTGCATTCAAGATAGCTGTATAGGATATTGGGTCTACTGACGCTGTCAAACTCTGCAACTTGTAATTCAATCCAGAATGGAACTTCTCTGCCTTCTCTTCTTTTGTAGATACAAGAGTAGGGGGAAAACGACTCAAGCGACTGAATTCGGCATCATATTCGTCCACTGTCATGCTCCCCTGCTCTAGTCGTATAAACTGATCCCGCAGCTCCTTTCGAACAGTGGTGGAAAAGAACATGGTATTGAAGAGGTCCGTAAACTCTTCCCATATCACATTTTTGCCCAACCGTCTTTCTTGTGCTGCCCACCAATGATGTGCATTGTCCTTGAGCTGCAACTTCACTGCTTTTATCCATTTCTCTGGTGGCAGCTCCGATGCCTCTAGTAGCGTCTCTATCTCCACTAGCCAGTTGGTGACTTCTATAGGTTTTTCTGAGCCAGTAAATGGAGGTGGGTTCATCTTGCGAAACCTATCGATAGTACCCACACGATCTTGTCGTATTTCTACGCTCCTTTCTAGAACATTTGCATGTCTCTGCTGAGTCTCCATTATGCCCTGGAGTATCGTAAGGAGATGAGATCCATCCACAGTTACTCCTTGGGTTGGGGCTGTTGGTGGTGGTGGTGGAAGATCCTCAGCACTAACTCTATCTGGTTGATGGTTAGAGGGCTCTACGAATTCTGTACTCTCTGTTGTCGATCCTTTGGGCTCGAAAGTAGCATAAGGGTTAGCTACCCTTTTTTCCTTACGGATCGCACTGCGCCTTGTCTCAACCATTGCAAACTAAAAGGAAAGAAAGGATATGGTTAGAACGGTAGATACAAACATATCGAAGAAATCACGGACGGAATCAAGCAAGATGCAATTTAAGAGATAATAAGATCCTAAGATAAAATAGACTCATAAGGTTAGAAGTCCTATTTTGTGGATGATACAACCTCCTAACTTCAACTCTATTCGCAGGCTCGCAGTAGTACAACTAACTTAAGCACTACCACGAGTTCGCAGTCTTTTGCGAAATTGGACCTGCAAGGGCCACCATAAAAACTTTTCACGATTCGCTCCCAATTTTGGGATACGAGTTCGTGGCCAAGTCCAGCCTACGCCACAGCATCGGCGGTAGTACGATGTCTATGATAACAATGGTCCGCAACAAGCACAACACGCATATATATCATCCACAACTAAGCCAACAATATCACCAAAATATCCAATAGTATTAATATTATAAATATGAAATAATCTACTACAACTCAGAAAGTCTCGAAAACAAACCCGGATAGCAGAAAATAAAATAGACAACTAAACTCCATAACTATAACTACTAACTAATGCGAATCCATAAGGAAGAAAATATGCTAATTCGCATCAGTGCTGGAACTGGGTACGCCAGTGACATCAGGGTCGCCAATATACTCACCGTAGACCTCGGGACAAATTTCGTCATCTAAAGCTGAAAAATAGTTATCCAGTCAGGATTGGAGCAAGATCACCATAACACTACATTACACAATATAGTATACAAGCATGAAGGAAAGATAAAAGAAATTTAACTGAAGATAAGTATAGGCATGACGTTGTATGATAAGAAAGTACCTTTGAGACATGATAACAATATGAAGGTAGACTTGACATACCACTAAGACATGATGACAATAAGAAGGTAGACTTGACGAAAGAAGAACAATAGACAATAGAATAACAATAATTAAGTCACGTGTACTGTGTGTTTTAGAATACCAACTTTCAGCATGTAGACGGCTTGGGATATCCGTCAGTCATACGTGTGGTGTATGACTGATATTATGCAATCAATGTATAAGGGGTCTGTATTCAATTCGTTGACCACATGCTTACTTGTTGTATTCCCCCGTCCGACTCACTCACAATACATGTCCACTACGATAAACATTAGCAATACGATAAACTGTAAACAATAGAAAACAATGAGTAAGACATGAACATGTATGTATATTCAACCGATTCTAACGCTCTTGCACAATAGTAATCATGAACAATGACAATCATGAACCATAAGGGAGTAATAGTGAAAAGACGACACGAAGATACATGCAGTACAAATTAAGGAAACATAGGTCATAGTGATACTTTCCTACTTCGATAGATGATAAAGTCACAACTCAAGACGTCGTAGCCCGATCTACCCTGACATAAAAACAGTCACAAGTTAGATCAACGATTCCCACTCTAAAAATCCTAGAAAGTGGCTAATGGGTTAAACTAGTTAGTACTATTCTAATTCTGGAATAAATCATCTAAAAACCTATTTTAACCTATTTAATTATGAAATAACAATCTAAACGCAAATATTTGGCCAAGAAAATTTACGGTTCCAAATTCGGGACTCGTAGCACGCAAACCGAGACATACTGTTAACTAACTAGTCAAACATTATGAACTCAAAAGTTTGAGTGTGCAATATAGTATATTTCAGTGCCATAAGTGCACTGGAATCGACCGTGCCGTAAAATCATGATTTGGTCATCGCTATTATGGCTAACCATAACCAAATCGATGAACCGTTGACCAAATCTGACTTCTATGAATAAAATAAAAAACTAGATGAAACTCTAAATTTCTAGAAAAACTATATGTTGTAGAGCTCAGTGTCATCTTTCCAAAACTTCAAACGGATCGCGAAACGGAGTTCGAGATCACTCGAAATCTCGAAAACCGTATGACGTGTTGATTTTTGGACAACCGACACTCAAATAATTATTCAGAAATTCGAGATCAAAATAACGGAAAATAAATTACATATTCAGAAACCTAACCTCAATACGCTTCCAATAAAAAAATGGCGCACAAAATGGACGTCTAGTTCAACGAAAAACCCTCCGCGAAGTCGAAGAACTCCACCGAACTCTCCCACAAAAGCTGCTGAATTAATTCTAGGGTTTTCGGAAAACCTAATTATATATTAATATATATAGGGATAGGAAGTCGGTGGCTTGAGGTGACTGGATAACGAGGACACGTGGCAGCATCTGCTGCCTCCCGCCGCTGGATCGAATGGTTCACAGCAGGCTGAGCTTGGCTCAGCTCCGAGCTCGGCTCGGACTAGGATTATGAGGGCGGCTCGGAGACCGAGCCTCACTTCACCCGCGCTGACGGGTGGGCCTGCCACGCGCGCCCGAGCGGCTGACGGGTGGGCCCCCCGCTCGGCTGACTGGGTATTTATTTTAGAAAATAGATTTTTAATTACATAAAATTATATAAAAATCAAGAAAAATCCTAAAAATTTCAAATAAATTCCAGAAAATTCCTAAAAATTTCTAAAAAATTCTAGAAAATTGTTTGAGGGTTCTAGAGCCCAAATAATTTATTTGACCTCAAAAATAATCTCGGATGCCTTCACAAAAATTTCTAGAAGCTTAAGAAAATAATGAAACCATATATAAATATTATCTAAAAATCTCCTAAAAATTCAAGAAATTCTAAAACAATAAAATGATACTCTAGGGGCTGCCTGGGGATCCTGGGGACCACATATGTCCTAGTTTTACTATACTTAAGCTATAGGCTTAGGTACACACCCTTGTGATCCCAAATCAAATCTCCATTTACCTACGATTCAAACCATTATATAAATAATAATAATAAACAAAATAAAAAATAAAAAAAACTGCTCTCTAAAATAAATAATTTTTGGAAGACAAGTGCTACATGGGGCTTGCCTTTATAAGATTAAGATCCACCTATAAGAGACGAACATACAATCGAAATCAGGAACCTAATGTTGAGAAAGAAAATTACATACCTTTGGTCCGAAAATATCATGAATGTTGCCAATCCCATATAGAATCATTGTTGGCCTGGTTTATGATCTTCTTCTCCAACTTCAGCAGAAAATAATAGATTTTTTTTTTTGACGTGGGAACCCGAAAATTAGAAGAAGAAGAAGAAGATGAAGATGAAGAAGCAGCGAAAGGACGGCTGAGCAATCCTTTTGTTTCCTTTCTTTGACAAAATGTGATCTCATCCGTTTATTTACAACCAATGGATGGGATTACAAAAAAACCTCAAACTGATGTGGGTCCCACACGGGTTCCCACGTAAGCATGGAGCCTGCACAAGCGTGCATTGAGCGAGTCAAACAACATTTTCGTTGTTCTTATTAAGCTCCGCCTCTGGACAACGAAAAAGCTATTTGAATCGCTCAATGCACGCTTTGTGCAGGCTCCATGCTTATATGGGAACCCGTGTGGGACCCACATCAGTTTTATTTTTTTTTTAAATCCTAGCCATTAGTTGTAAATAAACGGGTGAGATTACATGTTATCAAAGAAAGGAAACTAAAGGATTGCTCAGTGTCCTTCTGCTGCTTCTTCTTCTTCTAACTTTTCGGTTCCCATGTCAAAAATAATAATAATGGAGAATCCGCTGAAGAAGGAGAAGAAAAAATATTGGATAAAAGGTATGTGAGCAATTCTCTCTCCTTCCTTTGATTTTCTAAGTTTTCGTAATTATTGGAATTTTTTCAACTTCAATTTGATTTAAAATTATGGTTCTTTTATTTTCAAAAAAATACTATGCTTGCTTGAATGGTAAAAGAGATGTGATACTTTGGTTAGTAAATTAGAATACCCAACAATGAAAAAAAAAGATATTCATCAATTAAAAAAAATTGAAAAAGAAAAAGATCCGATATTTTTTTTGAGAAGAAAAAGATGTGATACTTTGGTTAGTAATTTTTTTTGATGTTTATTGTCAATAGAACAATACAGAAATTTATTTAGTTTTGTTAATTGCCGAATGATTTTTACTGAAAATGTTTGCATGAATGTCAATTTCATTGGTTAGACAAAGAATAATATATATATATATATATATATATATATATATATATATATATATATATATATATATATATATATATATAAAATATATATATATATATATATATATATATATATAAAATAAAAAAAAATATATATATATATACACACACACAACCGGAAATCAATTTTTTATTTATTTATTCATTTATTTTATTTTTTAATTTATATTATTATTCTTAAATATCGATGTGTTTTTCAGATATGGAGGAGAATTCTTTAGATAACTGTGAATATGAAGAAGAGGAAGGAGTGCAGAAAGATTCTGTAGATTTATCTCAAGATGATGATTATGAACCAAACAGTGGGATGGAGTCGGATCCATATATTGAGATGAAGTTTGATACAACGGACCAGATGTACAACTTTTTTAAAGGCTATGCGAAGCGTGTAGGATTTTTTGTGAGAAAAAAATGTAGAAAGAAGAATAATGTTGGGATTCTCATAAGTGTGACTTATTGTTGTGGTCGACAAGGAAAACATGTTAATACATGTCAAAATACAATAAAACCAAAAGCGAGCTACTGGATTGGGTGCAACGTAAAATTAACTGCTCAGTTAGATAATGATAAAAAATGGGAGATCACAGTACTCTATCTTAAGCACAATCACGAGATAAGCCCAAGCAAAGTTCGATTCTACCGCTACAATAAAAGCATCAGTGCACATGTGAGACACAAGCTTGATATTAACGACCGAGCTGGAATTAGGATGAAAATTTTTTTTACTTTAGTGGTAATTGAGAACAATGGATATAAGAACGCGACATTTAGTAAAAACGATGCCAGAAATGCGATTGAAGAAATAAGACAACTACGACTTGGCAAAGGAGATGCACCGGTAATTATGAGATACTTCTCGAGGAAGGTTGCAGATAACACTGGTTTCTACTTTGATATTGAATTAGACCAGGAGGACCATTTGAAAATATATATTTTGGGCAGATGGTTGGAGCAGAGAAGCATATAAAGAATTTGGTAAGGTTATCAGTTTTGACATAACTTACTTGACAAATAAGTATGACATGCCATTTGCCCCTTTTGTTGGGTGAATGACCACAGCTAATCAATTTTGCTTGGATGTGGGCTTATTTCAAATGAAGATACAGAAACATTCATTTGGTTATTCACAAAGTGGCTCAAATGCATGTCTGGGTGTGCTTCTCAAGGAATTATAACAGACCAAGATAGAGCCATGCAAAATGAAATTAAGATTATTTTTCCTGAAACAAGACATAGGTGGTATTTATGGCATGTGATAAAGAAGTTTGTCACGACCCGCACCCGCTTTTCGGGATACGAGTGTGTGTCCAAGCCAGCCTACATCGCAGTGTCGGCGGTAGAACGATGTCTAGTCCACAGTATACCAATGCTCAAAAATAAACTTTACTGCTCATTCACATTACTATAATTTAATTACAACATTTACAAGGGTTATATTTAATGACAAGTACAGGTTCTTACAAATATTGAAAATGACTACAACCTCTATCTAGTCTCTAGATTTTGGCCTGCAAGTACACCCATGTCTTCCAATGCTAAGAAAAGCCGTGACTAACCTAAAAAATGTTGGTTATCCAGTCAGAAAAGGAACAAGCACACATATGACAGCTATCCGAGACATAATAGAATCACAGAACATGAAAATAATATATGAGAAGTGAAACTAGGAAATAACAAGCATCGTAGTACAATTGAAAAAGAACAAGCAACTCTATAAAGTAAATATGTAAAGCATGGTGACATGGCAAGTGGTGAGAACAAGATGAAATGACTGGAACAAGAACTATCTACGTGTGTTGAAATATCAAGTTCGACATATGAACGGCTAGGGGATAAATCTGACACCATGCACGTGTCGTATGCAGCTGCTATCAGTCACGATCAGACATTTTGGGATGGAATGGGTAGTTCACACGTCTACTAAGATATTTTCCCATCCAGCTAGTACTCATGGAATCAAGTTGCAAGCATGGTAATCATGTGACAGTCAAGAAGTATTAATAAGTCCATGAAACTAATCTCTGTGTGACGAGCGTGTCAGCAAGCAGAAAAGATATATGTATAATATATAAAGGAAACTATTAGAAACGAAAGCAATCAGTATATGTACTTGCATGGGGTCCTTTGCTGGTAAAACCGATAATATTATACCAACCACTTAGTGGGCTACAATAGTCGAACTCGTACAAACAGTCTCCGGATGCTGAAAAAGATATTACCAACGTATTCAGAATAGTCAAAATAGCTAGGATAGTTGTAACCCCCATTTTTGAATTTTCATAATTTTACTTATTTTAATTATTTTAAATATTTTGCTTTAGAAAATAGGTATGTTTGAATTTCTACTAAGGAAAGAATATTTTTCGATTGACAAAAAGGTTTTTACAAAATTATATTTTCCTAAACTTTGTTTTAAGTTTTATAAAAATATTGTTTAAAGTATTTTGATGACATCAAATATTAATCTAAATTATTATTGTAATCAAATATTGGATTTAGATTTGGTTGATTTAGTTTTGGAATTAATGATCATTATCTTTGACCAATAAAAAATTTTGCTAAATTATTTTTGTATGATTTGGATTTATGCAAATATACCTTAAATTTTATTTGATAATAATAGATATTGTTTAGATTATTATTATGATGAATATTTGGATTGAGATTTGGTCCATCTACTTTTAAGATTTATTTTATTTGAATTTATGGAAAGATTTATGCATTCTATTCCTTACCAAATTAGAAAATTGAGTCAACCCCATCAATTTAAGGAGTCCTTATTCTTCTCCTACAACCAAAATCCTTCAAATCTAATCCTAATTATGTAATGACTACCCATTATATATACCTATTGAGCCTATGTCATCCCCCATGTTTACTTTTCCAAAATTCCCCTCTTTTTCATCCTAAATAGCCCAAAGTTGTCATTAATTCAGCCTCTCTTTTCAAATGTTGTATCAACTTCGAAAGGCCATAACTCCCAACTCCGAACTCCGTTTTGTAGGAACAAAATAGTAAAGCGTAATACTCTAGAGGGGGGGTGAATAGAGTTGGCAGCGGAATAATGCTAAATAAAAAATGTTAGCAGCACAATCACAGAATATTAATCACAACTGAAATAATGTAAAGGCAAAGTTAAGAGAGCAAACGCAAAGACAGTGATGTATACTGGTATCCCTCTGTTGAGGACTAATCCAGTCGGTAGAACTCTTGCTACCAGTTGAATCCACTATTGGAAAAACCGCAAGTTTTCTTACGAAGTCCTTGCAACTTCTACAACGCGAGCTTTGATACGAAGAACTCGTCCAACTTCAAATGTGAAGAGTTATTCTTCAATCAAGCCTTCTGATTACAATCTCTCAGAAACTTCTAGACCATACCGCACTGGCAAATTGACTAGAGGATTGTAACTGGCTTGGGATCTGAAATTGAAAGCTCTAGAAAACTCTTTGGAAGACTGAAAGCTTTAGATAGAGAGAAGATTGAAAGTGAATGAGTGAGTTGAAATAATCGAAATCCTTCTCTATTTATAGGAGTTCCAAAGGCAGACTTCTGTCAGAATTCGGGCAGAATTCGGGCAGAACTCTATGAGCAAATCTCGGTCAAATTCGCAACTGCAGGAGGACCAAGTTCCAGAGATTCAAAATCACAACGGCCACCAACCGAACTCTGGCCGAACTCTGGCTGAACTCTGGCCGAGTTCTGTCAGGGTTAGGTTAGGGTTTTTAAAAATAGGTTTTGGTGATTTTTGAAAACCTTTTTGAAAACCTTTTTGTAAACATTTTGATAGGTCATTTTAAAAGCATTTTGAACTATTTTGGGGATAGCCTATTTGCCAGTACGACTCGGTGTACAACATATTCCTAGACTCAAATAAAATAAAAATTACATTGCATAGGAAATACAGACTCGAGTAGGCAAACAGATCTTCAGTCTTGAACGGAGTGGATAGCCAATCTTGCTTATGTCCAAGAAACCGAGATATCCCAACTAGCTTTGTATATCCAGACAGAGTTTGATCAATTATTAAAATCAGGTTGACCATATGACCAATGGGCCAACAATCTCTCCCATTTTGATAATTGACAAACTATGAATGATATAATATTAAGCTTGTTCAAAAAGAATCAAAACGTGAAATTATTCATGTCCTGTATTTAATTCAAAAAAAATATGTTAGATCTTTAATTTTCTTCCCCTTTGTCACTTAGCAAAATAATTGCACAAGAGAGGCTCCCCCGCATTTAATGCAGAAGGCTCCCCTGCAATTAATGCATAAGGAACAAATAGTGAGAAAACATAATAAATAAAACATAAAGAGTAGATATACATCATCACAGGCATGTAAAGTTTCTACAAATTATCATCACATGCATGCTATTGTCTCTAAAGAATATTATCACAGGCATGCTATTGTTTCAAAAACATAAAAGAAATCTCAGGCATGCTGTTTCACAGGCAGTTTGTAATGAAGAAGCAGTATAAAGAGATAGTGCTTAAAACAAAGTGCTGAAAGAAACTGAAATATCATAAACGAAACACCATAAGCATGTCCATGAAAAAGTACTGAAAGCATACTACAAAGTGCTGATAAATATCAAAAGTACTGATAAAAAGAAATACTGATAGAAACTTGGAATGTTGGAGCATTTCCAAGTATACAATAGAATGTTACTAAAAATCAATTCACATCTCCTCATCACTATCCTCGTCATCATCATCATCAGCAGTTCGACCAGCATGACCGGAAGGACCAGCACCAGAAGTACCAACGCCAGAGGGATGAGTAGGGGCACCAGCATAGAACTCACCAACGTAGTCACGAGGTGCACGATACCAATCATAGGCGTTACCTGGCTGGAAGTAGGCATGGACAGCCTCATCCTCACAGCGGTAACCCGAAAAAGCTGGATCTCGAGGGATGGAGGCGGCAGAGTGACCAGTCTGGGCAAAATGCAGATCGGCCAAGGAGTTTGCCATCGCCTGGTAACGGGTGACGTCGCGGAACTCACGCTCACGAGCCATGTCCGTCAACGAGACGTGCAAAGCAGATAAGTGCTGATGTATGCCCTCAAATGTTATGGCATACTGATAAGGTGGTAGAGGAGGTGCAGTAGGAGGAGCAGTAGGTGGAGCTGAAGCAGTCTGGCTGCTACGAGATAGCTGAAGAAACTTGGGCTCAGAGTCCTGAGTACAAGTCGATAGATCGATCTCAAATCGCTGAAAGATACGAGGGAGAATCATCGCATAAGAGAGATTTCGATCTCTAGCACGACATCGTCCCATCATCTGAATAATAGTCTTAGGGGTAGAAAAAAGGAATCCCCTTAAGAATATGGTACATGGCGGACAGCTCAAGTGAGGTCACATCATCTTTGGAAGTAGATTTAGGAAGGATAGTAGAGTAGATGATGCGAAGCAATTCGTAGTTGAACAAGTTCAGGTTGTTAGCCTTGAACTTTCCAGAGCGTACTCTGTCAGGAGCACAGAGTTCCGCTTTGAAACTAGTGAGTGTCGTGCCTTCGGGAAACTCGAATTCCGTGATGTCTACTAGCGGTTCACCTTCATTGGGAATACCAAGAATCTCCGCTAGGAGGGCATCATCGAACTCGATGTCGATGCCTCCAACACGTGTGCTCACAATAAAAGTGTTAACTACGAGATTGCAATAGAATAAACGAGTGTCATTAGTAGCTATCGGGAAGCACAGTTTAACAAATAGGTGTAACCCTAATGCCTCAAACAAGTGACGATGATCGGGAAATACCGTCCATTTGATTGGAGCGCCGCCGTATATGGATCGGGTGGAAAAATCACCGTACCATAATAGGGCTTGGTCGAGGGTTTGGAAGAAAAACCCATCGAAAGCGCCGTCGCTTGTTTAGATCGGCGAAAAGAGTGAATTCGTGTGTGGATTCGAAGACGACCCTTCCTCACTAGGAGTGGTCTTCTTCTTCCTTTTGAATGGATTAAATTTAGGTGCCATTGAAAATAAAAAGCACAAATTGAAAGGTGGAGAAAGAGGGAGTTATACCTCACGAAATTAAGATATGTTGTAGAGAATGTCGATCTCCGCACGATTCCAAATTTTGGAGATATTTCACCAAGTAGATTGGAAGGAAAAGATTGGTAAAGAACTAGGGTTTGATGGCTCGGGTCGGCTGCTGCTGCTGTTTGAATTGGTTTGGAAGCAATGAATGAGAAAAAGATCTCGGGTTCTGGATATATACACAGATACCCTCAATCGAACTCGGGGCGAATTCGTTCAGAGTTCTGGCCGAATTCGCCTAGGGTTCTTCAAAGTTGATTTTTGCCACTTCTTTTTCATTTTCTCATTTCAAATATTTAATTCAAAGATTAGTTATTTTAGCCTTCAAATAACATAATTGATAATATTTTATGAATTAAATGTCTTTACACAGCGACTGTCTCAGATTAGCTGTAGGAGTACTGTCCCAGCTGGCGGAGGTTCACCGGGGAACTCTTAAATACCGCTTCGCTTCAACCGTAGTTGTGGTGACAGGCAGACTCTTTATTGGCTTATCTCTAACACAGTTTTTGCGTATTGAGATATAATCATAAAACAAAATCAATTAATATTATTGACGTCCAAAATTCCTAATTCTCGACGTAAATAATTGAAACGATCTTCCGCTAGAGGTTTAGTAAAGATGTCAGCTAATTGATTTTCAGTATCTATGTACATAAGGTTTATATCTCCATTTTGATGATGATCTCTAAGAAAATGATGTCTAATCTCGATATGTTTAGTACGAGAGTGACATACTGGATTCTTAGTCAAATTAATAGTGCTCGTGTTATCACAGAAAATGGGAATATATGTGTAAAATAAATCATAGTCTTCTAGGGTTTGTTTCTCCATAAAATCTGAGCGCAACAACGTCCTGCGGCGATGTACTCAGCCTCTGTTGTTGATAGGGCTACAGAATTTTGCTTTTTACTAAACCAACAGACTAAAGCTTTGCCTAAGAAATGACATGTGCCACTTGTACTTTTTCTATCAACTTTGTATCCAGTAAAATCTGCATCCGAATAACCAATAAGGTCAAAGGATTTAGTTTTGGGATACCACAAGCCAACAGAAGAAGTGCCTTTAAGGTATCGAAAGATACGCTTAACTGCGGACAGATGTGATTCCTTTGGGTTAGCTTGAAAACGTGCACACAGGCAAACACTAAATATTATATCTGGACGACTAGCAGTTAAATAAAGTAAACTACCAATCATACCTCGATACTTACGTGTGTCGACTGGCTTGCCTTGTTCATCTGAATCAAGCTTTATTGAAGTTGCCATCGGAGTGCCAATAGGTTTAACATTTTCCAGATCGAACTTCTTTAGCAAGTCTTTTGTGTACTTGGCTTGATTTATGAATGTCCCATTATCAGTTTGTTTGATTTGCAATCCGAGAAAGAATTTCAGCTCTCCCATCATGCTCATTTCAAACTCATTCTGCATACACTTAGAAAATTCTTGACACAGAGATTCATCAGTAGATCCAAATATAATATCATCAACATAGATTTTGAATTAAAAGCAGCTTGCCATTAAAAGATTTAATAAAAAGTGTAGTGTCAACCTTCCCTTTTGAAAAACCGTTATCAAGTAGAAAAGAGCTTAGACGATCATACCAAGCACGAGGGACTTGTTTTAAACCGTATAGAGCTTTTTTCAACTTGAAAACATGATCTGGGTTTTTGAAATCTGTGAAACCTGGAGGTTGTGCTACAAAAAACTTCTTCTTTTATAAAACCATTTAAAAAAGCACCCTTCACATCCGTTTGAAAAAGTTTGAAATCATGAAAACATGCAAATGCACATAACATGCGAATGGATTCTAATCTCGCAACTGGGGCATAAGTCTCATCGTAGTCGATACCTTCTTCTTGATTGTATCCTTGAGCTACGAGTCGAGCCTTATTACGAGTCACTAAACCATTCTCATTCAGTTTGTTTCGGAATACCCAACGGGTGCCAATGACCGGATGATCAACAGGCCTGGGAACAAGTTTCCAAACTTGATTCCGTTCAAATTGGTTTAATTCCTCTTGTATAGCATCTATCCAAAAACTATCACTACATGCTTCATCAATAGTTTTGGGTTCTAGCTGTGAAATAAATGCAACACTAGAAACAATATCTCTACGGATGTACGAGTACTTACTCCCTTGGTAATATCACCAATTACCAAATCCTTTGGATGATTTGCTGTAAATTTTAACCTTTTTGCTTCATTCTGAAGGTAGCTGGTTCCTGGATCTTCTCTAGGAGGTTCAGCTAGTGCAGAGCTTGGTTGAGAATCAGCTGGAGTTGAGCTTGGTACAGATGAATCTTCGTCATTGTCATCAATCGTCATTTGATTTAATTTATCAAAGGTGACATTGATTGACTCTTCGATGATCATGGTACGTTTGTTGAAGACTCTGTATCCTTTGCTCTTGGCCGCATAACCTAAAAATAAACCTTCATCGGCCTTTTCATCAAATTTTCCCAAATTGTCTTTTGTGTTAAGAATAAAACATTTACAACCAAAAATTCTAAAGTATGAAACTGAAGGAATTCTATCAAACCATAACTCAAATGGAGTCTTCTTCGATTTGGGTCGAATTAGAACTCTATTGAGAACAAAGCAAGCTGTGTTGACAGCTTCAGCCCAAAAATATTTAGGTAGACTAAACTGGTTTAACATCACTCTGGCCATTTCGGTTAGAGTTCTGTTCTTACGTTCCACAACTCCATTTTATTGTGGAGTCCTAGGGTAGGAGAACTCATGAATAAAATCGTGTGTGTCACAAAATTGCTCAAAATCAGCATTCTCGAATTCGCCACCATGATCGCTTCTTATGCGAGTGATCATGTAACCTTTTTCATTTTGTACTTTCTTGCAAAAGGCGACAAATTCGGATAATGCATCATTCTTGCGTGTCAAGAAATATACCCACGTGTATCTAGAGAAATCATCTACAATTACGAAAGTATAAAGTTTACCTCCGAGGCTAGCAACTCTGCTAGGACCAAATAAGTCCATATGAAGCAATTGTAGAGGTCTAGTAGTACATACTGCGTTTACTGACTTGAAAGTGGATCTGGTAGCTTTGTTCCTTTCACATTGACTGCATACTGAATCCTTCTTGAATGTAATGTCCGGTAAACCGCGTACTAGCTTCTTTGTGGATAATCTTGATATTGTATCCATATTAGCGTGACCGAGTCTCATATGCCACAGATGACTCTCATCACTCTTGGCCATTAAGTATCTACCTGAAATGTTAGTATCTTCTAACAAATAGAAAACATATATATTGTCTTCCCTGATACCTTCAAAGATAGTACTACCAGTTGAGCCATCAACTATAGTACATTTGTCTTTGCCAAAGTTGATGCCATAACCATGATCAGCTAGATGACTTATGCTGAGTAGGTTATGTTTGAACTCGGTAACCAGACAGACATCCTTAATTACAGGATAGGGAGACTTACCAACATCACAGATACCAATAATATACCCTTTCAAATTATTACCGAAGGAGACATAGCCTTCCTTCTTTTTCTTCGACAGTATTGCATATAGGGTAGCGTCATCGGTCATATGCCGTGAGCAACCGCTGTCGAGGATCTATTTGCTTCTAGCATGTGAAGGGTGTTCTACCTACAAAACAGTTTGCAGATGAAACCTTTGGTACCCATTTCTTGTAGGGTCCTGAATTGTTAGCTTTAGGTATCCAAGCATAAACATTTAGATCTACAAGCTTTCTCATTCTACATACAAATGATATATGACCAATGAGGCCACAATAATGACATTGTGCTTGTCGAGTGTTGAAAGCTGAGTGGTGTGCATGGTTGGTAGATTTGGGTTTTCTAGTATAGAAGAAAGCATACCTATAATCTTGTTTGGGCTTGACCTTTTGGGGTAAAGGTTTGATAGGATTTGGTCTGACAGTGTTTGGCTTGGGAATGTTCCGATTTCTCGGTAAGTGACACGTGTTAGGGTAGGAAGCAGCAGGCTCAGGCTATTTTTCTAACCTAATTTCCAATCTTTTGGAAGTGTCATACAACTTAGTATAATCAGAAGTAAGTGATTCCATTCTGATTTGTGCACATTGAAGACTTTTCTTCTCTATAGAAAGTTCTTCCTTGAGTTGGTCAATAATTTTGTCTTTCTTTTCAGATGACTTGGTAGTCTCTTGTAATAAGAGCTTTATTGAAGAAAGCTCACTAGACTCACTAACATTATTTCTAATCTCAGCTAGTAGGTCGGTAAGTCTACCTATTTCACCTTTGTACTCTTTGAGTACCTTCTTAGAGGTCTGATACTTACTACGTAGTTTCCTGTAATCAGTCATCGGGTCACTGAAGACATCTCCTAATTGCTCAAAGGTGAAGTCATCATAAGTTTCTACTGGTTCAGTAGGTACCTGATCGGTTGCCATGAAGCATACATTTACAGCGTCCTCTGAGTGTTCGTCTTCTGAGTCACTGGCTTCACTCTCATGCCATATGCTGGTGTTGGCATATTTCCGAGATATTGATCTTTTCAGGTTCCCTTTTTCATACCTGTTGTTCTTCTTGCTCGATGATGAGTTTGTGGGACAATCCTTCTTCATGTGTCCCTTCTTCTTGCAGCCATAACAGACAGCATCTTCTTGGTACCAGTTGTTGATGTTGTTCTCTTTGTCTCTCTTCTCATGTCTCATGAATCTTTTGAACTTCCTTGCTAGGAGAGCTTGATCTTCAGCGTCAGATCCACTGCTGTCTGAGTCATCTTCAGCAGCTTTTCTGTGCTGAGCCTTGAGGGCGATAGTCTTCTCCTTTGGTACAGGCTCTTCAAAATCTTGTAGCTCCAGTTCATGAGTGAGTAGCTTACACATGAGTACTTCGAGGGACATAGTTGTGAGGTCGTTCCCTTCAATGATTGCAGTAGCCTTTAGAATCCAGTTCTTGGTGAGGGCTCGCAGGAGTTTGCGAATCTTTTCATGGTTACTGTAATCTTTGCCTAGGGAGGACAAAGGATTTACAATATCCAAGAACCTCTCGAACATTTGTGTAACTGTTTCGTTGGACTTCATTTTGAACGCCTCGTACTCTTGAGTAAGTCAAAGTTAAGAGAGCAAACAGTGGGGGTCTGTTTGTGGCCTGGCCTTCACTTGTGAATTTTACAGTTGCCATGTGTTGTGCTGTGATCTATATAACAGTTAATTAAAATAAATAAATAATTATACTGTTACCTTTGCTTTACTTGTAACACCTGCTCTGATACCAATTGTAGGAACGAAATAGTAAAGCGTAATACTCTAGAGGGGGTGAATAGAGTTGGCAGCGGAATAATGCTAAATAAAAAATGTTAGCAGCACAATCACAGAATATTAATCACAACTGAAATAAGGTAAAGGCAAAGTTAAGAAAGCAAACGCAAAGACAGCGATGTATACTGGTATCCCTTTGTTGAGGACTAATCCAGTCGGTAGAACTCTTGCTACCAGTTGAATCCACTATTGGAAAAACCGCAAGTTTTCTTACGAAGTCCTTGCAACTTCTACAACGCGAGCTTTGATACGAAGAACTCGTCCAACTTCAAATGTGAAGAGGTATTCTTCAATCAAGCCTTCTGATTACAATCTCTCAGAAACTTCTAGACCGTACCGTACTGGCAAATTGACTAGAAGATTGTAACTGGCTTGGGATCTGAAATTGAAAGCTCTAGAAAACTCTTTGGAAGACTGAAAGCTTTAGATAGAGAGAAGATTGAAAGTGAATGAGTGAGTTAAAATGATCGAAATCCTTCTCTATTTATAGGAGTTCCAAAGGCAGACTTCTGTCAGAATTCGGACAGAATTCGGGCAGAACTCTATGAGCAAATCTCGGTCAAATCCGCAACTGCAGGAGGACCAAGTTCCAGAGATTCAAAATCACAACGGCCACCAACCGAACTCTGACCGAACTCTGGCCGAGTTCTGTCAGGGTTAGGTTAGGGTTTTTAAAAATAGGTTTTGGTGATTTTTGAAAACCTTTTTGAAAACCTTTTTGTAAACATTTTGATAGGTCATTTTAAAAGCATTTTGAACTATTTTGGGGATAGCCTATTTGCCAGTATAACTCGGTGTACAACATATTCCTAGACTCAAATAAAATAAAAATTACATTGCATAGGAAATACAGACTCGAGTAGGCAAACAGATCTTCAGTCTTGAACGGAGTGGATAGCCAATCTTGCTTATGTCCAAGAAACCGAGATGTCCCAACTAGCTTTGTATATCCAGACAGAGTTTGATCAATTATTAAAATCAGGTTGACCATATGACCAATGGGCCAACACGTTTGACATCCAATTTTTTTGATAGAACCGTCTCGAGGTATACTTTCTTAATATCAAATTTATTTTTATAAATTCTGAACTTTAATTTCTGTAAAATTCGCTGGGTGTCGGTTGTCCGAAACTTGATACGTTTCGGTGTTTTTGAGATTCAGGGAGTTCCAGGAATCCGAATCATGAACCGTTTAAAGTTTCGAAAAGCTCAAACAGAGATCTACTATATATATTTTTCTCAAAAATTAATTCGTTCATCGCATATTTTAGTTATTCTGTTAAACTCAGATTTGATTAGTGAAGTATCGTTTTGGTCATGGTTAACCACAACGACGATATCTTGTGACCAAAGCATGATTTTGCGACACAGGTCAATTCTAATGCACTCGTGGTGCTGAAATCTACCAAGGTGCACCTTCAAAATTTTGAGTTCAAAACGTTTGACTAGATAGTCATCGGTACGCCTTAATTTGCGTGCTATAATTTCCAAAATTAAAAACATAACTTTTTGTAGCCAAAATTCCTAGTTTGGATTATATTTTATATTATTATTATTTCAAATTATGTTTTTAGATAATTTATTCCAGAATTAAAATATTATTAGATAAGAAAAACCATTAGCCACTTATTACACGCTTTTAGAACTAGAACCTTAAGAATTGATTTGTGGTTTTCGTACACGATTCGTGGTACGACGTGTGTGTTGGATTGACAGCTTTTAGATCGACGTTCCTTGCATCCTTGACTTGTGACTCTGATCCGGACATCTGTATACATCAGTTACTCAGGGTATCATGTGAGTACATTCTCTGATAGTTCTTTTATTTATTTGATGATTATTGTATTTAAGTTCTAGTTAGTTCTATTGATTCTCTGTCAACACGAATTTGATATTTCTGGATCCATTGCATGCGACATTCACCTTTTTACATGTCTGGCCTCTATTACTGGAATCACTACTGGCATCATCCCGTGTTCTGGATTCACTTGTACTTGTCAGGCGGGGAAATATTCGAGTAGACATGTAAACATTCCCAAACATGCTGGAATCACCCCATCTGGTCTAATCTAGAATGATAGCAGTCGCACACTTGCCAAGTGTGCGATGAGTCGTATTTACCTCCTAACCGTTTACATATCGAAAGAGGTATTTCAAAACACACTGGTTAGTGTCATGTTTAGGACTCACACTGGATCACACTTGTCTATGTTATATTATCTGGACTTATATCACCTCTATTCGAGTTCCGTTAGTTTTACTTTTACAGTCTCCATTGCTATGCTCTTCTGACTTGTTTAAACTGTTGTTCTACTTTACTACCTGTCTAAACTTCCATGCTTCATCAGTATAACTGTCTATAACTATTTTATAGTCTTTGTCATTTACTTGAATTTTTTTAATGAGATGTGCTCGTTCCATTCCTGACCGAAAACTGCAACTACTCATAGTATGGGAAGATACGGGGGTACTTGCAGGCCAAAACCTAGAGATTAGATAGATGTTGTATCATTTTCATTAATTGTAAGAACCTTATATTTGTTCCTTAAATATAAATATTATAATCAATTAAGAAATATGAATGAGAAATAAAGTTAATATTTTATGAATTTGAGCATCATGGCCGTGACAGCGTTCTACCACCGACTCTGCGATGTAGGCTAGCTTAGACATGCACTCGTATCCCAAAAAGCAGGTACGGGTCGTGACAATAGCCTACCCATTAGTCCAATTATGGACATAGGGGCAAAATGTTAATTTTAGGCTAAAACGATGTCCGCCGTTGGACCCGCTTTGTACCGAAAAGCGTGTCAGAGCTTATGGTCTCTAAAGTCGTCAAACTATGTCTACGGATTTGGTTTGATGAGACGAACCCAACCGTATGTCCAAATTTGGATTCCGGCGGGCCGTGCACAATTTCGCCCATTAGGTCGGGTCGTGGGCCTGCCAAAATAGCGTTTCGGACGACCTTCTCAGAATCGGACCAAACTTGGCATATAGGACCCAAAAAATAACACGGTGCTTTTGGCGCATGTTTTGTTTTGAGACAACGAACGTGCACAAAGTAATTGACAAATTTAAAAAGAGGCCGATACGGGCTATTTCGGCGAATACGCCTCGATTTCGTCGCGCACGTACAACAAAATTGAGTTCCTCGAATCTCACACATCTATAACATCCATACGTTTCTTTCGATGCTCATGGGTTACAACCATGTCGCTCAATTTTTCGGGGCGCACGTCGTATCGGGAAAAATTATTGGAAATCTAACACTTCGAAAATAGTTTTTCGTCAATATTGGGAAGCCGATTTCTCGGCGTACAGTCATCGAAATCGATTTCTATAAAAAGGTTTTTCTAGCCCTATATGTTGTCTTTATGTCTTTTCAAATCAATTTTAACAGTTCACAATGTTCTGGTTGAAAAACAGATTTAAACATGCTTTGGGTTGTGGAATTCTGTCATAACGACCGTGACTTTTCCCAAAGTTTTGAGATCTTTCACGAAATGCACAGGTAAAACTAAATTATTCTATCTACTGGGATTGGTAGAGGGTCGACTACGCTTTCCGAAACAATATATGGTTCGTAAAATAATTGATTATTCAGGAAGAAAACTTGGGATGAACAGGGGTACCTTGGCTATGCGGCTGCTGTTCTTACAGGTCCTGTCCGCGAGCACGCACGGCCTGGCCGGCCGCCGGCGATGCCCAGGCACGCGTGTGGCACCGGGGTGGTCGCACGCGTGTGTCGGGAAGTCGGGGTGGCGCTGCGTTACTGAATCGAGAGGTTGGCTAGGGTTTCCCTTTGGTTCTCTTGATATATATATATATATATATATATATATATATATATATATATATATATATATATATATATATATATATATATATAATAAAACCGTTACCTTTATTGAAAAAGAGGGTAATGAGTACATCCGACCTCAAGGTAACAAGAAGAAAGAGAATGAAATAAAAAACACTACTCTAAAGCCCACTGCGGAATAGACGGAAGATGACGACAACTCGAAAGAGACTTCCGAAACTGTCTCTTCACCTCCCGAACCAAGAATTCTGGTCCAGCACCATGCCCTTCATATCTATGCTTGTTCCTGTTCTTCCAAAGCACCCAAATGATCGCACCAGCCAGTGAATATATATATATATATATATATATATATATATATATATATATATATATATATATGGGGCACTTTGTTGTTCGATAGGGTTTGGGAAGTCTCGAGTTTGTTATCATTTGGGATGTGAACAGTACATTGTTCACTTTATAATATTTGCTTTTTCCTCTTTTCTTTTATAGCTGCCTATATATAACTTTCTACATATTTTTTTTCTCATTTATATATATTCATCTCATTTTATATATATTCATCTCATTTTATATATATATATATATATATATATATATATATATATATATATATATATATATATATATATATATATATATATATATATATATATATATATATACCAACTCTACGCATATTTGTAACCCAGTACTCTTATACTATATACATTTATATATATAAAAAAAATACTTATGATTATTGCATAATCCATACACACATCTATATATCCATAAGTACCCCATATATAGGTTATTCTAATTTAATAACCTAAACAAGTATTTAATAGGGATTAATAATAAGTTTATATATAATATTAGCTCATGATAACTCCCACCATAAAATTCTATAATTTAAGATAGATTAGTTCGAATATTAAATATAAAAGAGCCTAATAAAAAATTTAGGGAAGGGTTTTTCTTTTTCATAAAAGGAATAGTCATTAATATTAATAACTTATATACATAAAAGTTATTAGTAATGGAATAAATAATTAGACCATTAAAAATAAATTACCAAGATATATTTATACAATATATATCTACATGGACGTCTTTTCGCACATAACACCCCTACATGAACTTGGCCTCGGTTTGGGTCCAATCCGGGCTTGTTTGATACAACTGGGTCTTCTAAAAGTCAATAAATCTAATTAATCATCTATAGGGGTTAAGTTGCAACTTTGACGGATTTTTCTAGTTAGAACACACTAATGGCTCGGCCTTCCCTACCATGGTAATACACTAGTCAAAGCACGCTAATACACTATCTATGTCATGATTTATTGTCTTCTTGTACTCTAAAACTTAACCATGACTAAGGTCTTCTATTATACTAATTAATAAATTAAAATATTTATAAAATTCCAAAAATTACCATTTAGTTCAAATAAATAATAAAAATATTTTAAAGTTTTGGGAAAAGGGGTTACAAAGTTACTTAAAAAGATTAAGTATACTGAAAAAGAGGCTATTATTTCTGCTTTAAAAGGTATTGTTTATGATTCACAAAGTCCAACAGAATTAAAGAGCGTTAGAATGAGACGGTAGTTAAGTACAGATTGGACGGGTCTAGATTGGATGGGCCTAAAATGGATGGTAAATGGACGTGTCTGAGTGGTTGGAAGGATTATATACTGAAAGAGGCCGTTGGGTACCATGCTTCGTGAAGAACTACTTTTGGGCTGGAATGTCCACAACTCAGCGCGGTGAAAGCATAAACGCATTCTTTGATAATTTTGTGACGTCAAAGACAACTTTAAAACAATTTGTAGAGAAGTTTGAACAAGCACCAAGGAAAAAAGTGGAAAACGAGGTACATGCAGATGCCCAATCATTTTCAAAATTAATTCCTACTATAACTTCGTATCCGTTCGAGAAGCAAATTCAAGGAGTTTACACACTCTCAAAATACAAAGAATTTTAAGCCGGGTTAACAAGAAAGATTAACTGTGATATAATCATTACCAAGGAAGGGCCCATAATTATTAAGTATGTCATTCGAGAAGATGTGTTGTTAGAGGATTTCAACCAAAGAAAGATGTTTGTTGTCTCCTTTAATGAAAGCGAAATTGATATTCGGTGTAGTGTTGTCAAATGTTCGAGTTTAAAGGCATACTTTGCAAGCATATAATTATGGTGTTAATCTGAAATGGTGTAAGAATGATTCCAGAGAAATACATCTTAAGGAGGTAGAGAAAATGTAATGCCCTGCTCCGCACGGTGCATTAGGATGAGTCATTGACTCGAAGAGTCGCGTTGACCCGATGAAGTATCGATGCGATCGATGCCAGAGTTACGTTGGCCAAGTGAAAGCTTTGAGTCGAATTGACTCTATGAATCGAAGTGATGCAAGACTAAGTACGATTCGAGGAAACATATTGACTTTAGTCGAATTCGTGTGCAGGCTATACTTTTATGTTGAGCGGTAAGAAGTCGGCATTTTGCCTTATCTACTAAAGTGTCCGCGAAACTAAATCCTCGCCTTGCAATGAACTGAGGCATAGGCACGGTAGGTCGTATCAAGTCGAGTATCTCAGCAGAATGGCTAAGTCCGGAGAGTTATCCTTGCAACCAGGTTATGCAAGCGAGTTGCATCAGCACGGTAGAACGACGAGGCGTATCGGCTTAAGGTGGGCGGGTTCTTGACTTGTCTTCCCTACTCCTTCATGTCTAATAAAATGTGTCATTGTATGCGTGTATTGCTATCAAGCTAGCGAGCGTGGCTCGAACGATAAAATGTCTTAGTGTGTGTCGAACATTAAGATAGAACATTAAACAATTGAGGCGATGTGCATCAAGTGCACGAGCCACGATAGCATATAGATGCTAGAACATTGAAAGACGGTATCGAGATGTGCATCAAGTGCACGACTCAGGAGAACATTGAACACTAAGCTTAGAACGTGGAAATACGGTATCGAGCTGTGCATCGACTGTACGACTCGAACCAAAGAAGATATATGTGTCAAGCTGCACGTTTGTGCACAGGATTCATGAGAGCTCGGGACCTTCCGTCAATTATGGACTTTTGAGTCGATCAAGCATGAATCTTGAACTGGGGCCTCGGGCCAATGGAATAGAGATAGGCGAACTTGCTTGATTTTATGAAACTAAGGACGCGTTGCATGGTAAATGGACTTGGATGGCATGCCCGTGCACGGGTGTATGCTTCCCTCGAACGTAGGATCGCTGGGGCACCGGGACCGTTCGGCCGCAAAGGGAGTTCAGGGGACTTTGTGGTACACTTCATTCAGACGGATTGTGCCATGTTATTGATGTGATAAGCCACAATACCAGTAAGTACGACCTCCTTTGTGTAGTGGGATAGCAACCCGTGCTAAAGCGACTGCCAGCTTACAAGTTAAGAGATGTCAGTCGCTTACGATGCGAAACGTCGTGGCCTTCATATAGATAGGACCGGTAGGCTAAGATTAGCATTGGGTGCAGGCGCCGTACCTGCTACCCTTATGATTATGTTAAGTGATCTAAGCGAGACGGAGATGGGCACGACCACTATCTTTATGTTCATATTATGCCTAATTGTATCTGCTGCAGGGAC
The DNA here is from genome assembly GCA_029216955.1 of Iris pallida. Taxonomy (NCBI): domain Eukaryota; kingdom Viridiplantae; phylum Streptophyta; class Magnoliopsida; order Asparagales; family Iridaceae; genus Iris; species Iris pallida. Next base: position 155,652 of record JANAVB010042217.1, read on the forward strand.
ACGGTAATGGACACATTTATATTAAGTTGCCATGCTTAAATTTTGCCATAAAACTGATCCTAAGGCAAAATGGAAAGATCACCAAGTTAAGATGCATGCTTCACTAAAATTACTTACTGTTGGATAGTCGAGTGGGTCTTGATCAGTGCAGCGAGGATGAAAGCACTAATCCCCCACTAGTTTGCTTGCAGGTTCAGGGTATGTGTAGGCTCGGGACGAAGTTTGGCTTGGAGGCGCCGAGGCATGGAGACCTCAGCATGCCGAGGCGAGCTACTGTATTGGCGTTCGGACTTGTAACATAAGGATGTTCGACCGAAGACTACTTGTTGGCTATGAAAAGGCATAATGTATAGAATAATGTAATCCTTTGTGAGCTAGAGAGATCGTAAGCGTTGTAGCCAATTGGCATATTAAGTTGGGCTATTCAAGCCTTTGTAACCTTCAGTTCATTATCAATAAAAGAGATTCGTATTTTATATTTTGTCGTCTTCCGCTGCTATGTTGTCAATTTGAGCTCTAACTTGACACAAACCTGTTATCTTGCCTTGCACGAGCACAACTCCAGGCTTGGCATCACGCCCCAGCGAAGACGATGATCCGGGTGATTTTCGAATCGGAACATGACAAGTTGGTATCGGAACGATTCCATCCTCAGGACCGTATTGTGAACGAATCTCTTTGACCCTCAGTTGCTTCGATATCGAATCAGTTGTCCCTAAGTTATTTTTGCAACCGTATAGCTCATGGATCTGCTCGATGCTACATTAGATGTTCCATACAATAAGTCTGTAATATGTTCCGTACGTTTGCCACAAGTATGTCGTGACTATCGTACTATCTTCTAGTACCGTCGGAGAATATTGGTTGCCCGACGTGCAATGAGTCGCGAGTCGTTGGTTGCACGAGGAGCAGCGAGTTAAGAGATATTGGTTGCATGAAGTATAACGAATTATGAGACATCGGTTGCATGAAGTGCAAGGAGGATATGTATGGTTGGTCGTATGGAGTACAAAAGTCATGAGTTGTTCGTTGCATCGGTGCAACGAGTCGACACAGAATGATACGTGTTGTATGGCTATACGAATAGATATCGAACGTGTTAAGCAGATTGAGTAATGCTGCAAATGGTCGGTTGCATCATATGCAACAGTTTGTTGCATTGGTATGGCACATCACATGAATGGCTGTGTCGGTACGATAAGTGATCTACGGTATGTACATTGTGTATGACTACGCAAATGGACATCAAATGCATCGAACATATTCAAGTAGTGGCTTGAGTGTCGAGAATGAATCTATGTACGAGTTGTAACTAATGAGAGTGAGAATCGCGGATACGATATTTGCGAGTCGAGTTGTCGCAAAGTCGACACCAAGTAGGCGAACTCGTAAGTTGGCCGAGAATTGAGTTTCGAAGTAGACGAACATGTACGTTGGCTAAATGTCGCATTGAGCTTTGAATAAGAGAATGTTGCGTATGTGATCGGCTTGATTACTAAGATACGGTTAGCTCGGAAATGATCTCGAACTTGAGTGAACGATAGCGTACTTTGGCCGAGTGTTTTACCCAATTTGAGTAAGCATACGCTAAAGTTGGGATCGAAATAGATCGCCATAGGATAGTTAAAATTAAAATAGATGTCGGACCTATGCGGAGTGCGATATCGAGTAGCGACTCGATTTCAAGTGGTATATGCAGCACCACTTGCGCGATTAATGCAGCAAAATGTTGTATTGATAATGATAGGCTTGATTCTGTGTGGTATATGTGATATCACTTAGCGATAGATATGTTGAACCGTTTGGAGACTTACGTAGGTGCGTCAAGATGATTGTGTCGACCAGGATGAACTTGTCCGCAACAGACGAGATTGTATCAAGACTTGAGTGGGAATGACTCGGTAGAAGTCGAATGCAAGTATGCTTCGATGAATTGAGTTGAACGATTGGCACGGACTCGCATCATTGGATGATGAGTCGAACGAGAATTCGTTAAGGGTAAGTCAAACGATAGGGTGAAAATAGTACGAAAACTTTGCATTAAGCAAATATTCGACTCAATCAAATTCGAGTTGAACTAGTGTGAAGACTCGATCGGGATTGAGTGTGGGTAGGTACGAAGGAAACGTACGAAGGAATTTAAGTTAGCACAACAAATCGGTAGCACGAGTTCGGAGTGCGATTTGAGAATATGAGAATGGATATAAGGATGAGAATTATATCACTCGTGACAAGAGTTAGCTAGCTATGACGAGATTGATCCTTATGCGTGCGAGACTTGATTCGTATTCAAGTTCGGATGATCACAGTAATTACAATGAATTAGAGTTTACGAGAAAGGAAGATGTTCAGGTTATGCATATCGACGATAGTATTGAGACGTATCAAAGACGATATGCAATAACCCGGGAATACTCCCATCGAATGAACAAGGTTTATGTTGAGCATTATTGTTGGATGAATAAGATGCAAGTTAAGTTGATGTTGATTCAGATGAAGTGAAAGTGTCTTGATTGTTTCGAGGATAACCAAAACGTTGACGTTATTATCTTATGCGAGTGTAACTCCAGCACCGCACATATGCCATGCCAATTATGGAAGATTATTCCGCGTTAGCGCTGTTATGGTGATTCATACAACGGGGATGACCAAACTTGCAAGGCGTGGCAAATCAAATTTGACTTGTGGTTTGATGAGAAAGTTGTTAGAGGATGGGTTCGATTAGTATGGATTATGTCGAACGAGGATCGTAGATAAGAGACTCAGACTTGATACGAGTAGATGTCGTACGACTAGCAAAAATAGTTGACGGTAGTGCATGAGTGATCAAACAAGTAACGTCAGAAATTGATTTGGCTCCGAGATAGGATATAGCATGGTTCGTAGTAACTGTCCCTCGTTGGTGATCTTCATTTATCGATCGTAGCTTCGGGGCATGTCACCCTCGAAATTCGTGATACATATTTTGGTATACGTGTACGTATTTCGGGCTTGTACCTTGACTTGTCATGATTAGCTGGCCTTTGGTTTTATTTTTGCAAGTTGCATTGCCATGGTTCATTTAGCATTTTCATGTAAGGGTTTATCTTTGGGTTGGTTTGGTTCACCCTTGGGTTATTTTGGTCTAGCATGAGTTGAGAACCAACCCCCTCCATTTATATACCAACTCCCACTCTCTCTCCTCATTCATTTCTAACATTTACTCTCTATTACTCTTCTCCTTATTCCTCTATAACTCCACCACCTACCTAGGCAAGTGCAACTTGCCAACACATGAGGGCCCATTTTTATTTGTCTATTAGTTTTATTACTTCCTTTTAAACAACATTAGAACTTGAGAATTTCTCATTTGGAGCTTTGAATGTTCTAGATCTAGGTTTTGCATGATTTTGGTTTTTAGTGGTTTGATCTACTAAACTTCTTATTTTTCATGTTTTGATGGTTCTATGTGGTAGAGAATTTAATTCTACCCAATTTTGACCCTTGGAAAGTTGGATTTCATGAAGTTTTGACCAAGTTATGGCATTTTGAGTTTTAATTTCCTTGGCTTTTCTTCTCAGCCTAGTGGGGAAGAAGGCTCCACAGTGCCGGGCACAACCTAGCTTAGCCCGGGTACTTTTTAGTGCTAGGCGCAACCCAGTCTCTCCCTGGCATTTTTTAGTGCCAGGCGCAACCTGGCAACCCAGCGCCTCTTGGCACTGGCGCACTCCGCAGCTGGCGCAGCCAGGGCTGGCACGGCCCAGCACTGGCGCAGCCCAGGGCTGGAGCAGTCAGAGTTGGCGCAGTCCAGTGCTGGCGCATCCCGCACCCTGCGCCACCTGCCAGGCGCAACCTATTTCTCCCCCCTGTTCCTGGCGCAACCTGATTGACTATTGCCTGGCGCAACCCAACATACCCTTTGCCCCTTTGCCCTGTGCCCTGGCGTACATTCCCCTATATCTCCTTCTTTAGACCCATGGACCTTTGAGTCGATCATGCATGAATCTTGAACTGGGGCCTTGGGCCAATGGAATAGAGATAGGCGAACTTGCTTGGTTTTATGAAACTAAGGACGCGTTGCATGGTAAATGGACTTGGATGGCATGCCCGTGCACGGGTGTATGCTTCCCTCGAACGTAGGATCGTCGGGGCACCGGGACCGTTCGACCGCAAAGGGAGTTCAGGGGACTTTGTGGTACACTTCATTCAGACGGATTGTGCCATGTTATTGATGTGATAAGCCACAATACCAGTAAGTACGACCTCCTTTGTGTAGTGGGATAGCAACCCGTGCTAAAGCGACTGCCAGCTTACAAGTTAAGAGATGTTAGTCGCTTACGACGCGGAACGTCGTGGCCTTCATATAGATAGGACCGGTAGGCTAAGATTAGCATTGGGTGCAGGCGCCGTACCTGCTACCCTTATGATTATGTTAAGTGATCTAAGCGAGATGGAGATGGGCACGACCACTATCTTTATGTTCATATTATGCCTAATTGTATCTGCTGTAGGGACACGGTAATGGACACATTTATATTAAGTTTCCATGCTTAAATTTTGCCATAAAACTGATCCTAAGGCTAAATGGAAAGATCACCAAGTTAAGATGCATGCTTCACTAAAATTACTTACTGTTGGATAGTCGAGTGGGTCTTGATCAGTGCAGCGAGGATGAAAGCACTAATCCCCCACTAGTTTGCTTGCAGGTTCAGGGTATGTGCAGGCTCAGGACGGAGTTTGGCTTGGAGGCACCGAGGCATGGAGACCTCAGCATGCCGAGGCGAGCTACTGTATTGGCGTTCGGACTTGTAACATAAGGATGTTCGACCGAAGACTAATTATTGGCTATGAAAAGGCATAATGTATAGAAAAATGTAATCCTTTGTGAGCTAGAGAGATCATAAGCGTTGTAGCCAATTGGCATATTAAGTTGGGCTATTCAAGCCTTTGTAACCTTCAGTTCATTATCAATAAAAGAGATTCGTATTTTATATTTTGTCGTCTTCCGCTGCTATGTTATCAATTTGAGCTCTAACTTGACACAAACCTGTTATCTTGCCTTGCACGAGCACAACTCCAGGCTCGTGCGGCATCACGCCCCAGCGAAGACGATGATCCGGGTGATTTTCGGATCGGGGCATGACAAGTTGGTATCGGAACGATTCCATCCTCAGGACCGTATTGTGAACGAATCTCTTTGACCCTCAGTTGCTTCGATATCGAATCAGTTGTCCCTAAGTTATTTCTGCAACCGTATAGCTCATGGATCTGCTCGATGCTACATTGGATGTTCCATACAATAAGTCTGTAATATATTCCGTACGTTTGCCACAAGTATGTCGTGACTATCGCGCTATCTTCTAGTACCGTCGGAGAATATTGGTTGCCCGACGTGCAATGAGTCACGAGTCGTTGGTTGCACGAGGAGCAGCGAGTTAAGAGATATTGGTTGCATGAAGTATAACGAATTATGAGACATCGGTTGCATGAAGTGCAAGAAGGATATGTATGGTTGGTCGTATGGAGTACAAAAGTCATGAGTTGTTCGTTGCATCGGTGCAACGAGTCGACACAGAATGATACGTGTTGTATGGCTATACGAATAGATATCGAACGTGTTAAGCAGATTGAGTAATGCTGCAAATGGTCGGTTGCATCATATGCAACAGTTTGTTGCATTGGTGTGGCTCATCACGTGAATAGCTGCGTCGGTACGATAAGTGATCTACGGTATGTACATTGTGTATGACTACGCAAATGGACATCAAATGCATCGAACATATTCAAGTAGTGGCTTGAGTGTCGAGAATGAATCTATGCAGGAGTTGCAACTAATGAGAGTGAGAATCGCGGATACGATATTTACGAGTCGAGTCGTCGCTAAGTCGACACCAAGTAGGCGAACTCGTAAGTTGGCCGAGAATTGAGTTTCGAAGTAGGCGAACATGTACGTTGGCTAAATGTCGCATTGAGCTTTGAATAAGAGAATGTTGCGTATGTGATCGGCATGATTACTAAGATACGGTTAGCTCGGAAATGATCTCGAACTTGAGTGAACGATAGCGTACTTTGGCCGAGTGTTTTACCTAATTTGAGTAAGCATACGCTAAAGTTGGGATCGAAATAGATCGCCATAGGATAGTTAAAATTAAAATAGATGTCGGACCTATGCGGAGTACGATATCGAGTAGCGACTCGATTTCAAGTGGTATATGCAGCACCACTTGCGCGATTAATGCAGCAAAATATTGTATTGATAATGATAGGCTTGATTCTGTGTGGTATATATGATATCACTTAGCGATAGATACGTTGAACCGTTTGGAGACTTACGTAGGTGCGTCAAGACGATTGTGTCGACCGGGATGAACTTGTCCGTAACAGACGAGATTGTATCAAGACTTGAGTGGGAATGACTCGGTAGAAGTCGAATGCAAGTATGCTTCGATGAATTGAGTTGAACGATTGGCACGGACTCGCATCATTGGATGATGAGTCGAACGAAGATTCGTTAAGGGTAAGTCAAACGATAGGGTGAAAATAGTACGAAAACTTTGCATTAAGCAAATATTCGACTCGATCAAATTCGAGTTGAACTAGTGTGAAGACTCGATCGGGATTGAGTGTGGGTAGGTACGAAGGAAACGTACGAAGGAATTTAAGTTAGCACAACAAATCGGTAGCACAATTTCGGAGTACGATTTGAGAATACGAGAATGGATATAAGGATGAGAATTATATCACTCGTGACGAGAGTTAGCTAGCTATGACGAGATTGATCCTTATGCGTGCGAGACTTGATTCGTATTCGAGTTCGGATGATAATAGTAATTGCAATGAATTAGAGTTTACGAGAAAGGAAGATGTTCAGGTTATGCATGTCGACGATGGTATTGAGGCGTATCAAAGACGATATGCAATAACCCGGGGATACTCCCATCGAATGAACAAGGTTTATGTTGAGCATTATTGTTGGATGAATAAGATGCAAGTTAAGTTGATGTTGATTCAGATGAAGTAAAAGTGTCTTGATTATTTCGAGGATAACCAAAACGTTGACGTTATTATCTTATGCGAGTGTAACTCCAGTACCGCATATATGCCATGCCAATTTAGGAAGATTATTCCGCGTGAGCGCTGTTATGGTGATTCATACAATGGGGATGACCAAACTTGCAAGGCGTGGCAAATCGAATTTGGCTTGTGGTTTGATGAGAAAGTTGTTAGAGGATGGGTTCGATTAGTATGGATTATGTTGAACGAGGATCGTAGATAAGAGACTCAGACTTGATACGAGTAGATGTCGTATGACTAGCAAAAATAGTTGACGGTAGTGCATGAGTAATCAAACAAGTAACGTCAGAAATTGATTTGGCTTCGAGATAGGATATAGCATGGTTCGTGGCAACTGTCCCTCGTTGGTGATCTTCATTTATCGATCGTAGCTTCGGGGCATATCACCCTCGAAATCCGTGATACATATTTTGGTATACGTGTACGTGTTTCAGGCTTGTACCTTGACTTGTCATGATTAGCTGGCCTTGGGTTTTATTTTTGCATGTTGCATTGCCATGGTTTATTTAGTATTTGCATGTAAGGGTTTATCTTTGGGTTGGTTTGGTTCACCCTTGGGTTATTTTGGTCTAGCATGAGTTGAGAACCAACCCCCTCCATTTATATACCAACACCCACTCTCTCTCCTCATCCATTTCTAACATTTACTCTCTATTACTCTTCTCCTTCTTCCTCTATAACTCCACCACCTACCTAGGCAAGTGCAACTTGCCAACACATGAGGGCCCATTTTTATTTGTCTATTAGTTTTATTACTTCCTTTTAAACAACATTAGAACTTGAGAATTTCTCATTTGGAGCTTTGAATGTTCTAGATCTAGGTTTTGCATGATTTTGGTTTTTAGTGGTTTGATCTACTAAACTTCTTATTTTTCAAGTTTTGATGGTTCTATGTGGTAGAGAATTTAATTCTACCCAATTTTGACCCTTGGAAAGTTGGATTTCATGAAGTTTTGACCAAGTTATGGCATTTTGAGTTTTAATTTCCTTGGCTTTTCTTCTCAGCCTAGTGGGGAAGAAGGCTCCACAGTGCCAGGCACAACCTAGCTTAGCCCGGGTACTTTTTAGTGCTAGGCGCAACCCGGTCTCTCCCTGGCATTTTTTAGTGCCAGGAGCAACCTGGCAGCCCAGCGCCTCTTGGGACTGGCGCACTCCGCAGCTGGCGCAGCCAGGGCTGGCACGGCCCAGCACTGGCGCAGCCCAGGGCTGGAGCAGTCAGAGTTGGCGCAGTCCAGTGCTGGCGCATCCCGCACCCTGCGCCACCTGCCTGGCGCAACCTATTTCTCCCCCCTGTTCCTGGCGCAACCTGATTGACTATTGCCTGGCGCAACCCAACATACCTTTTGCCCCTTTGCCCTGTGCCCTGGCGTACATTCCCCTATATCTCCTTCTTTAGACCCATGGACCTTTGAGTCGATCATGCATGAATCTTGAACTGGGGCCTTGGGCCAATGGAATAGAGATAGGCGAACTTGCTTGGTTTTATGAAACTAAGGACGCGTTGCATGGTAAATGGACTTGGATGGCATGCCCGTGCACGGGTGTATGCTTCCCTCGAACGTAGGATCGTCGGGGCACCGGGACCGTTCGGCCGCAAAGGGAGTTCAGGGGACTTTGTGGTACACTTCATTCAGACGAATTGTACCATGTTATTGATGTGATAAGCCACAATACCAGTAAGTACGACCTCCTTTGTGTAGTAGGATAGCAACCCGTGCTAAAGCGACTGCCAGCTTACAAGTTAAGAGATGTTAGTCGCTTACGACGCGGAACGTCGTGGCCTTCATATAGATAGGACCGGTAGGCTAAGATTAGCATTGGGTGCAGGCGCCGTACCTGCTACCCTTATGATTATGTTAAGTGATCTAAGCGAGATGGAGATGGGCACGACCACTATCTTTATGTTCATATTATGCCTAATTGTATCTGCTGTAGGGACACGGTAATGGACACATTTATATTAAGTTGCCATGCTTAAATTTTGCCATAAAACTGATCCTAAGGCTAAATGGAAAGATCACAAGTTAAGATGCATGCTTCACTAAAATTACTTACTGTTGGATAGTCGAGTGGGTCTTGATCAGTGCAGCGAGGATGAAAGCACTAATCCCCCACTAGTTTGCTTGCAGGTTCAGGGTATGTGCAGGCTCGGGACGGAGTTTGGCTTGGAGGCACCGAGGCATGGAGACCTCAGCATGCCGAGGCGAGCTACTGTATTGGCGTTCGGACTTGTAACATAAGGATGTTCGACCGAAGACTAATTGTTGGCTATGAAAAGGCATAATGTATAGAAAAATGTAATCCTTTGTGAGCTAGAGAGATCATAAGCGTTGTAGCCAATTGGCATATTAAGTTGGGCTATTCAAGCCTTTGTAACCTTCAGTTCATTATCAATAAAAGAGATTCGTATTTTATATTTTGTCGTCTTTCGCTGCTATGTTATCAATTTGAGCTCTAACTTGACACAAACTTGTTATCTTGCCTTGCACGAGCACAACTCCAGGCTCGTGCGGCATCACGCCCCAACGAAGACGATGATCCGGGTGATTTTCGGATCGGGGCATGACAAGTTGGTATCGGAACGATTCCATCCTCAGGACCGTATTGTGAACGAATCTCTTTGACCCTCAGTTGCTTCGATATCGAATCAGTTGTCCCTAAGTTATTTCTGCAACCGTATAGCTCATGGATCTGCTCGATGCTACATTGGATGTTCTATACAATAAGTCTGTAATATGTTCCGTACGTTTGCCACAAGTATGTCGTGACTATCGCGCTATCTTCTAGTACCGTCGGAGAATATTGGTTGCCCGACGTGCAATGAGTCGCGAGTCGTTGGTCGCACGAGGAGCAGCGAGTTAAGAGATATTGGTTGCATGAAGTATAACGAATTATGAGACATCGGTTGCATGAAGTGCAAGAAGGATATGTATGGTTGGTCGTATGGAGTACAAAAGTCATGAGTTGTTCGTTGCATCGGTGCAACGAGTCGACACAGAATGATACGTGTTGTATGGCTATACGAATAGATATCGAACGTGTTAGGCAGATTGAGTAATGCTGCAAATGGTCGGTTGCATCATATGCAACAGTTTGTTGCATTGGTGTGGCTCATCACGTGAATGGCTGCGTCGGTACGATAAGTGATCTACGGTATGTACATTGTGTATGACTACGCAAATGGACATCAAATACATCGAACATATTCAAGTAGTGGCTTGAGTGTCGAGAATGAATCTATGCACGAGTTGCAACTAATGAGAGTGAGAATCGCGGATACGATATTTACGAGTCGAGTCGTCGCTAAGTCGACACCAAGTAGGCGAACTCGTAAGTTGGCCGAGAATTGAGTTTCGAAGTAGGCGAACATGTACGTTGGCTAAATGTCGCATTGAGCTTTGAATAAGAGAATGTTGCGTATGTGATCGGCATGATTACTAAGATACGGTTAGCTCGGAAATGATCTCGAACTTGAGTGAACGATAGCGTACTTTGGCCGAGTGTTTTACCCAATTTGAGTAAGCATACGCTAAAGTTGGGATCGAAATAGATCGCCATAGGATAGTTAAAATTAAAATAGATGTCGGACCTATGCGGAGTGCGATATCGAGTAGCGACTCGATTTCAAGTGGTATATGCAGCACCACTTGTGCGATTAATGCAGCAAAATGTTGTATTGATAATGATAGGCTTGATTCTGTGTGGTATATGTGATATCACTTAGCGATAGATACGTTGAACCGTTTGGAGACTTACGTAGGTGCGTCAAGACGATTGTGTCGACCGGGATGAACTTGTCCGCAACAGACGAGATTGTATCAAGACTTGAGTGGGAATGACTCGGTAGAAGTCGAATGTAAGTATGCTTCGATGAATTGAGTTGAACGATTGGCACGGACTCGCATCATTGGATGATGAGTCGAACGAGGATTCGTTAAGGGTAAGTCAAACGATAGGGTGAAAATAGTACGAAAACTTTGCATTAAGCAAATATTCGACTCGATCAAATTCGAGTTGAACTAGTGTGAAGACTCGATCGGGATTGTGTGTGGGTAGGTACGAAGGAAACGTACGAAGGAATTTAAGTTAGCACAACAAATCGGTAGCACGATTTTGGAGTACGATTTGAGAATACGAGAATGGATATAAGGATGAGAATTATATCACTCGTGACGAGAGTTAGCTAGCTATGACGAGATTGATCCTTATGCGTGCGAGACTTGATTCGTATTCGAGTTCGGATGATAACAGTAATTGCAATGAATTAGAGTTTACGAGAAAGGAAGATGTTCAGGTTATGCATGTCGACGATGGTATTGAGGCGTATCAAAGACGATATGCAATAACCCGGGGATACTCCTATCGAATGAACAAGGTTTATGTTGAGCATTATTGTTGGATGAATAAGATGCAAGTTAAGTTGATGTTGATTCAGATGAAGTGAAAGTGTCTTGATTATTTCGAGGATAACCAAAACGTTGACGTTATTATCTTATGCGAGTGTAACTCCAGTACCGCACATATGCCATGCCAATTTAGGAAGATTATTCCGCGTGAGCGCTGTTATGGTGATTCATACAATGGGGATGACCAAACTTGCAAGGCGTGGCAAATCGAATTTGGCTTGTGGTTTGATGAGAAAGTTGTTAGAGGATGGGTTCGATTAGTATGGATTATGTCGAACGAGGATCGTAGATAAGAGACTCAGACTTGATACGAGTAGATGTCGTACGACTAGCAAAAATAGTTGACGATAGTGCATGAGTGATCAAACAAGTAACGTCAGAAATTGATTTGGCTTCGAGATAGGATATAGCATGGTTCGTGGTAACTGTCCCTCGTTGGTGATCTTCATTTATCGATCGTAGCTTCGGGGCATATCACCCTCGAAATCCGTGATACATATTTTGGTATACGTGTACGTATTTCAGGCTTGTACCTTGACTTGTCATGATTAGCTGGCCTTGGGTTTTATTTTTGCATGTTGCATTGCCATGGTTCATTTAGTATTTGCATGTAAGGGTTTATCTTTGGGTTGGTTTGGTTCACCCTTGGGTTATTTTGGTCTAGCATGAGTTGAGAACCAACCCCCTCCATTTATATACCAACACCCACTCTCTCTCCTCATTCATTTCTAACATTTACTCTCTATTACTCTTCTCCTTCTTCCTCTATAACTCCACCACCTACCTAGGCAAGTGCAACTTGCCAACACATGAGGGCCCATTTTTATTTGTCCATTAGTTTTATTACTTCCTTTTAAACAACATTAGAACTTGAGAATTTCTCATTTGGAGCTTTGAATGTTCTAGATCTAGGTTTTGCATGATTTTGGTTTTTAGTGGTTTTGATCTATTAAACTTCTTATTTTTCATGTTTTGATGGTTCTATGTGGTAGAGAATTTAATTCTACCCAATTTTGACCATTGGAAAGTTGGATTTCATGAAGTTTTGACCAAGTTATGGCATTTTGAGTTTTAATTTCCTTGGCTTTTCTTCTCAGCCTAGTGGGGAAGAAGGCTCCACAGTGCCAGGCACAACCTAGCTTAGCCCGGGTACTTTTTAGTGCCAGGCGCAACCCAGCCTCTCCCTGGCATTTTTTAGTGCCAGGCGTAACCTGGCAGCCCAGCGCCTCTTGGCACTGGCGCACTCCGCAGCTGGCGCAGCCAGGGCTGGCACGGCCCAGCACTGGCGCAGCCCAGGGCTGGAGCAGTCAGAGTTGGCGCAGTCCAGTGCTGGCGCATCCCGCACCCTGCGCCACCTGCCTGGCACAACCTATTTCTCCCTCCTGTTCCTGGCGCAACCTGATTGACTATTGCCTGGCGCAACCCAACATACCCTTTGCCCCTTTGCCCTGTGCCCTGGCGTACATTCCCCTATATCTCCTTCTTTAGACCCATGGCACCCCCTGTTTATATCCTTACGCCTTTTTGACACGAATGCGATGTGAGCATATCATGTTGGTGGCCCGTCGTGGTGCACCCTTGACAAGTAATCTTGATATAATATCTGTGCACGGCATGATTTTGTGATAATGTGATAAATCATGATAGTGGCCCGTCGTGACGCACTCTTGACAAGTAAACTTGGTATGTAATCTTGATGTTGTTGCGACGGTTAACTTGACAAGTAATAACTAATCTTGACATCGTGGATGTATGTGTTTGTGCAAAGGGCAAGTCGTGTTTGCATCATGTCTAGGGCCTGAATTCCTAAGTACCACGGTCAGGGATCCATACTAATCTGACTAAGTTAATGACTAGATTAAACCAGTAGTTCATACCGAGAGTTCCAAGTTATAGGCAATCCGTTATCTGGGCGCGTTGTGGACTTGTAGCCTGTCGACGAGTAGGGCACATTTTCCGCACACTGTCATGTGTTGTACCCTTCAAGAACCAGAGGGTACATTGCCTCCTGGACAATGTACCCGCTATACTTATTCGTCCTGGATAACCTAGATAGTCTGCAGGACTTGTGACTGCTGGAACATTTTATTGCATCTTGCTGGTAACTAGGCTTGTGATAACCCTAGTTAGTTAAAGTAATAAGTCGTAGTTCCTTGCTTGGCCATGAATGTTGGATGGAGTCCAGACCTTTCTAAGTCCTGTCTAGTTCCAGTGCTCAGTCTTTCCTGAATATGTTAGCATGTGCTTTATCTTATGCAATGAACGAATAGGGGCTAAGTTCTATTCAGGTGAAGGGTTACGAACCCGGTCCTTGTTTGGTTTACGGGTTGTAACCTGGTACCCGGAATGGTCCCATGTCCCTAGTCGTTTATTGCCTTGCTACATTCTTTAATCACATGTACTTTATTATTCTTTTGTGATCAACTTGCTGGTTTTTGGTTCTTATGTGTGGCCTTCTTTGTGGCACTTGCTCTTCCTGGGATCTGACCCAGCTTGTTTTGTATGGCCAGATATTGGAGCAGCACTCGAGGATATTCCTATCTTCCAGTCCGATGGTGACCACCAGGCGTAACTAGGGCCACGAGTGGGTTTCATTTTGCTCTCCCACTTTATTGTACAAATTATTCTTTTGAGGCGTTTAGCCGACGAGCACGTGTTCGCTCGGTTGCACCTTACTTACTGTCTACCTACGGGCTGTAAACATGATTAACAAATCCTAGGGTTGATCATGTATGACTAAACTCTTGCTAGTCCTCATATTTTGTACGACTAGCTTCATGATCATCCAAATATGTATTGTATGGGACGCCTTACTATTGTATATTTGATGTTCTTACATCTTGTAACTGTATTACTTGCTGGAGATTGAGACAATAGGCTTGTTCTTAATCTTAAGAGACTAATGGCTTGTAGTTAAACCCTCATGTATCTAGACAGCCATGACCGTATAGCAAGGTGGTTTGCACTTCAATATACGTAGTTGGCTGTGTCTGTCCTCCGCTTCCAGTATTCTGGTTCTGGGGTGTGACACGGTTTAAGTGGTGGCCCATGCAGGTCTTATAAATCAAGATATATGAGGGTTTATCGAATAGATGTCTCAATCAGCACTCACCCTTGATCTCTGCTCGTGTCCTCTGATCTCCTGAAAATTTTGACCTGATCACATGTTTATATCCTTGATCTATTCTGGTCCTTTCTTATTATTCCCTATGTCGTCTTCTTCAGCGGCATTGCTTCTGGTCCTGCCAATCGACCAGAAGGAGTTCAACCTGTCCTCCATCAGCAGCAAGAGGACCAAGCTCAGCATTCAGGAGCAGCCTCTCAAGTCATGCCTTCCGGAGGTCCAGAATCGCATGTCCAGCCAGCCCAGACTGCAAGACAGAATGATGAAGTCTTGGTTGGACTCATCAGGGAGTTGCTTGCATCACAGGATCGTCGAGGTGATGTATTGCACCAGACAGTAGATTAAGCTATGAACAGAGGTGGTCATCAAGGTAATAGTGTGGCCAACAGTTTCAAGCGCTTGAAACCTCCCTTCTTCGATGGCCGTGAAGATGCTATTACTGCCGATGCTTGGCTGTAGTTCCACGTCCCTACATCGTGCCCCGTATTCCATATACGGGGTGCGCGAAAAAGGAACAATGTCGCTATCGATTCGGTCGGGACCGATAGATCGGAATCGGCCGAGTCGATCGAACGGGAATAGTTGAATTAAGATCCATTCCACGTTATGGAATGGCTTCTTCGGAACCAAGTCCCATATTCAGCGGGTTGCGCCTCAAGGATTGACTCTGCGACTGAGTCGGGAGAGACCTCCCGTTGCTCTGCTGTAAAACCCCTAAATTTCTACTAATTATTTTTTTATTAATATTTGTTCGGATTTAAAATTTTGTATTGTACGTCGCGTAGTCGTATTTTACGCCGCGCACAAAATTTTATTTTTGCTCGACGAGTGCGAATATGTGCGAGCGTACATATTTTTAGAAAAATATTTTATTTTATTATTTTTGCCATTTTACAAAATTTCTAAGTTGTTATTTTGAGCCTTTTTATTTCTAACATTTATTAATAATAAGTTATATTTCACTGTATACTAGTGTTTTCCATAAATAAATTCACTTTATTTATTGTGTATCTGGGAAAATTATAACTGTAGAAATCCGATCTAGAAGATGATCGCTTTATCCCTTGGACGATGCGAAGAAGAAAAGCTCTCAAAATTTCAACAGCAATTAGATATCTGTGTATCTGTACAATGAATGAGAAAAGAACTCTATTTATAGAGTCAAAAATAACTGAAAAAGATAACTGTCTTCACAGCCTGTGCATAGTTAAAAATCACGCATGATCTAACATACGCAGAGTTGTGAGCAGTTACTGGACGTGGCCTGTAACTGTTGGATACATGGCAATTATGTATGAGTCGTGTGCAAGTTACAGGACACACAAGCGAGAGATCAGTGGCATAGCTGCCACGTACTCCAATTTGATGAAATCTACGCAGGCTCGTTGAAGACGAAATCCACGCAGACTTAGGTCAGAAAGCTTCAAAATCTACGCAAACTTGGGGACAGGAAGCTTCAGAATCCACGCAGACTTGGGGCTAAAAGCTTCAAAATCCATGCAGTCTTGATGAAGGAACATAGAAGTTCAAAATACACGCAGTCTTGAGACAGAAGGCTCAAAATATACGCAAGCTTGAGGCAGGGTTGCCAGCTGTCTTGATTCGACGTGCCTCGACTGACACAAAATCTCTGACAGTGATTACTTTGTCAGTCGTATTAAATGACAAGAAGCTCTTTTGGTACGCCAACTTGATGAAGGCTGAGTCTTGCTGAAGAAGATTTCAAAAGTCACACAAAAGTCGGCTGTGATCTCTCGAGTTCCGTGCATACGTGGCATACGAGGAGACATTCTTCGACTGTCATGATGATACTTCTGACAAATGATGATCTGTCACTAGCGTAAACATTGTCTTGGTCAACCCAGCGTGACTTTGAGACTCAATTCTGATCAACTCAGCGTGACTTTGAGACTCATTTCTGATCAACTCAGCGTGACTTTCATTTTGAAGGCCTACAAAACCCCCTTCAAAGTTTTCGAAAAATGATAAATTATTTCGAAATACTTTGAAATTAAGATAATAAAATAAATTTAGTCACGCTGAGATGACTTAATGCTTTAAAAACATGCAAGTGAATTTATTAAATGTCATGATGACTCTTCATTTTTCGAGACTGATTGCATCCAATTTATGGTAGAATATGAACCGCCGGCGTGCTTCTTTATATAAACAAGGAGAAGATTCGACTTTAATCTTCATCTCACGTCAACATGACACCGAAGGAGAAAGCTGAGGAAGAAGCACGAAAGTTGGGTTTTTTTTGCCCATGGCGACCCTACTCTCGGGGGTAAGGAACCGGAGCCTTTAATTTTTGAGTTCAAAGATGACCCTACACAATTAGCCAAGAACTTCCTGAGCCATTTTGGTCTGGATGGCTCATCTTCTTCCAATGGACGTAGCCTCGCAGAGCAGTGGGAAGCGCTCAACGCTCTGTTACACCGTATGGGGGTCAACAGCATAGAGGATTTGGGCGACAAGCTCAGTCGTTCCGCAAAATAGGGCGCATTTTTTTTATGCTTCTGTTTTCTTTTGAAAATATTGCACTTCTTTTCCTCTTTTGTAAGGCCATAAGTGCTCAAATATTTTTGTGGTACGAATTCACGCTGAAAGCTAGCTTTACTCCGAATAGCGTGCGCTAATGAAAAGGCATTAGGTGGCTTCTTTGACTATTTCAAATGTTATGCTGTCTTCCAAAGCACACGTGACACTCATTTCGTGGTTATGAGCGCTTTTTACTCGGATCTTTCCCAAGAATAGGCTTGCACTTTGACCTTTAAATAGATAACTAAGTTCCACCCATACTCATCTCTTCATTCTTCTTCTTCTTCTGAGAATGACCTTTTTGCGAGATTTCATTCTCAACAGGAAAGCAATGCTTTCTAATCTTAATCTCGATGGTAAGTTCAGTATAATAGCCCACTTTTCACTGTTGAAGATGAACTTTTGTTTCTGACTGAACAGGGTGTGCTTGACTGGCCAGTGCGTGCCAAATGACATTTCTGTTAATCAATCTCTTTTTCTTTGCTGTTTTCTGCAGAAGCTTGGCTGTAAATTTTTTTTCAGAACTGTCATTGGTGATTTGGATGCTGTGGGGAACGTTCTTCTGACATCAACATCAGGGAGCTCATGCGCTTTTAACGCGCAAATCAGACAACTCAGAACTCTTCGTGGGATAGAAGGGTCTTCCTCCGATGGTAGGAAGAGCCTTTATACACGGAGAGTTGGACGGTGGAGTTAACTCTACCCCGAGAAATCGGGTAGTAGAGTTCCTTTCACGGCAGAACTAGAAATTGTATCCCAATGTTGGATACATTCCTGTCTCCTCTGAAAGGTCGCTCCTAATCCACCAGTTGTATTGGCAGCAACACGTCTTCGGGCTGCCATACTCTGTGGTTCTCCTCTCGTCGGAGAGATAAGACCAGAGTTTGATTCCTGCTGTTCTGGTCGCCACTGGAGCTCAGACAGTCAGAAATTGCAACAAACAACGAACCCGTCAAAGAAGATCCAAGGAAGAAAATAGATCTCTGTTAGATTATTGTTGTGTGTGTAGAATGAAAATCCAAAATTGTAATAGATTTCCATTATGATTTGTAAGAAAGTTTAAGAAAATGTAATAGACTTTTTATGATGATATGAGAATGGAAATGATAATCCTTCTATGCTCAATGATTTGTATCTATCTGGATGAATTGTGGACATGATAGATAATGAAACCTTCTTTTCTGATTTAGAGTATATAATATTATCAGAGGTAATATGGACGTGATAATATGTAGGAACTCAAAAGAAAATAGATTGATTTCTATGCAGAGGTCAAAGATGGAAAATGACAAATAAGTAGGTAGATTCAGCATTTATTCAGAGGTTATGAAAACGTGATAAATAACGAATTTCTACTTTTTAATAAATTGATAGAAAAATAATGAACGGACAAAACGTCAGGTGATAATGAACAAGTGAACCATCGGATGAATGTAATAAATGAACGGATGAACCGTCAAGTATTAATGAACGGACGAACCGTCGGATGAATGTAATAAATGAACGGATGAACCGTCAAGTACTAATGAACGGACGAACCATCGGATGAATGTGTCGTTTCATTATTCGAGGAATTTTTGTCTATAAATATAGCAGAAATCTAACAAAGGACGAACACTTCTACTCTTTAACATAAAAATGTCGTCTGAAGAAGCATCCAAGAAGGCTAAAATCGTCTCGAAAGTTCAGAAGGATACTGAAGAACGCCCTGCCGATCCAGTTCGGTCGAAGAAAGTAGAAGCAGGTGAAGGTTCATCTTCACCCAAGCCGCCACGAGACATTCTGGATTTTCTGCTTGATCCAGGAAGTACTGAAGAAGAGGAAGCCATGAGGATGGCAGTCTGCAAGTTTCTCGTGGGCTCCAGCAAAGAAGTTCTCAGTTCTTTTGCTGATCGCATTTTCGAGAAAGACGGCAGTGGTCCGCGTCCAAATGTAGAGAAGGATGATAGTGATCTTCCTTAATATCATGTACTATCATTCATGATTAAAATAAAATTTTATTTATAAATATGAACTTGTCTGATGATTTACATTTATACATAATACTTTTTAAGGAATTTGCCATTGATAGGCATCATAACTTTCCGACCATCAAGTTCTGAAAGTTGATAAGCTCCATTTGAGAAAACTCTGCTCACAATATAGGGGCCTTCCCACTTTGCGTCAAATTTGTCTTTGCTCATATGAGTCATAGTCATAGGACGTCTGACTGTTAGAACAAGTTCTCCTCTTTGATATGCTCGAACTCTGACTTTCTTGTTAAAAGCTCTTGAAATTTTAGCTTGATAGAATTCAATATTCTGTTGTGCAGATAATCGCTTTTCATCCAGAGCTTCTAACTCCTGAAGTCAAAGACGATCATTATTCTCGGCAGTAAGATCATTAGCGATTGCTATCCTTAAAGAAGGAATTTGAATCTCTAATGGAAGAACAGCTTCGCATCCGTACACCAGAGAGAAAGGTGTACATTTAGTAGCATTACGAATTGTAGTCCGGTAAGCCCACAAACATTCACCAAGTTTCTCACTCCAATTGCGTTTGTTAGTAGAAACAAACTTCTTTAAGAGTTTGATGATGGTCTTGTTGAAAGCTTCTGCTAATCCGTTAGCTGCCGGATTATATGCGGTAGAAGCCACATTGTTGATCCGATGATCGTCACAGAATCGAGTAAATTTCTGACTGACGAACTGTGGACCATTATCATGAATAATACGTCGAGGAACACCAAATTTGTATATGACATGATGCTTGATAAAGTTGATGACATTAGATGTCTTGACTTCAGATAAAGGAATAGCTTCAGCCCATTTGGAGAAATAATCGGTTATTGTGAGAATAAACCGATGACCTTTTGATGATGGCGGATTAATCGGACCAATAATGTCCATGCCCCAAGCTTCGAAGGGCCATGATGCTGCCGTTGGATATAGAAATTTCGAGGGTTGATGAATAAAATCCGCATGGATTTGACAAGCTTTACACTTCCTCGCATATTCGATGGCATCTGATACCATAGTAGGCCAGTAATAACCCATACGTCGAATACGATCTTGAAGTTTTGGTCCAGGCTGATGTGCTCCACAAATTCCATCATGTGCTTCACGAATGATCTGTTGAACCTCATCACCGGCAATACATCGAAGAAGTAAACCATCATAAGCTCGACGATATAAGGTTTTTGTGGTATGATTGTAATAGAATCTGAGTGATCGTCGTCTGATAGATGCCCCTTCACTCGGATCATCTGGAAGAATATCATACAATACAAAATCTAAGAAAGGAAGTCTCCAATCTTTATCCGTATTCTGAGTCTCAGCTGAATTACTGAAGATGAATTCCATGTTAGAATCAGATGAAGATGACAATAATTTACGACTAAATCCAAATTCTCTTGTTGTGTTGACATCATGAGATGTTGATTCTTCAATGTCAACTGGAAGTCCTAGAGTTAGATTGTTTTTAAGATGAAATAATTCTCGATTGCAGACAACAATCATTTGTTGACGTCTAATTGGAATAGTCAACACCGCCGCAAGATTGGCAAGAGCATCAGCTTCTGTGTTACATGCTCGCCTAATATGCTCGATAAAGAACTCTTCAAATGAAGAAGCTATAGATATAGCCGATCTATGATAAGGAACCAGATCTTGATGGCGAACTTCATAAGTATCCCTTATCTGATTGACAATGAGTTTAGAATCTCCATACGCTTCCAAATATTGAATATTCAGATGTTTAGCGAGTTGAAGACCAATAAGCAGTGCATTGTACTCAGCTACGTTGTTTGAACATGGTTGATCGAGAGAATAAGCTCTTTGGATAGCAAGACCTTCTGGCGACACAAGAACAATTCCAACTCCAGCGACAATGTCACCATTAGGACCTATTCTCGAAGCTCCGTCAAAGAATAGACGCCAAGTAGGATCTTCTTCAGCAACTTGGTTTGAATCTAGGACTTCATCTGGGATTTCATCATAGAGTTTTAAATTTTCTGGAATTGAATGAGCAGCCAGAAAATCAGCTAAAGCTTGTCCTTGGACTGATTTCTGAGGAATGTAGTGCATATCATACTGAGCAAGTAAGATTCCCCAGTTAGCCAATCGAGAATTCAAAACACTGGGTTTCTTTATCATGACCCGTATAGGATTGATCCGGGAAATGACATGAATAGTCTGACCCATGATATAATGTCGTGTCTTTTGGACGGCGAACATCAAGGCTAGACATTCTTTTTCGACCGGTGAATATCGAGGTTCAGCTCCGGTCATAGTACGACTGAGATAATAAATGGCTTGTT
Source organism: Iris pallida (assembly GCA_029216955.1). NCBI lineage: Eukaryota > Viridiplantae > Streptophyta > Magnoliopsida > Asparagales > Iridaceae > Iris > Iris pallida. The sequence goes on from JANAVB010042217.1 coordinate 177,073, forward strand.
CATGGCCATTTTTATTCTTTTGGACGAGCAATGCACCCAGTGAATGACTCATTGCTCGGGTATATAGGAGGAACGGTATTCCTGAGACAGGAGGTACCAATACTGGAGGGCTCATCAGATATTGTTTTATATCATCGAATGCCTTTTGACATTCATCATTCCAGACAAAAGAAACACCTTTCTTTATAAGTTTATTGAATGGTCTGCAGCATCCTGAAAGATTGGAGATGAATCTCCTGATATAAGCGATCCTTCCTTGAAATCCTCGTAGCTCTTTTAAGGTGCGTGGAGGATGCATCTCTTAGATGGCTTTGATCTTCTCGGGATCCACGTGTATACCTTTAGCGGTAATGACGAAGCCAAGAAATTTGCCACTAGAGACGCCTAAGAAGGACTTAGTAGGGTTCATCTTTAATTGATGCTTACGCATTAGATCAAAAATAGTCTTCAAATCTTGGATGTGATCCTCTTTTTGTCGACTTTTGACTGCAATATCATCAACGTAGCATTCGACTGTTTTCCGTAAATGTTCACGGAATATAATGCTCATAGCTCGTTGATAAGTTGCTCCTGCATTCTTGAGACCGAATGGCATCACTGTATAACAGTATGTACCGATCGGCGTTCTGAAAGAAGTGTGCTTCTCGTCGTCTGGAAACATTTTAATCCGATTATACCCAGAATACCCGTCCATGAATGACATCCGTTCAAACCCATAGGTATTATCGATCATAACATCAGTGATCGGTAGAGGGAATTCGTCTTTAGGACATGCCGCATTGAGATCGCGGAAGTCTATGCATACTCTGATCTTGCCAGTCTTTTTCAGGACAGGAACTATATTAGCCACCCAATCAGGATGTTGTTCCTCTCTAATAAACCCGGAGGCCATGAGTTTATTGACTTCAGCTTCAATTGCATCCATAATGTCTGGACGAAATCGTCGCTGTTGTTGCTTGACCGGTTTAGCATTCGGCAGGATATTGAGTTTATGAGTTGCTATCTGTGGATCAAGTCCTGGCATATCTTCATAACTCCAAGCAAAGACATCGATGTATTCACGAATAAGTTTGATCATGTCTTGCTTATCAGTCTCTGAAAGACTTTCACTGATGAATATTGGTTTGGGGGATCCCTCTTCACCAACATCTATTTGAACAAATTTATCTTCAGTCGGAGGTTCTTTTTGTTCGAACCGGAATTCCCATTGATTATCTAACCTTTGGGCCCATTGTTCTGATTCAGGTGAGATTTCAAACCCATCTTCGTCTTCATCACTTTCTTCAGAACGGTCAATGGAGACCATATTGGAAGACAGAATGTTGCAGTGGAATTCACCGATACTTGTATCAGAATCCCAAGAGGTAGTACTAGAAGAATCGGATCTCTTATCTTCGTCAGATTCAAGATCTTCATGGATAGTGTTGATAAAGGGAGTAGGAGCAATATAACCTAATCCGCATTTCGTCCTTCCATATTTCAAAGAAGGAATCCGAACAGGCATTCTTCTTCCTCTCCCATTGCTGAGGCCAGTTCTGAAGTCATAACCCATATTTTTAATGATGTCTTTAGATTGCTGACTATAACGACGTAGTTGTAATTTTCCAGTATCATCGTTTTTGTCATCATCTTCGGGGTTAGAAGGATTTTAGGGTCCTTTGTAAAAGAATATTGGGATGTCTCCTGGCTTTCTGCTGGGAACCAGAAAGTATGAAGTTTGTGCTGATTCTAGGGATACATCTGTATGGAAAGTCTGTACAACTCCTATAGTTATTGTTCTCAAGTCATCTAACAAATGTAAATAACTATGAACATGATTACACACATCAGCATACTGCAAAGATGGAGACTTTTCATTAACTTTAAAAGTAGCAGTATTTACATTGGAAGAAGGCTGAGCCTTAGAAATCTTAGCCAAATCAATGACTAAAGGGGGAGAAGAAGAACGAGAAAAAGTTTTGTTTCGATTAAGATCGATAACAAATGGCTCAGAAGAGGTGAGCTCCCTTGAAGCTTGAGATGGAAGAGTAGTCTGCCCTCCAACAGGGATTACCAAAGTATCCTGTTTCACATGTGAAGACACAGGAACTGTAATACGCCCACTGACAGAAATGATCAGTGTATCTTGAGTAGACGACTGAGATAATGGAGAGATCCGTCCACTTATTGGAATGATGAAAGAACCTTCTCCAGAGGATTTGGGGGATTGTTGCTGAGTAGTTCGACCTTTAACAGGGATTATTAAAGTCTCACTTTGTGAATCCTCTTTCTCCATAGCTTGTATTACCCTTGTATACTCTTCTTTATACATCCGGGAATCATTAAAATAAGCTTCAACCCCATGGAAGGGATTTATATCAGCCACTTCTTTTTGTACTCTTCCATTGCTGTCAATGTATTTAAAACACTGATGAAGAGTAGAAGGCACCACATTATTTTCATGAAGAAAGGGCCTCCCCAGAAGAAGATTATAAGATCCCACGATCTCTATCACATAGAAAGTGACTTTATATCTGAAATCTCTAATCTGAAGTTTCAGATGAATCTTTCCCAGAGGCTCGCTTCGGATCTGATTGAATCCCAGGATAGTAGTAACCGTCTTGGAAAGTTTGTGAAGAGGAATTTTCAATTCATCCAACAGGCTCTTCGGTATTATACTTATAGCAGACCCTGGATCAATGAGGATACGATCTATCTTCATTGTATCGATATAACCGGTGTAGTAGATAGGCCGATCATGTCGATTATCCTCCAATAGCATATCGTCTTGTGTGAAGGTAATATTTGGAATAATCTCCAATATACTGTTGCAATGTAAGCAAGTGGCAGGTTCTTCACCTGGCTTCTTCAATTGTGCAAGACAAGAGTCTGCCTGAAGAAGTGCTTCACTTAACGTCTCCCGAGTCTCTTTGGAAAGACGTAGAAGTTCAAATAGGGACATTCTAGCTGGAGTATTAGCAAGTTGTGCTAAAATGTCAAAATTATAAGGTTTCTGAAGCCCAAGAGGAGGGGACTTCTTGATTGGTTTATCAAACCGAGCCTGTTGTTTGCCTTTCTCAAGAGCTGTGGGCTTGAAAGGAGCAGGTTCAACCGGTACAATAGAAGGAATAGGTGCAGTGGGTGATTCTTCTTCAAGAGGAACATTAGGAACATCTTTGTCAGCAGGAGAGATATCAAGAGTATCCTCAGGACTTTTGGAATAATCCTTTAGATAAGGTTTCCCTGTTCTAGTAGCACTAGCAAGTGCTTCTTCCTTATCTTTTGGCTCTATATCAGGAGTAGATCCGAGAGAAGTCATATGACATGACTTAATCTTTCCAGCCTTCTTGGACTTTCTAGATGTAGTCTTTTGAAGATGAGGAGATTCAAAGTCTGCTACTAGATCTGGATAAATCCACATGATTTCTCCTGTTTTCATAGTGATTGGTACTAACCCTTCAGATTGTGGAGGAGGAATATTCACTATCTCAAGAGTTGCCTTGGGAATAGGAACGATCCCGCTTTCAAGGAGTTGAGGGGGAAAATCTCCGAATTGCATAGAGACGACATTGGAGGTGACGGTCTTCTCTTTCGGAGTAAGAGAGATAGCTCCAGATTTAATCATTTCTTGGATCTTTCCTTTCAGTACATAACATGTACGAATTGTGTGACCCAACATCCTGTGGTACGGACAGTATTTAGGATGATCTGTCTTACCAGCTTCATCAGGTTTCTTGATTTCAGGTAATTGTATTTTATTACCTTTCAGCAGACATTCAAAGATACCAAGGACATCATCGTCATCAAAAGAGTATTCTTCTTTGGGGCGAGGTGTTCTCGGTTGTTGAGTTGTAGAGGTAGGAGAAGTTTGAACGGTCGATGCATCTTTACTCTGAAGATTAACTTCAAGAGTTTCTTTTTCCTTGCTTTTATTGAATTTAGCAGTATTTTGACCTATTTCTTTAGGATTCATCTGTACTCCTAAACCTTTGAAGGTTTCAGCACTGATCTCTGCGGCTTTGGCACTAACTATGAAGGAAGGCCAATCTTGAAATTGAGTGGATCCTGCCACATGCTGATTATTGGCAGTAAATTTGATTTGCATGTGTCAATGGTGACAGCATCAGAAGTTCCAAGAGGCATCTTCAGAGCTTCTCTTCGAAACCGTTCAATGAATTCCTCTGTAGTTTCATTATTTTTCTGCTTGATTCTAATAAGAGCAGACATAGTCATGTCATTGAGCCCTTCATAGAATCGTTCAAGAAACATTTGTTTGAAACCGGCAAATGAAGTAATACACCCATCCGGGAGACTTCTATACCATTCATAGGCCGTTCCTTTGAGACATCCGACAAACACCCGAGTAAGAAGGGCGTCGTTTGGTTGTAGCTGGTCAGTCATCACTTCAAAGTGATTAATAAATTGACTTGGAGAAGTGGTTCCATCATAGAATGAGATAGTAGGAGGCTTGTATTTAGGAGGGTATGATACTTGCTTCCATTCTATCAGATAAGGTTGCTTGATGCCTAACCTTTGTAAACCATCCTTCTGTTTGAATGCCTCGAATTGAGTTCTGAGATTTCTCAATTCTTCAGTAACAACTCCGGAGGACTATGGAGTTGTAGCTTGTAGAGAATAGTTGGAAGGAGGAACAGCATTATAAGTACTACCCCCAGCTCCAGAGTGACTAGGAACTGGTTGAGCTTGCCCAGGAGTATTGGACTGGACTGCTGGAGGAACATGTATTGGACTTACACCAGTGTCAATTGGTGTAGCTTCTGGTACAGTCTGTCGATTTTGTAATTGGGCTGCCATGAGTTCATACATCGACTTTATATTATCAGCCATAGACTTCATTTGCTGTTCCAAAGAAGCAATTCTTTGTTCTTGAGGAGTCATGGAAGAAGAAGGTTCATCAGTATTCCCATCGACCATATATGTTGTGACTGTACGAGTGATTATTGATGAACTGGTGGATGTTTGTTTGTTCTGAATCACTGCTTTGTGTATCCAAGTCAGTTATAGGAGAACTACCCCCAGTAGGAAGAGGTGGGAAGTTAGATTCCCCAAGAAATTCAGAATCATCTTCAGAAATCAAAGTCCTTTGAATAGAAGCCAGGACCCTTGATCTGGTGCCTCTATATACTCCATCTGGACTATCATTTCTATCCCCAGTATCCCGAGAGGTCATGTTGACAGAAGCATATAGAGGTTCATCTTCATCAGGCATAGGTTCACACTGAATCCGATTGAAAACAGATTGTCGTTTAGTTTGACATCTGCATTGCATTGTGACTCTCGGCTGGAAGTCACATTCATGATCAACATAGTTATGATCCATTGATTGACATCTGCACTGAATTATGACTCTTGGCTGGAAGTCACATTCAGCATGGTCCATTGACACAGAATTATTCCTTTTCTTTTGTTGAAGATGTTCTCGTAGATCTGTCTGTGAAGATCGAGGTACATCAGAGAACATTCTTTGTGCATTTTTAGGAATATATTTCCAGTTCTTGGGTCTTGATGGCTCTTGATTATATAGAGAGTGATTAATATGAGCCACATAATTTCTAGCATACTCTGCATCTGGATCTCTTGCTTTTGTTCCCGATTGGTATGGTTTTTTGACACCAGAAGTGTTTCCTAAACGGATTTGATCAAGTTTTGCTCTTAGATCAGTTGGAGGTAACACATTGGTTTTTAAAACTTGGAGTTTTCCTTCCATTGATCTGGATATTTGCAGAGAAGGAAGAGTTGGACCACCCCCCTTGATTAGGAGTTGGTAACAGACCCTCTTTTATAGACAAATTCTGTGTCCAATTCGAAGAAGTCGTAGAAGAAGATATTAAGGAATGTTTCTTCTTAGACTTATTCAAGTTTTGGGACATAGAATGTCCAGAAGGAAGAGTAGTCAAAAGATCATCTCCTTTTCTTTGACTAACAAAATTGTCAGTCAAAGTTGTTCCTGAAGTAAAAACTACAGGAGCAGAAGAAACAACTAAAGAATTATTTCTTTTTGAAGGGATTTTGTGTGGAGGAGCAAGACCACCCCCAGTTCTAGTAGAACTTGGCAAAGAAGAAGAGATAGCTAAAGAGCTATTCTTCTTAGAGCATGCTGGTGACAATTTGGCTAAAGAGCCTGTATTGTCAGTATATAGAGTCTTGGCTGAAGAGCCAGATTTTGGTGAAATACACGCTGGAACAGATTTGGCTAAGGAGCCAGTGCTGCCAGCGTGACTTTTGACTTTAGAAATACATGCTGGAACAGGCTTGACTAAGGAGCCAGTGCTGCCAGCGTGACTTTTGGAATTAAGATTGCACGCTGGAACAGGCTTGGCTAAAGAGCCAGTGCTGCCAGCGTGACTTTTGGAATTAAGATTGCATACTGGAACAGGCTTGACTAAGGAGCCAGTGCTACCAGCGTGACTTTTGGCTGCTGTTGTCTTCGAACACACAAGAGTGTGTGTGCTTGCAGTAGGCTCCTTGCCAGTGTTAGGAGTAGACACTGTGGCAGAAAAGTCACTATTGGTTGCCAACTGATTCTTAGGGACATAGACAGATCGTTCCTTCGACTTGGCAGTAGTGATGGAGGATGAAGTGGGCTTGACACCCTTAGCCCGCTGCATTTCTTCATAGGCGAGTTAATCGAATTGGATCGATATCACCTTCTTCGTCGAGCCGACTGACGAAGTATCGCATTGAGTTGTTACCATCTCAGAAGAGAAGATGGTTTTCCCCAGCAGAGTCGCCAATTTGTTTTCCATAAATAAATTCACTTTATTTATTGTGTATCTGGGAAAACTACAACTATAGGAATCCGATCTAGAAGACGATCGCTTTATCCCTTGGACGATACGAAGAAGAAAAGCTCTCAAAATTTCAACAGCAATTAGATATCTGTGTATCTGTACAATGAATGAGAAAAGAACTTTATTTATAGAGTCAAAAATAACTGAAAAAGATAACTGTCTTCACAGCCTGTGCATAGTTAAAAATCACGCAGGATCTAACATACGCAGAGTTGTGAGCAGTTACTGGACGTGGCCTGTAACTGTTGGACACATGGCAATCATGTATGAGTCGTGTGCAAGTTACAGGACACACAAGCGAGAGATCAGTGGCATGGCTGCCACGTACTCCAATTTGATAAAATCCACGCAGGCTCGTTGAAGACGAAATCCACGCAGACTTAGGTCAGAAAGCTTCAAAATCCACGCAAACTTGGGGACATGAAGCTTCAGAATCCACGCAGACGTGGGGCTAAAAGTTTCAAAATCCACACAGTCTTGATGAAGGAACATAGAAGTTCAAAATACACGCAGTCTTGAGGCAGAAGGCTCAAAATATACGCAAGCTTGAGGCAGGGCTGCCAGCTGTCTTGATTCGACGTGCCTCGACTGACATAAAATCTCTGACAGTGATTACTTTGTCAGTCCCATTAAATGACAAGAAGCTCTTTTGGTACGCCAACTTGATGAAGGCTGAGTCTTGCTGAAGAAGATTTTAAAAGTCACGCAAAAGTCGGCTGTGATCTCTCGAGTTCCGTGCATACGTGGCATACGATGAGACATTCTTCGACTGTCATGATGATACTTCTGACAAATAATGATCTGTCACTAGCGTAAACATTGTCTTGATCAACCCAGCGTGACTTTGAGACTCAATTCTGATCAACTCAGCGTGACTTTGAGACTCATTTCTGATCAACTCAGCGTGACTTTCATTTTGAAGGCCTACAACTAGAAAGCATAATTATGTATAAATAATTATGCATACATGTTTCCTAATTTAATTATTAGCTTATTTTAAAATAAATAATAATATATTTTCGAAATTAATTATTATAGTATTTTTGGACAACATATTTTTGAAATATTTGTGACAATTTAAATTTTGATTTGATCCCATGGATACATTTAAATAGATTTAATTAGTATCCATATTTGGAATTTGATTTATCCTATTGATTTTAAACTAAAAATTTAATTTGATTTAAATTGATTTAATTGGGATTGGATTGGATTTGATTGATTGATTTAATTTAAATAGATGATTTATATAATTTGGGTTTAAACAATCATAATCATTATCTAATTGGGAATTTCTACATCCTATAAATAGGCAGGTACTCCTCCAATATTTTTATTCCTCCATAATTCATCTTCCACAAATTCCATAACCCAAATAGTACCTCGTGTCCGTGTTCGTGTCCGTGTCCGTGTCCGCTTCTCATTCTTATTCCATGATATTTTTTACATATACATTATTCTCCCCCTCCGTGTCGCACCCGACACAAAAATTTCTAACAATAACTCTATCCCTATCCCTATCCCTCTAACCCCGCCACCGTACGCCTAGCCGTCACCACCACCGTCGTCAGCAAATCATCCCCATCGCCCCAGCCTACTGTCCAGCCTCGGCCACCGTCAAAACCCATCACCACCGCCACCGCGACCGTACACCACCACTATGGCCGTCCCCGACCAGCCCCTAAACCGTCACCACAACCCGCCACCATCTCCGACATCGTCACCACAACCCGCCGTACTACGACAACTCACCAAGTCGTCACCGCCATCACCCCCGCTCTACCAGACTACCATCCAACCTCCACCTCCCCGTCTCGACCAAGCCAGGTCGGTGGAAACCATCGGGAAGCCCATCACCAACACCACCACAAATAAACAAAAACCTAAAATTTGGAACACCCTTACCTCACCGTGTCCGCCAGAGAACACCTCGCTGCGTCGCCGCGTGACACTGTAGCGAGCAGTGCATCCGCCTCTCCGTCGAACCACCGCGCCCTCCGGAAGACGCCTCCCCTTTGCCGTGACCGCTGCCCCCCTTGCGCCAAGCCGTCCGCCGTCCCGCTTCCCTTCCTTCCACCGGACCACCGCACCCGTCGTCGCCCGCTCACCGCAGCCCGAAACCCTCCGCGCACCACCGGCCGACCTACTCCTCCGATCCCCGCCGCTGGCGCAGCGCCCACCGAAACCCTCTCCCTCAGTCCGCTTCCCCGCACCTCATTTTCCACCTCAGCTCCGCCCACCGCCTTTCCTATCTTCTCCGCCGCCGCGCTCTGGGCCGCCGGTGACTTTCCCGAGCGCTGCACGTGCCCCACTTCTCCGCCCGGCCGCCGCCCGCATCCTCCTTCTCTCCCAGACCCCCGACTTCCCCTTCCTTTCCACGTCGACCTAGCTCCGCCTCCGCCGAGCGAGCGCCGCCTCCGCCCGCACTCGATTTCGACCGCCGGCCGACCCATACGCCGACCGCCCATCCTCCTCCGCCGTTTCCTCTCTGGAGCGCCGAACCCCCGCCGGTCGTCCCCTTCTCCGACCTACTCCCGCCTCCCTCTCGCTCCTTTCCATTCTTTATTTCCTACTCTCTCTCTCCCATCTCAAATTTCTTTCTCCTTCTTTGTTTCTATTTTGTTTTCTTCTCTTCTGATGTGTCCCCCGAGGAGAACCAGTGCCTCATTTGCATTTTTTAATTTTTTATTTTATTTTTAACCAGTATTATTATTATTATTATTTATTTATTTATTATTTTATTTTTTTCCAAATTCGTTTATACAAATTTATTTCCTTATTATCATTGTTAATATTATTATTATTATTATCATCTTTATTAATATAATTATTTTTTTTAATAAAATTATTATTAATGTTATAAAAAAAATGTTGGTATACAGCAGCCTAACAATTCTAGTGTTTTATTATATTTTGAGTATATTATATACATATATAACTGTATAGTTTTTATGTTATTATTGATTATAAATTTTTTTTTGTATTTATATTATTTTACCAAGTATTCTTTATTGATAAGTAAAAATATATAATCATTATTAATATTATCAATACTAGTAATATTATATATCTCTAGCTTATTATGAATGGATTTTTGACTTAAATTATTTTCTGTATATTTTTATTTAATGTATAGAAATTTCTCGATTTTTAAATATTTAATAAATGTATAGTGTTTGTCTAGAATGATTTTTACTTTTCATGTATTTATCTAAAAACTATTTTTAGCTAATAAGTATATAATTTCGCATATTATAAATAGTTTTCTAAATCCCTATATATATTATTTATCCAATATTTCTTTGATTTTCTCTTGTCCATGACCAATCCCATTCTCCCTATACCCTAGCCAACTCTGTACCTTCATTATGTCCATCCTAACTAAATTAACCATCCTGGACCCGATGGAACTGTCTGTGTCACCATCTGAGGTCACCTTGCATAGTGGTTGCACCGAAGTTGTAGTTTCTGCCACCTTGATCATCGCAGCACACCAGGCGCCCTACCAGGCAAGACACCTTGCCATTAGCTGTTTAATTATTTTAGCTCATATTTCATACATTACTTATTTTCTTTATGCAAAATAAACTGTGATACATGGCATAACTGTTCATTTATATTTCCTGCTGTGTATTATTTTTCTTACAAATTAAACCTAAATTTAAGGGACCACCTTATGTGTCGCATTCATTGGCCTTGACACGTTGTAAACACGAAGTTGTGTGTCGCATGTAGAACATGGAAGTACGTGATTGGCTGGCCACCAGTACGTACAAGCCGTGCGATAGGAATAACCGCTAATAGAGATTGCATGCTAGTTTGACTTAGCGGTTATAGTGGTTTGTGTTGTGGATGCAACACAGTAGGCATTGGGCGAGGAGGACAATTCCTTAGCGTATGGGCTTCGATGCACTTCCCTTGTGACCCGGACTCTCCGCTGGAGATACGGGGTTGATGACCCATGATTACTGACGGCCACTGACGATTCTGCGGAACGTTATGCCCTTCCTGATGGGGCCTCTGGTGCCCAAGGGGGACTACGCCGATCCTATTCAGCCAGGGCCCATGCGTAGGAAGGATTGTTCTTAACTATATTTTACTTAGAATGGTAGGCTACCCTATCCGTTAGGTACGAGTACTTTTGGTTTGGGTACTTGTATCTGACCGTGGCTTGGAACAATAACTTGTCGCGGATTAGTTCGTCACATCTTGTCCTTGTTTGGTTGTAGGTGTGACTTACTACTTCGATGAGAAAGTATTGAACCTTGTTGGGGTCCGGATACCATATTGGATTCATAGCATGGGAAGATACGTTACCGTGAATTAGTTTACCATCTCCTGTCCTTGTTTGGTTGGGGGGATGGTACGCTCGTTCAGTAGGTGCGTATTGGAACATGTTATAATTCGATTTACTTATTTATTTGAGCAATATTTATTCAGTTTATATGGCATGCTATTATGTGTCTTGTTACGTTCCTCTGAGGACCTGGTTGTCTTTCCAGGTGTGTGCTATTGTCTTTCGCAGGTGCTCTAGCTCTAGCCGTGATCTTCGCTATTTCTTCGAGGATGATTGCATTTGGATCGTCTTCGCTTCGCTCGCCACTCAATTCATTTTCTATGTACTTTTCTTTATTTTGTTGGTAGTAGATTTGTCTCCGTCCAACATATTGTATCAAGACAATTCATTATCTTTATATGATGTCTTATTTCATTTATTTTGTATGGATGAGATTAGTTATGGTTCTACTGCATTTTACAGCTTATGTATTTATACGAGGCTTCCATATATTGGAGTATACTTCGTATGAATACAGCTGGCATGTCTACGTCCCTAGTCCTACGTATTTTGGGACTGGGGCGTTACATGTTTTTGTGGTGGCCTATGCAGGTCAAGATAAATTGTTTGGTTACTTTACCGTACCAAGAAATCCTGCGAATAGGATTAGAAGTTTAGGATCTCATCCACATACTTGACCTCTTTCCTTGATTTTATCTACCGTTTGACTCATCAATTGCATCTTGCTTGCTTCCTTCCATCCTTATTCTTATCTTCCCTTCGTGCTTGCTAGAGATTGATCCTACTAGTTAGATGTCCCAAACACCCTTAGCTTAATTCTTTTAAGTTGGGTAGAATACCCTACGACTTGACACACTCTTGACCATTAAGGAAATACAAATGGTATTATCTATACCATAGCGACTAGAGGAAGTTAGCCCATTTGGTCAACCAAGCCTTGGTCAACGTAACCGTAGAATGATAGTATAGGAATAAATAAGACTTAGATTCCTATGACTCTTAGACTATCCATATTTGTTCCTTATTTCAATCTTAATCACTCATGCCTATGTATTCACCATTTGATTAAATGATGCTAATATAGCCTAGTTTTTGCAAGCTTATTCTTTATCAAGTTTGTTCATGACCATATGCTATTGAGTACTCACTAGCCTATTGTCTAATCAGAACCGGTACATGATGGTCTGATCAACCGAGTGCACCTTGGTTCGCTTTTGTCTATTACTCTACGTGGATGGGGACATAATTAAACTTGGCCCTTACAATCCCATCCACGACTGCCTTGACGATTCTTTTGAAATTATTCGATCGTCTTTGAATCACATATTCGTATTCGATAACGCCTCCTTTGAACTCTATATTGCTTTCATCTTCACCTATTTTAGGAGGACAAAAACGTTATACTAGAAGTTCCCCTAGCTATCCTATCTCTTGTGACCATTAACACTCAATGTGACTATATCCTTGGTCCTTTCCCTCGACCCAAATTCTACCATCTTGGCTTTCTAATCACTTGAATTTAAGAGTGATTACAATCGTCTCTTAATCATGTCCTCAACCTAGACTACGACCACATACACTTCCTTAAGGAACCCTTCTACCTACCGTTGTGCCTTCTCCCCCCTTGTGTCCTCTCACCCCCCTACTAATTCTTAATTTTGAGGACAAAATTCTTTTAAGTTGGGTAGGATGTAAAACCCCTAAATTTCTACTAATTATTTTTTATTAATATTTGTACGGATTTAAAATTTTGTATTGTACGTCGCGTAGTCGTATTTTACGTCACACACAAAATTTTATTTTTGCTCAACGAGTGCGAATATGTGCGAGCGTACATATTTTTAGAAAAATATTTTATTTTATTATTTTTGCCATTTTACAAAATTTCTAAGTTGTTATTTTGAGCCTTTTTATTTCTAACATTTATTAATAATAATTTATATTTCACTGTATACTAGAAAGCATAATTATGTATAAATAATTATGCATACATGTTTCCTAATTTAATTATTAGCTTATTTTAAAATAAATAATAATGTATTTTCGAAATTAATTATTATAGTATTTTTGGACAACATATTTTTGAAATATTTGTGACAATTTAAATTTTGATTTGATCCCATGGATACATTTAAATAGATTTAATTAGTATCCATATTTGGAATTTGATTTATCCTATTGATTTTAAACTAAAAATTTAATTTGATTTAAATTGATTTAATTGGGATTGGATTGGATTTGATTGATTGATTTAATTTAAATAGATGATTTATCTAATTTGGGTTTAAACAATCATAATCATTATCTAATTGGGAATTTCCACATCCTATAAATAGGCAGGTACTCCTCCAATATTTTTATTCCTCCATAATTCATCCTCCACAAATTCTATAACCCAAATAGTGCCTCGTGTCCGTGTTCGTGTCCGTGTCCGTGTCTGCTTCTCATTCTTATTCCATGATATTTTTTACATATACATTATTCTCCCCCTCCGTGTCGGACACACCCGACACAAAAATTTCTAACAATAACTCTATCCCTATCCCTATCCCTCTAACCCCGCCACCGTACGCCTAGCCGTCACCACCACCGTCGTCAGCAAATCATCCCCATCGCCCCAGCCTATTATCCAGCCTCGGCCACCGTCAAAACCTATCACCACCGCCACCGCGATCGTACACCACCACTATGGCCGTCCCCGACCAGCCCCTAAACCGTCACCACAACCCGCCACCATCTTCGACATCGTCACCACAACCCGCCGTACTACGACAACTCACCAAGTCGTCACCGTCATCACCCCCGCTCTACCAGACTACCATCCAACCTCCACATCCCCGTCTCGACCAAGCCAGGTCGGTGGACACCATCGGGAAGCCCATCACCAACACCACTACAAATAAACAAAAACCTAAAATTTGGAACACCCTTACCTCACCGTGTCCGCCAGAGAACACCTCGCTGCGTCGTCGCGTGACACTGTGGCGAGCAGCGCATCCGCCTCTCCGTCGAACCACCGCGCCCTCCGAAAGATGCCTCCCCTTTGTCGTGACCGCTGCCCCCTTGCGCCAAGCCATCCGCCGACCCGCTTCCCTTCCCTCCACCGGACCACCGCACCCGTCGCCGCCCGCTCACCGCAGCCCGAAACCCTCCGCGCACCACCGGCCGACCTACTCCTCCGATCGCCGCCGCTGGCGCAGCGCCCACCGAAACCCTCTCCCTCAGTCCGCTTTCTCGCTCCTCCTTTTCCTCCTCAGCTCCGCCCACCGCCTTTCCTATCTTCTCCGCCGTCGCGCTCTGGGCCGCCGGTGACTTTCCCGAGCGCTGCATGCGCCCCACTTCTCCGCCCGGCCGCCGCCCGCATCCTCCTTCTCTCCCAGACCCCCGACTTCCCCTTCCTTTCCGTGTCGACCAAGCTCCGCCTTCGCCGAGCGAGCGCCGCCTCCGCCCGCACTCGATTCCGACCGCCGGCCGACCCATACGCCGACCGCCAATCCTCCTCTGCCGTTTTCTCTCCGGAGCGCCGAACCTCCGCCGGTCGTCCCCTTCTCCGACCTACTCCCGCCTCCTTCTCGCTCCTTTCCATTCTTCCTTTCCCACTCTCTCTCTCTCCCATCTCAAATTCCTTTCTCCTTCTTTGTTTCTGTTTTATTTTCTTCTCTTCTGATGTGTCCCCCGAGGAGAACCAGTGCCTCATTTGCATTTTTTAATTTTTTATTTCATTTTTAACCAGTATTATTATTATTATTATTTATTTATTTATTTATTATTTTATTTTTTTTCAAATTCGTTTATACAAATTTATTTCCTTATTATCATTGTTAATATTATTATTATTATTATCATCTTTATTAATATAATTATTTTTTTAATAAAATTATTATTAATGTTATAAAAAAATGTTGGTATACAGCAGCCTAACAATTCTAGTGTTTTCATTATATTTTGAGTATATTATATACATATATAACTGTATAGTTTTTATGTTATTATTGATTATAAATTTTTTGTATTTATATTATTTTACCAAGTATTCTTTATTGATAAGTAAAAATATATAATCATTATTAATATTATCAATACTAGTAATATTATATATCTCTAGCTTATTATGAATGGATTTTTGACTTAAATTATTTTCTGTATATTTTTAATTAATATATAGAAATTTCTCGATTTTTAAATATTTAATAAATGTATAGTGTTTGTCTAGAACGATTTTTACTTTTCATGTATTTATCTAAAAACTATTTTTAGCTAATAAGTATATAATTTTGTATATTATAAATAGTTTTCTAAATCCCTATATATATTATTTATCTAATATTTCTTTGATTTTCTCTTGTCCATGACCAATCCCATTCTTCCTATACCCTAGCCAACTCCGTACCTTCATTATGTCCACCCTAACTAAATTAACCATCCTGGACCCGATGGAACTGTCTGTGTCACCATTCGAGGTCACCTTGCATAGTGGTTGCACCGAACTTGCAGTTTCTGCCACCTTGATCATCGCAGCACACCAGGCGCCCTACCAGGCAAGACACCTTGTCATTAGCTGTTTAATTATTTTAGCTCATATTTCATGCATTACTTATTTTCTTTATGCAAAATAAACTGTGATACATGGCATAACTGTTCATTTATATTTTCTGCTGTGTATTATTTTTCTTACAAATTAAACCTAGATTTAAGGGACCACCTTGTGTGTCGCATTCATTGGCCTTGACATATTGTAAATACGAAGTTGTGTGTCGCATGTAGAACACGAAAGTACGTGATTGGCTGGCCACCAGTACGTACAAGCCGTGCGATAGGAATAACCGCTAATAGAGATTGCATGCTAGTTTGACTTAGCGGTTATAGTGGTTTGTGTTGTGGATGCAACACAGTAGGCATTGGACGGAGAGGACAATTCCTTAGCGTATGGGCTTCGATGCACTTCCCTTGTGATCCGAACTCTCCGCTGGAGATACGGGGTTGATGACCCATGATTACTGACGGCCACTGACGATTCTGCGGAACGTTATGCCCTTCCTGATGGGGCCTCTGGTGCCCAAGGGGGACTACGCCGATCCTATTCAGCCAGGGCCCATGCGTAGGAAGGATTGTTCTTAACTATATTTTACTTAGAATGGTAGGCTACCCTATCCGTTAGGTACGAGTACTTTTGGTTTGGGTACTTGTATCTGACCGTGGCTTGGAACAATAACTTGTCGCGGATTAGTTCGTCACATCTTGTCCTTGTTTGGTTGTAGGTGTGACTTACTACTTCGATGAGAAAGTATTGAACCTTGTTGGGGTCCGGATACCATATTGGATTCATAGCATGGGAAGATACGTTACCGTGAATTAGTTTACCATCTCCTGTCCTTGTTTGGTTGGGGGGATGGTACGCTCGTTCAGTAGGTGCGTATTGGAACATGTTATAATTCGATTTACTTATTTATTTGAGCAATATTTATTCAGTTTATATGGCATGCTATTATGTGTCTTGTTACGTTCCTCTGAGGACCTGGTTGTCTTTCCAGGTGTGTGCTATTGTCTTTCGCAGGTGCTCTAGCTCTAGCCGTGATCTTCGCTATTTCTTCGAGGATGATTGCATTTGGATCGTCTTCGCTTCGCTCGCCACTCAATTCATTTTCTATGTACTTTTTTTTATTTTGTTGGTAGTGGATTTGTCTCCGCCCAACATATTGTATCAAGACAATTTATTATCTTTATATGATGTCTTTATTTCATTTATTTTGTATGGATGAGATTAGTTATGGTTCTACTGCATTTTACAGCTTATGTATTTATACGAGGCTTCCATATATTGGAGTATACTTCGTATGAATACAGCTGGCATGTCTACGCCCCTAGTCCTACGTATTTTGGGACTGGGGCGTTACATCTGCTTTTCACGCCGCTTGCGTTGGTTTTGGCTTTGTTTCTGAATGCATTTTCGTGAAAGTTTTTGATGGTTTTCATGGCTTGCATTTCGAACTCGCATTTCCTATCGAACTTCTTGATTAATACAGTGTTCTAATCGGTTGCTTGTGCGATTGCAGGTGATCGCGTAGGTCATGTCTAGCGCGGCCAACCAGTTTCTCGTCTTCAAGTAAATACTAAGGTGAGTGGATGACCTCCTTCGTCTCGACCCCTCTATTTCAAAATGAGAACTCGGGTAATAATATCGAATATGAATGATCCACTTGAAAAATGTAAGTCCTATGTTCTAGAGGAGAAAAGAATGAAATGTGTAGAAAAGAGATAGAATTATTTTAAGCCTGCAAAACAACCAAGTAAAATGCATCGATTACATAACAAGATAACGATACCCTAAAATATACCTTGTTAACTTATCATGGTCATGGACAACTTGTCGACAAGGGCGATGGTTTCTTCGAGCGGCAACCCGGGGCCACAGGACCGACTTGGTCTAGGATGAAACAGGTTATAGCCGAGCTGGGTATGAAGCAGTCGGTAAACGGGGACTTGCATCGGAGCTCGCTACTTGCGTTGCAAGGGTCCCGTTTACCAGGCTATGTCCAGGATGGATAGTTAATGCCAGTGACCTCCACCTCAAACACTTGTATCAATCGTTTTCAGTTAACGGGGAAGGTGATGGTAAGTTTTATGTTGCACGGTACGCTCTGTCGAGGGAAATTTTGGTGTAACTTACTTGCTTTATTTTTCATGAAAATGTTTCGTATGAAAATACCTAGGATGGTTAGAAAGATCACAAAAAGCAAGTGCATAAATTTTATCTGAATTCTTGAACCAAATGAGAGCCTGGAAATTTAAGTAGTCACTCGCCAGTACATGTTGATTGTACTGATCCTCGCTCTCTCAACATGTACCCAGAACCAGGATAGCGTGCCAAGGAACTGAAGGCGACGCTCGTTCCTTTTGAAGCCTGCTAGCGCGAAGGCTAATTAACTCCGCAACATTTTGAAGACTCCAACCCGACTGCATCATGAGTCGCCAACTCTCGCCGATCCCAGGTCTTAGAGAGTCATTTTGATGTTTGTAAAAAAGGATGTAAATGTATGGAATGGCTATCTCATCGATGTCGGTTGTAAGCCGGAGATGCCTCTTTTGTAATCGAGTCTGTAATCTACTTATTATCAATGAAAATGCAAGTTTCCTTCTTTATACAAATGTGTTCAATTTCTCTGCATACTCTTATAAATGATGTTGTTTCGGATAACCTTATAAACCGCCTTGTGCAAGCGCAACTAAGGCTTGCACGGCATCACGCCTGGGGGACGACTATCGATTCTACCGAATCGGGGCGTGACATAATGGTATCAGAGCACGGCTTTACGTCATTGGCCCCCAGTGTCGACTTTTTAGTCTCAAAATCTTTGGTCTCGTATCGATGAGATATGTTGTTCCATACGAGGGAGTCCGTAATAAGTTTTGTGGCTAATGTATTTTTGCCTTCAAAAATCCCAGAAGGCACGACGGTAAATGTGGCGGCGAACGAAGAAAGTGCTTCGAGCGGCTCAAGTAGCTCGAGGCCCGGACCCTCTAACGACGCTATGAAACAGATGTTGCGCATGCTGGATGCGCAACAACAACAGGCTGCGAAGAGTCAACGCTAGAATGAGTAACATCGGCGGCAGACGGAGGCACGCCAGATTCAGTTCGAGGCCCAATTTGAAGCACAATTCAAGTTACAGCAGAAGCAGCTTGATACTCTCCAGCAGATTGTCCAGATAGTTGTGGCCAACAATAACAACTCAGCGACAACCCATGCCGTAACCGAGCCTGCGGCCAGACAAAGTGAAGTCGAACCGAAGGTACCCGAACCTACACCTGCAGCACCGAGAAGTTCCAACTTCGACGTGTCAAAATTCACAAAAAGCTGTCGTACTTCCTTCAACGGCACAGAAGATTCCTCCCTGGCGATCGACTGGTTAGAGAAGCTGGAAGATAAGTTCAAGCTCCTGGGTGTCGAAGAGTCCAAAAAAGTCGCATGCGCTCAACTTCTACTCCTATTGAACGCACATGACTGGTGGGTCGTGCAAAAGCGGGTGATCAGACGCGACGACGAGACGACGACAATTTCTTGGGCTATCTTCCGAGAGGCGTTCGAGATTGAGTACCTCCCCGAAGCCGTTCGACAAGATAAGGAAAATGAATTTATGCAGCTAAGGCAAAGGAATATGACGGTACGGCAGTATGCAGCAGATTTTAACAAGTTAGCCAAATTTGCTGGAGAATTCCTGTCATCCCTGGCGAGTCGTGCTCGACGGTTCGAAGTGGGTCTACGACCAGCTCTTTACGCTCATGTGTCTGTTCTGCAATACAAAACGATGGGAGAGTCTCTCAACCACGCCCTCCGCCTTGAACGCCAATACCCTCCAGGTGCTGTCGGCGCTGTGCATATATACAATCACAAACGCCCTAGCCACGTGGAAGGAAACAATATGACCAAGCATCCAAACAACGGGCAACAAGGTGGGTATCAAAGGGAGAAATCCATGGCCTTACTGCATCCGTTGTCGCCAGTCCGGTCACACTATCATCGATTGTTGGGTGCCAGAAGATGGATGCTGGAACTGCGGCAAGAAGGGCCATGTTCGTGCTGAGTGTCCAACCAGAAGGCCGAACCCAACGGTGCCCCAACAGCACCGCCCAATGGTACCCCAGCCACACCGTCCAAGGAATCAAGGTCCAGGACCTCGAGCCCCTCAACCCGTACCACAAAATGGCCAAGACCGTCGCCCCAATGCCCAGGGCCACGTCTACGCCATGACTCAAGATGAAGCGCTTGCATCAGATACGGTCGTGACAGGTATATAAAATTTCAATAATGTGCCTGCTCGTGTATTATTTGATTCAGGCGCTTCGTATAGTTTTATATCGGCGGACTTTGCCGTCGAGCACAAATTTCTCGTGATATCACTAGATCTCGACCTTAGCGTAAGTACACCTTCGGGGACACCAGTACTCACAAACTTAGCCTGCGTCGACGGGATTATTTGTATCGGTGGTCAAAAGATCGGTCTTGATGTGATAGTTCTAGAAATGAAGGACTTTGATATCACTCTGGGAATGGATTGGCTCGGGCCGTGCAACGCAACCATAGACTGCGCTAGAAATACGGTCACTTTCTGCATACCAGGAGTGCCAGAATTTTGCTTTTCGTGTGGTGAGGCGTCGTCGACCTGCATGCTGATCTCGATAATTTTTGCTCGGAGGATGCTGCATTCTGGGTGCGAAGGCTATTTGGCGTTCGTCCAAGACAAGCGACAGGATGGTACAAATGCGGGTCAGACCGACTTTGTGTCAGAATTCTTCGATGTGTTCCCGGACGAGCTACCCGGCATGCCCTCCGACCGAGAAATCGAGTTCAGCATCGATACATTTCCCGATACTCGACCGATTTCCAAGGCCCCGTACAGAATGGCTTCCGTCGAGCTGAAAGAACTCAAGGTCCAGTTACAAGAGTTACTTGACAAAGGGTTTATTCGGCCTAGTGTCTCACCGTGGGGAGCGCCCGTGTTGTTCGTGAAGAAGAAGGATGGGTCTATGCGTCTGTGCGTCGATTACCGAGAGATGAACAAGGCCACCATCCGGAACAAGTATCCATTGCCCCGTATAGACGACTTATTCGATCAGCTGTAAGGCGCCTCGGTATTTTCGAAGATTGATCTTCGCTCGGGCTATCATCAACTCAAGATCAAGTCAGACGACGTACAAAAGTCAGACTTGCGCACTCGGTACGGCCACTACGAGTTTCTGGTGATGCCATTTGGCCTGACGAACGCCCCCGCCGCCTTCATGGATCTGATGAATCGGTTATTTTGACCCTTTCTTGATAAATTTGTGGTAGTCTTTATTGACGATATTCTCGTCTACTCGAAAGACAGGGCGCAGCATGCAGAACATCTACGGGCCGTGCTCCACACACTTCGAGAGTATGAGTTATATGCAAAGCAGAGTAAGTGCAAATTTTGCCTCAGCAGTGTATCCTTTCTTGGTCATATCATCTCGTCCAAAGGCATTGCAATCGATCCGAAGAAAGTGAAAGTTGTTGCTGATTAGAAGCGGCCTGCGTCTGCTAGGGAGATTCAAAGCTTTCTTGGTTTGGAGGGATACTATCGACGCTTCGTGAAAGACTTTGCGAAGATTACATCGCCATTGACTCACCTCACTCTAAAGGGGGTCGCGTATGAGTGGTCAGATGATTGTGAAGCTTCCTTCCAGGAGCTTAAACAGCGACTAATTTCGGTACTATACTCGCGCTTCCAGATGGGCCAGAGGATTTTCAAATATTCAGTGATGCTTCAGGCCAGGGCTTGGGATGTGTGCTCATGCAGCGGAACAAGGTGATATCCTTCGCCTCCAGACAGTTGAAGCCGCACGAGAAGAACTATCCTACGCACGACTTGGAGTTAGCGGCGATTGTGTTTGCGTTGAAATTGTGGCGTTACTATCTATATGGCATGGCGCGCATGATCTATACCGACCACAAGAGCCTCAAGTATCTCTTCACCCAGAAGGAATTAAACTTGCGATAGAGGCGCTGGCTCGAACTGATCAAGGACTATGACTTGACGATCGACTACACTCCGGGCAAGGAAAATATGGTGGCGGATGCTCTGAGTCGAAAATATCTTGCCTCGCTCTCCATCAACCGCAGACTACTACAAAATCTAGAAGAAATGGGTATCGACCTCCGGGTTCGATTCAGGGACATACGGTTGGCACAACTGCAGTTAGAGCCGAGTTTGCTGAAAAAGATCAAGACCGCTCAGAAAGATGATCCGTACCTGAAGAAAATGTGCGAGCGAATTTCGATAGGTAGTACGACCGACTTTGTAGAAGATGAGACCGGCGTGCCGAGATTGAATGGCCGACTATGTGTTCCGGATGATTCAGAACTACGAAAGGAGATATTGGCGGAGGCACATTATACGAAATATACCTTACATCCAGGCAATACCAAGATGTATAAGGACCTCCGTATGACTTTCTGGTGGCACGGGATGAAGAGAGATGTGGCGCTCTTCGTATCACAATGCTTGGCCTGTCAGCAGGTAAAAGCTGAGCATCAGCGTCCGAGTGGGGAGATGCAGAACCTAGCTATTCCAGAGTGGAAATTCGATCATGTCACTATGGACTTTATTATTGGCCTGCCGAAGACACCACGGAGGAACGACGCTATCTGGGTCATCGTCGATCGACTAACCAAGTCAGCACATTTTCTTGCCATCAAAGTTACTTGGAGCGTTGATCGCCTGACGCAGATTTATCTTGACGAGATAGTACGGCTCTACGGAGTTTCAGTATCCATCGTCTCTGATAGGGTTTACGTTTCATGTCATGATTCTGGAGTAGCCTTCAGTCGGCGCTGGGTACCAAGTTGCAGTTCAGCTCATCTTACCATCCTCAGACCGACGGACAGACGGAGCACGTTAATCAGATTCTCGAAGATATGCTACGACTCTGCGCAATTGACTTCAAATCAAGCTGGGACGTCCACCTACCGCTGGCAGAATTTGCATATAACAATAGCTACCAGTCCAGCATCCAAATGGTGCCATATGAAGCTTTGTACGACCGAAAGTACAGATCGCCCATTTGCTGAGATGAAGTCGGGGAATGACAGATACTCGGCCCGGAGCTGGTGGAACAGACTGTGGAAAAGGTCAAGCTAATTCGGGAAAGACTGAAGATTGCACAAAGTTGGCAAAAGAGCTACGCCAACACCCATCGAAGACCGTTTGAGTTCCAGGTGGGCGATCACGTATTCCTAGAGGTGTCGCCCATGCAAGAAGTTACTCGGTTCGGCGCGAAGGGAAAGCTGAGTCCGAGATTCGTTGGGCCGTTCGAAATACTCGAGCGGGTCGCCCCAGTAGCCTATAGAATTGCCCTACCGCCAGCGCTCGAGGGTGTGCACAACGTCTTCCACGTCTCTCAGTTATGGAAGTACGTACACGACCCTAGCCACGTGGTGGATTTTGGCCAGTTAGAGCTGAAGTCTGACTTATCCTACGTTGAAGAGCCAGTTCAAATCCTAGAACGCAAGGATAAGTTGCTACGAAATCGAACGACCCCTCTTGTTCACATACTCTGGAGGAACCATACAGCGGAAGAGTCGATATGGGAACTCGAGTCAGAGATGAAGGAAAAGTATCCTTCGTTATTTTCATAGAGGTAGGTTCTGTTCTTAAGTTTCGAGGAGAAAATTTTTTCTTAGTTGGTTATGGTATAGTTTCCCGTCCCTACATCGTGTCCCGTATTCCGTACACGGGGTGCGCGAGAAAGGAACATTGTCGCTATCGATTCGGTCGGGACCGATAGGTCAGAATCGGCCGAGTCGATCAAATGGGAACGGTTGAATTAAGATCCATTCCACGTTATGGAATGGCTTCTTCGAAACCAAGTCCCATATTCAGCGGGTTGCGTCTCAAGGATTGACTCTGCGGCTAAGTCGGGAGAGATCTCCCGTTGCTCTGCTTTTCACACCACTTGCGTTGGTTTTGGCTTTGTTTCTGAATACGTTTTTGTGAATATTTTCGATTGTTTTTATGGCTTGCATTTCGAACTCGCATTTCCTATCGAACTTCTTGATTAATGCAGTGTTCTAATCGGTTGCTTGTGCGATTGCAGGTGATCGTGTAGGCAACGTCTAGCACGGCCAACCAGTTTCTCGCTTTCAAGTAAATACTAAGGTGAGTGGCTGACCTCCTTCGTCTCGACCCTCTATTTCAAAATAAGAAGTCGGGTAATAATATCGAATATGAATGATCCACTTGAAAAATGTAAGTCCTATGTTCTAGAAGAGAAAAGAATGAAATGTGTAGAAAAGAGATGGAATTATTTCAAGCCTGTAAAACAACCAAGTAAAATGGATCGATTACATAACAAGCTAACGATACCCTAAAATATACCTTGTCAACTTATCACGGTCATGGACAACTTGTCGACAAGGGCGATGGTTTCTTCGAACGGCAACCCGGGGACACGGGACCGACTCGGCCTAGGAAGAAACAGGTTATAGCCGAGCTGGGTATGAAGTAATCGGTAAATGGGGACTTGCATTGGAGCTTGCTACTTGCGTTGCAAGGGTCCCATTTACCAGGCTATGTCCAGGATGGCTAGTTAATGCCAGTGACCTCCACCTCAAACACTTGTATCAATCGTTTTCAGTTAACGTGGAAGGTGATGGTAAGTTTTATGTTGCACGGCGTGCTCTGCCGAGGGAAATTTTGGTGTAACTGACTTGCTTTATGTTTCATGAAAATGCTTCGTATGAAAATACCTAGGATGGTTAGAAAGATCACAAAAAACAAGTGCATAAATTTTATCTAAATTCTTGAACCAAATAAGAGCCTGGAAATTTAAGAAGTCACTCGTCAGTACATGTTGATTGTACTGATCCTCGCTCTCTCAACAGGTACCCAGAACCAGGATAGCGTGCCAAGGAACTGAAGGCGACGCTCATTCCTTTTGAAGCCTGCTAGCGCGAAGGCTAACTCCGCAACATTTTGAAGACTCCAACCCGACTGCATCATGAGTCGTCAACTCTCGCCGATCTCAGGTCTTAGAGAGTCATTTTGATGTTTGTAAAAAGGGATGTAAATGTATGGAATGGCTATCTTATCGATGTCGGTTGTAAGCCCGAGAGGCCTCTTTTGTAATCGAGTCTGTAATCTACTTATTATCAATGAAAATGCAAGTTTCCTTCTTTATACAAATGTGTTCAATTTCTCTGCGTACTCTTATAAATATTGTTGTTTCGGATAACCTTATGAATCGTCTTGTGTAAGCACAACTTAGGCTTGTACGGCATCACACCCGGGGGACGACTATCTATTCTACCGAATCAGGGCATGACATTGGCTGCAGGATACAGAAGTAATTCTAGAAGCATCCAGGACCCTAGAGGACAAGAAGGTGGCCGTGGTGCGCCTTCAGTTATTAGATCTAGCCTGCAGCTGGTGGGCAGCACAGGCCATTGGATTAGTTGTGTCTGTTGCTTGGGCAGTATTTCGAGAGAGATTCCAGACCAAGTACTTTGACGATGTAGCTCGGTACGACCTACAGACGAGGTTCACTAATCTGAAGCAGATGGGCAGGACGGTCGATGGATATGTGGCCGAGTTCTCCAGACTTAGTCGGTTTGTCCCCACCCTGGTGGCGACCGAGTTCGATAGGGCCCAGCGGTTCCAGCAGGGACTCCACCTGGAGATTTTGCTGATGGTGGAGCAGTTTGAGCATCAGACTTTTGATGCAGTATTAAGAGCGGCTATGAGGCATGAGTTTACCTTCCAGAGGATCGTGGACAGGACCGGAGGTCGGAAGCGGTCCCACAACCAGATGAATCAGTCTTCATCACCAGCCCCGGCAGCTAGGGCCTTGACTATCGGAGCTCCGAGGAGGGCATCTTCAGTGACGTCGGTTCAGCATTCAACCCCGACGTATCCTCAGCAGCAGCAGAAGCAGAAGCAGTCGTCCCCAATGGGCTGCACTCATTGTGGGTAGCCAGGACACATAGTATCGAAATGTCGCAGAGCACAGAGGTTGTGCTTGGTTTGTGGAGCATTGGACCACAAGGTTGGGAGCTGCCAGAATAGGGGCAGTTTGTCTTCTTCGAACTTTTCTAATCCTTCAGTGACGGGACCAGCACCAGTTCAGTAGTACCAGCATCCGAAGCCATTGTCGACTCAGGCACAAGCCTTCCAACAGCAGAACCCCCAGCAGTATGCACAAGCCCAAGCCTGATTTAGAGCAAGCAGAGAGGTTTCCAGCAGAGGGGACCAGCACCTAGAGGACAAGGTCAAGTGATGGCTTTGACCATGGGAGAGGAGCTAGCACCAGGTGAGGTAGTGACAGGTACTATTCTCGTTAACTCCTTTCCAGCATCAGTATTGTTTGATTCTGGTGCATCGTATTTATTCATGTCTGCACGATTCGCGACACGAATAGGACTGGAGCCCGAATCATTATAAGTAAGGCTAAATATACTTACTGGTAACGGTCTAGTGGGTGTAGATCGAGTATTTTTCTCGTGTCGGATCGTAGTTAGCGGTAGAGAGTTCCCCGCTAGGTTGATAGAATTCCTGATGGCCGATTATGATGTGGTCTTAGGGATGGATTGGTTGAGGAACCAGTATGTTAGGATAGACTGCCATGTTGGTAGGGTTATCTTTAGTATTCCAGAAAGGCCAGAATTTTTCTTTTTCCGAGGCAAAGTTGAACCTTCTCTTCCAGTTTTGTGGATGGCAGTTACAGCGGCTGTCCAGTTTTCCAGAATAGTCAAAAAGTTTCTAGATGTTTTCCCAGAAGAGCTTCCAGGTATGCCGTCAGAAAGAGAGATCGATTTTACTATTGACTTGATCCACGGAACAGCCCCAGTTTCTGAGAGAGTCTACAGGATGGCGCCTTCAGAGTTAGAGATTTTGTACAAGATGATTGAAGAACTTAGAACCAAGGGATTTATTCGTACTAGTGGATCACCTTGGGGAGTCCCGATGCTTCTTGTGAAAAAGAAGAATGGTACATACAGGTTATGCATTGACTATCGTACCTTGAATTCAGTAACAATCAAGAACAGATACCCTCTTCCGAGGATAGATGACTTGTTTGATCAACTTAAAGGCACTTTAGTATTCTCGAAGATTGACTTGCAGTCAGGATACCACTAGATCAGAGTCAGAGAGCAGGACATCCCGAAGACAGTATTTAGATCCAGATATGGGCATTGGGAGTTCCTTGTTATGCCATTTGGAGCAACCAATGTGCCAGCTGTATTCATGGACCTTATGAATCGCATCTTCATGTCCTACTTGGATCAGTTCGTGATCGTGTTCATAGATGATATCCTGGTCTACAGCAAGAGTAAAGCAGAGCATGAGCAGCATCTCCGAGTTGTCCTTCAGATTCTCCGTGAGCACCAGTTGTACGCGAAGTTTAGTAAATACGAGTTATGGCTCGATCGCATTTCGTACTTGGGTCATATCATCACCAGAGGTAGAGTAGAAGTGGATCCCCAGAAGATCGTGGCTATTGAGACGTGGCCAGTACCTAGCACCGTTGTAGAAGTTCGTAGTTTTCTTGGATTGGCCGGCTATTACCGGCGATTTGTTTCAGACTTTGTACAAATTTCAGCTCCTATGACCTAGTTGACCCGCAAGGATGTGCAGTTTGCTTGGACAGCAGAGTGTCAGGATTCTTTTGAGAAGTTGAAGCGAGGCTTGATGACGATACCCATTCTCACGCTTCAAGATGGGACCAGAGGATTCTTAGTGTATTGTGATGCTTCAGGCAGAGGATTGGGATGTGTTTTGATACAGCATTGGAAGGTAATAGCTTATGCATCACGTCAACTTCGTGATCATGAGAGAAATTACCCGACCCACGACTTGGAGTTGGCAGCAGTAGTATTTGCACTTAAGCTTTGGAGGCAATACTTGTATGGAGATAGGGTGGAGATTTTCACCGACCATAAGAGTCTGAAGTATATTTTCATCCAGAAGGAGCTTAACATACGGCAGAGAAGGTGGCTAGAGCTACTTGTGGATTATGACGTCAACTTGCAGTATCACCCGTGGAAGGCCAACGTAGTAGCAGATGCGTTGAGCATGAGAGCCAGAGTTTACTTCCTTACAGCGCAGCCAGAGTTATTAGCAGATCTTCAGAAGATGGGAATTGAGGTAGTTCTTCCTACTAGTATGGCATTGATGGCCAGTATGCAAGTTCGTCCATCATAGTCGAGAGGATCCGGATGGCGCAGTCAGCAGACCCCAAGCTTCAGCGGCTCAGAGCAGAGTGTGAGGCAGGGCGAAGACCAGAGTTATGCATTCATGAAGATGGTACACTTCGACATGGTAAGCGTCTTTGTGTACCCAGTGAAGATATCAGACAGGAGATCATGGCAGAGGCCCACAGATCGCAGTATTCCATTCATCCCGGTAGCACAAAGATGTATCGGGACATTCGTCAGTATTTCTGGTGGAATGGCATAAAGAGGAAGATAGCCCGGTATGTCTCTCGATGTTTGGTTTGCCAACAAGTTAAGGCTGAACATCAGAGGCCGGCTGGACTTCTTTATCCCTTGCCGATTCCCGAGTGGAAGTGGGAGCATATAATCATGGACTTCGTGACTGAATTACCTAGATCCCCGGCTGACAGAGATTCTATTTGGGTCATTGTGGATAGGCTCACGAAGGTAGCTCACTTTCTCCCGTTCAGAGTTATTCAGTCGACAGCCCAGCTAGCAGAGATATATCTTCGGCAGATTGTCAGAATACATAGAGTGCCAGTCAGCATAGTGTCAGACAGAGATTCAAGATTCACTTCCCACGTTTGGCACAGTCTTCATAAGAGTTTGGGGACTCGTCTGAAGTTCAGCTCAGCTTATCATCCGTAGACTGATGGTCAGTCAGAGCGTACCATTCAAACCCTTGAAGATATATTGAGATCTTGTACACTCGACTTCGGTGGTTCATGGGAGGATCACCTGCACCTGGTGGAGTTCTCGTACAACAACAGTTTTCAGGCTAGTATCCAGATGGCACCATTCGAGGCACTGTATGGCAGAAAGTGCAGATCTCCCTTAGCTTGGGATGATGTAGGCGAGAGGCAGATACTCGGACCAGAGATGATTACCCAGACTGTCGAAGTGGTCAGACAAGTCAGAGATCATCTTCGCGTTGCTTAAGATCGTCAGC
The DNA here is from genome assembly GCA_029216955.1 of Iris pallida. Lineage (NCBI taxonomy): Eukaryota > Viridiplantae > Streptophyta > Magnoliopsida > Asparagales > Iridaceae > Iris > Iris pallida. The sequence continues at coordinate 205,836 of JANAVB010042217.1, forward strand.
GCTATTGGGCCGATTCTCATCGACGTCCCTTAGAATTTTCTTTCAGAGACCATGTATTCCTTAGGATCTCGTCTACCCGTGGCGTTATTCGTTTTGGCGTATGGGGAAAGCTTAGTCCTAGGTATATAGGGTCGTTCGATATTCTTGAGCGAGTAGGTGATGTGTCCTATCGTCTCGCTCTTCCGTCATCGCTAAGTGAGGTACATGACGTATTCCATGTATCCCAACTAAGACGGTACATCCCGGACCCGAGCCACATCCTGGTTCATTCGGAATTGGTTTTTGGTACCAACCTTTCGTATAAGGAGAGGCCCGTGTCCATATTGGACCGGAGAGAGAAGATACTCAAGAACAAGACTATTAGTTTAGTCTATGTTGCTTGGGGTCATCACTCTCTAGGTGAGTCAACGTGGGAGCGTGAGGATGATATCTGATCGCGATATCCCGACCTGTTTGACTTGTAAGGTATAATGTCTTTCTTATGCCTTATGCTTTCGATTCCTTGCTTGTATTGTATGATTGCTTGATTGACTGCTTAGATGTAGCATATCTGTTATTAGTATAGCTTGCCCTGACCTCTCTAGCATCTTAATTAAATTCCGAGGATGGAATTATTTTAAGGAGGGTAGAGTTGTCACCCTCAAAATCCGTGATACGTATTTTGGTATACGTGTACGTGTTTCGGGCTCGTACCTTGACTTGACATGATTAGCTGGTCTTGGGTTTTATTTTTGCATGTTGCATTGGCATGGTTCATTTAGTATTTGCATGTAAGGGTTTATCTTTGGGTTGGTTTGGTTCACCCTAGGGTTATTTTGGTCTAGCATGAGTTGAGAACCAACCCCCTCCATTTTTATACCAACACCCACTCTCTCTCCTTATTCATTTCTAACATTTACTCTCCATTACTCTTCTCCTTCTTCCTCCATAACTCCACCACCTACCTAGGCAAGTGCAACTTGCCAACACATGAGGGCCCATTTTTATTTGTCTATTAGTTTTATTACTTCATTTTAAACAACATTAGAACTTGAGATTTTCTCATTTGGAGCTTTGAAGGTTCTAGATCTAGGTTTTGCATTATTTTGGTTTTTGGTGGTTTTGATCTATTAAACTTCTTCTTTTTCGTGTTTTGATGGTTCCATGTGGTAGAAAATTTAATTCTACCCAATTTTGACCCTTGGAAAGTGGGATTTCATGGAGTTTTGACCAAGTTATGGCATTTTGAGTTTTAATTTCCTTGGCTTTTGTTCTCAGTCTAGTGGGGAAGAAGGCTCCACAGTGCCAGGCGCAACCTAGCTTAGCCCGGGTACTTTTTAGTGCTGGGCGCAACCCAGCCTCTTCCTGGCATTTTTTAGTGCCAGGCGCAACCTGGCAGCCCAGCGCCTCTTGGCACTGACGCACTCCGCAGCTGGCGCAGCCCAGCGCTGGCACGGCCCAGCGCTGGCACGGCCCAGCGCTGGCGCAGCCTAGGGCTGGAGCAGTCAGAGCTGGCGTAGCCCAGTGCTGGCGCATCCAGCACCCTGCGCCACCTGCCTGGCGTAACCTATTTCTTTCCCCTCCCATCTGTTCATGGCGCACCCTGGCCCTCAGGTTGTTGGCGCAACCTGATTGACTATTGCCTGGCGCAACCCAGCATACCTTTTGCCCTGTGCCTTAGCGCCGCATGCCTTGGCGCATCCTGTGCTTGGCTCAGCCTGCCCTGGCACACATTGCCCTATATTTCCTTCTTTAGACCCATGGCACCCCCTGTCTATATCCTTACACCTTTTTGACACGAACTCGATGTGAGCATATCATGTTGGTGGCCCATCGTGGTGCACCCTTGACAAGTAACCTCGATATGATATCTGTGCATGACATGATTTTGTGTTAATATGATAACTCATGATAGTGGCCCGTCGTGGCGCACTCTTGACAAGTAAACTTGGCATGTAATCTTGATGCTGTTGCGACAGCTAACTTGACAAGTAATGACTAATCTTGACACTGTGGATGTATGTATTTGTACAAAGGACAAGTCGTGTCTGCATCATGTCTAGGGCATGAATTCCTGAGTACCACGGCCAGGGATCCATACTAATCGGACTAAGTTAATGACTAGATTAAACCAGTAGTTCATACTGAGAGTTCCCAGTTACAGGCAATCCATTATCTGGACGCGTTGTGGACTTGTAGCCTGTCGACGAGTAGGGCACATTTCCCGCACACTGTCATGTGTTGCACCCTTCAAGAACCAGAGGGTACATCGCCTCCCGGACAATGTACCCGCTATACTTATTCGTCTTGGATAACCTGGATAGTCTGCAGGGCTTGTGACTGCTGGAACATCTCATTGCATCTTGATGGTAACTAGGCTTGTGATAACCCTAGTTAGCTAAAGTAATAAGCCGTAGTTCCTTGCTTGGCCGTAAATGTTGGATGGAGTCTAGACCTGTTTAAGTCCTGTCTAGTTCCAGTTCTCAGTCTTTCATGAATATGTTAGCATGTGCTTTATATTATGCAATGAACGAATAGGGGCTAAGTTCTATTCAGGTGAAGGATTACGACCCCGGTCCTTGTTTGGTTTACGGGTTGTAACCTGGTACCCGGAATGGTCCCACGTCCCTAGTCGTTTATTGCCTTGGTACATTCTTTAATCACATATACTTTATTATTCTTTTGTGATCTAACTTGCTGGTTTTTGGTTCTTATGTGTGGCCTCTTTTGTGGCACTTGCTCTTCCTGGGACCCGACCCAGCTGGTTTTATATGGCCAGATATGAGCAGCACCCGAGGATCTTCCTACCTTCCAGCCCGATGGTGACCACCAGGCGTAACCAGGGCCACGAGTGGGTTTCATTTTGCTCTCCCACGTTATTGTACAAATTATTCTTTTGAGACGTTTAGCCGACGAGCACGTGTTAGCTCGGTTGCACCTTACTTACTGTCTGCCTACGGACTGTAAACATGATTAACAAATTCTAGGGTTGATCATGTATGACTAAACTTTTGCTAGTCCTCGTATTTTGTACGACTAGCTTCATGATCATCCAAATATGTAATGTATGGGACGCCTTACTATTTTATATTTGATGTTCTTATATCTTGTAACTGTATTACTTGCTGGAGATTGAGACAATAGGCTTGTTTTTGACCTTAAGAGACTAATGGCTTGTAGTTAAACCCTCATGTCGCTAGACAGCCGTGACCGTATAGCGAGGTGGGTTGTACTTCAATATACGTAGCTGGCTGTGTCTGTCCCCTGCTCCCAATATTCTGGTTCTGGGGCGTGACAGGGCAGCTGACTCTAGAAGACTTGATCGCCAAATACGTAGGACGAGGTGGGTTGCAATTCAATATACGTAGGACGACCCTAATGAAATCGTATAATAAAATGCGTCGAGGATGAATGATGATGTATTGCATGTTGAGGATAAGTCTAAGCGATTGAATATCGTATTTTGAAAAGTTAGCGAATAGCCTTCGATCAGATCGATATCGTCAGAGATTGATGATCAATCGAATGAGTAACGTGAATAGACTTGGTTGGTCGACGATCAGATGGATAGATTGACGGACTTAGCGTAGCGACGCGAATGGACGATTGCAAAAATCGTGCCACGTGCGAATGTGAGAGATACGGAATGGCCCTTGAACTATGTCGTAGATCGAATTTACATAATGACTAGGCTACTTGTGTTGACTACACGATCGAAGATTTACGAGACAAACGAGTCGAAACAATAGCGAAGAGTCTGTATTGAAACCTTCATGCTCGATAGAGGACGCGACATAAGACGTATCATAAAAGACCGTGTCAAAGTGATTGTTGCCTTTGAGCATCGACGATGCAAGTAGACCTCTTGAGTCGTTAAGATATAAGCACGGTGTCTGGATAAGTTGCCTAGCGGGGGTAGCCCCAGATGCGACGCATAGAATTGGTAGTCCCTATGAAACCTAAGAAATGAGAAATGCGAACTTTGAATCGCATCGAGTGTCATGACTTTGGTTGGATGATCACTTATGCATCGAATATGCATATGCGATGGAATTGCGAGAATAAACACTAGAGACTAAGTCCGACTGAGAGTACGAGATGACAAGTAAATTACTTGTCGGCTTTGTCCCAATATCCTACAACTAAGTTTGGCTGAATGCATATATTGGTGGGACGCCTAAAATATGTGTATGACCCAAACTAAGATGTATGATTCAAACGAGAGTGGTACGAGATCGTGAAACAATCTAGAGGAACACTTGGACTGAGTGTTGGTTTTGGTTCGAGGACAAACCTTGTTTTGAGTGTTATATTATGTTATGCCCCGCTCCGTACGGTGTATTACGACGAGTCATTGACTCGAAGAGTCGCGTTGACCCGATGAAGTATCGATGTGATCGATACAAGAGTTACGTTGGCCAAGTGAAAGCTTCAAGTCGATTCGACTCTATAAATCGAAGCGATGCAAGGCTAAGTCCGATTCGAGGAAACATATTGACTTTAGTCGAATTTGTGTGCAGGCTATGCTTTTATGGTGAGCCGTAAGAAGTCAGCATTTTGCCTTATCTACTAAATTGTCTGCAAAACCAAATCCTCGCCTTGCAACGAACTGAGGCATAGGCATGGTAGGTCGTATGAAGTCGAGTAGCTCAACGGAATGGCTAAGTCTGGAGAGTTAGCCTTGCAACCATGTTATGCAACCGAGCCGCATCAGCGCGGCGGAACGACGAAGCATATCGACTTAAGGTGGGCGGGTTCTTGACTTGTCTCCCCTACTCCTTCACGTCTAATAAAATGTATCATTGTATACGTGTAGTGCTATCAAGCTATCGAGAGTGGCTCGAACAATAAAAGGTCTTAGTGTGTGTCGAACATTAAGATAGAACATTGAACATTGAACAATTGAGGCGACGTACATCAAGTGCACGAGCCGCGATAGGATATGGATGCTAGAACATTGAAAGACGGTATCGAGATGTGCATCAAGTGCACGATTCGGGAGAACATTGAACACTAGGCTTGGAACATGGAAATACGGTATCGAGCTATGCATCAACTGTACGACTCGAACCAAAGAAGATATATGTGTCAAGCTGCACGTTTGTGCACGAGATTCATGAGAGCTCGGGACCTTCGATCGATTATGGACCTTCGGTCGATTATGGAACTTCGAGTCGATCATGCATGAATCTTGAACTGGGGCCTTGGGCCAATGGAATAGAGATAGGCGAACTTGCTTGGTTGTATGAAACTAAGGATGCGTTGCATGGTAAATGGACTTGGATGGCTTGCCCGTGCACGGGTGTATGCTTTCCTCGAACGTAGGATCGCCGAGGCACCGGGACCGTTCGGCCGCGGAGGGAATTCAGGGGTATCATCATTCAGACGTGTTACGTCCTGCTATTGATGTGATAAACCACAATACCAGTAAGTGCGGCCTCCTTTTTGTAGTGGGCTAGCAACCCGTGCCAAAGCGACTGTCAGCTTACAAGTTAAGAGATGCCAGTCCATTACGACGCGGAACGTCGTGGCCTTCATATAGATAGGACCGGTAGGCTAAGACTAGCATTGGGTGCAGGCACCGTACCGACTACCCTTATGATTATGTTAAGTGATCTATCGGCTGCGTGAATTGCATGTTTGGCTATGCATATTTCTAACGAGTGCAGGCTAAGCGAGACGGAGATGGGCACGAACACTATCTTTATGTTCATATTATGCCTAACTGTATCTGCTGCAGGGACACGGTAATGGACACATTTATATTAAGTTGCTATGCTTGAATATTGCCATGAAACTGATCTTATGCACGAACACTATCTTTATGTCACATTTTTTTGGTTGTTTGGTAAAACAAAGAAATCACCTATGAAAGACCATTTAATTTTCTTTCCAGTATTTGGTTGGTGCAGAAAAAGAAAACAAATATATCAATGTTCTAATAATATTCTTACCTTTTAAAAGAAAAATAACATTATAAAAATTCAAATGACCCAAAATATGAGGAGTTAATGATAAAAATAAACAATAGCACATGGTTAGTTTTGTTATAATTTTTTATAATAAATGTTGGAAAAGGAGGAGAAAAAATCATCCCATGGGTCATGAGTGGAACCATATTCCCTCCCATTTTTTCTCTTGTCAGAAAATTGATTTTCAAGTTTGTGACTACCAAACAAAGAAAATGAACAACTTTTCTTTCCTGGCTCCTTAAATCCGTGAACCAAACGAGGCCTAATATATAACCTTTTGTTCAATAATAAAATTAATTAGATATACAAATATTATTTACACATTTATGATGATAGATGAGATCCTCGTACGGTTAAAATCTTAATTGGTTGAATGAGATTAAATCCAACCTAACACATACTAGATTATAACAAAAATTAGATATTTATGAGATTAACATTCTATTTTTTTCTCTCATAGACCAAATTTGCAGTTAAAATTCATCCAAAAAAAATACATCTAGTCCAAATTTATTTCTTTTTAACTTGAATATAATATAAGTTATCGTTGAAACTCAAATTGAAATTAATCAAATTTGATAAGAGAGAATTTATTAAATTAATTTTAATCTATAGAAAAATTAATAATAACACAATTAATGTTACAGTTATATATTACTAGTAAATGTACGTGCTTTACACGTATAATAACGGATAATAAGAATATTATCCAATTATAATTAAATATCTTTTATAACTCATGTGGTTAAGATGTGAGATTTTTTTTTTTGTTTGCTAGAGTTTGATTTTCCATGTTGACAAATTTAAACTTTTTTGAACATTTTTTTACATAATTAATTTTTAAAAAAATAAAATGAACCGTGATATAATGATGGCTTAGACGGCTCACTTTTGAGCCGTTTTGAAGCCTGATTATATAGTGTAAGATGAATATTGATTATATTTGTTTCTTCTTCTTTTTTACATATTCTTCTCTCATTGAAAATTGCACAAACATGTCTACCACGACCTCTCCTAATATAAAAGTAAAAAATAGTTTCGCTCTAATCTTATTGAAGGTTTAAAACTAATCTACTTCTTTAACCTCCAAGTACGAAAGTAAATCCGGAAAGTATATCCGGTAGAATAAAAAATTAAAATTTTAAAAAGAAATATTTAGTAAAATGGCATATGAGTTGATATTAGTGTTTGAGTCTCTAAATTGTCTAACGTTAGATTTTTTGATCTCCAAATCACTGATCACTAGTCTACGTGTACATGATTTGGAGATCCGAATACTAATGTTAGACAACCCCTGCATTAAATATGACATTAATTTGTGCATGTATGGAGGGAGGAGTGTAGAATGACATTTTAGGAGAGCCAATAATGTTAATACATGGATAAATTTGGAATTTGAATGTTAAAAAATTAAAGAGGAGTGCAGAATGACATTTTAGGAGTGCTAATAGCAGCATCCTTTAAAAATCCAAACCCTAATATTATATTACTAAATAATCCAAAAAAAGAGAGAGTACATATTTGCACTAAAGAATATTTCCAGGGTCAGGATTTTTAATACCTAGGGGTGGACATACGGTTTGAAGACCCGCGGTTCCGACCCGGTCCGAACCATAAAATGTCCAAACAAGTCGGTTCCTATAATTTCTAGAATTTTTTGAACTTTTTTTGGGACCCGTTTGAACCCGCGGGTCGGCCCGGTTCGGACCCGTTTCGAACGGGTCGAATCCGTTCCGATTCCAATATTTTTTGGACCCGTCCCGTCCCGCCAATTAACGGATCTGGTCCGGGTCCATAAAATTTGGGCCCGGTCCGACCCGTGCCCACCCCTATTAATACCACGTTCCCTACAACAAAAACCAAAACAAACTCTCCCCATTCTGTTGGTGAACGAATGCTGTCTCTCTCTCTCTAAAGTGAGAATTTTTTTTTTTACTTTCATTCCACTTTTAAGATAAATTTGTATTAATATCCCAATTTTTAGATTTTTTAGACTTACATTTCACTTTTTATCACCAAAAAAATTTATTTTGTCACAAAAATATTTTACGTCAAATAAAATTAAAAAGTTGGATATAAGTACAAATTCATATTAATAAGTGGGATTAAAGTAAAAAAATTCCAAAAAAAAAAATTTCTTACTCAATGGGATTCCGTCACCGCCAATTGGCATTCCTCCTCCTCCTACTACTACCCTTCTCCTCTGCCGCCCGCCGCTCCGTCCTCCTCCGCCGGCCGCGTCGACTCCCTCCGCCTCCCCGGCGCCGGCCTCCTCGGCCGGATCCCCTCCTCCGCCCTCGCCAACCTCATCGCCCTCAGGACCCTCACCCTCCGCTTCAAAATTTTGCTCCCATTCTAATTATACGTTTTCGGGTTCATTATATTAAGAAACATTAGCGCGCGGAACTGCTAAGCGGAGTGATCTGCTATTCGAAATTGGAGTAGGAATAAAAATTGCTAGAAGTTGTCTAAAATAATTAGCAGAATTGTCCGAACCACTGTTGCAAAAAACTCGAACTACATGGGCTAAAAATCAAGTGTAACTTCCAAAATGGACAGTTATGACCTGAACAGTCTGCAGCAGGAGAAATTATTAGGCGCTCCCGGCTCACCACTGGACGTGCTGAGTGGTGAGTCCGATCCAATGAACAATGGACACTTGGAATAACCAATTAATTCCATATTTTCCACGTCATAACCGGATAGAAAAAGATAACGAAAAATGCTAACAAAATCAATAATATTAATGTTAACATTAAAATTAATATTAAGATTAACATTAATATTAACAATAATATTAATATTAATATTAATATTAACATTAAAATTAATATTAATATTAACATTAATGTTCAAGATAACGAAAATGCTAACAAAATCAATAATATTAATATTAACATTAAAATTAATATTAAGATTAACATTAACATTAACAGTAAAATTAATATTAACAATAATATTGATATTAATATTAACATTAAAATTAAAATTAAAATTAATATTAACATTAATACTAATCTTAACATTAATATTAACATTAACATTAAAATTAACATTAATATTAACATTAATATTAATATTAAGATTAACATTGACATTAATACTAAAATTAAAATTAATATTAAGCTAACTTATGAATTGTCCGGTTATGATGTGGAAAATATAGAATTAATTGGTTATTCCAAGTGTCCATTATTCATTGGACCGGGCTCACCACTCAGCACGTCCAGTGGTGAGCCGGGAGCACATAATAATTTCTCCTGCAGCAGGGCTAGCCAAACAATAACGCTACCACAACCAGCGAGGCCAATGACGCTACCCATGGAGCCCACTTTGTGCTCTTCGCCTGCATCCTGGCCTTTATTGGTTGTGGTATTTAAACCTTGTCCACTAGTAAAATATCCTCTACCACACTTACCACTTGAGCTAGCTAGCACAACATATGTATACAAGTCAATAATTGAAGAAGTAAATATTGAAATACAACCACAAGGAATTTTGTTCCAAAGTTGAAATGGTTGGACCAGGTAAACAAAATAGGACAAATGTGTCACAAATCCGGCAAACCCCAACACAAGTGTGCATAAACATGTAACTCTAATAATTATAACGTTGCAAAAGTTGTCATTCTAAGCCAAAAGATGTTCCTATGTTGCGTGAACACGAATACCACACACGACATTGATCATATGGTGCAAGTGATATGGACTGGGCAATATTTAACGATTGCTAGCATTCTAGTGTATTTTGGAGTGTGTATAGCTAGTCATATAACACTAGGAGCTGCTGCTTCCTTCTATGTTACATGAACATGAGTACCACACGACATAACATCCCAGGCATCGGTTGCTAGTATGTACCAGTGTGTATTTTGGATTTAGTCCGACTCATACAGAACACACAGCACCTGTTGGTTTGGAATTCTAGACTGGAGTGTGTTTATGGACAAGTGTTTTGATAATGGGATTCTGAATTTAATTAGGATTTGTGTGATCTTGGATTGAGTTAATAACTACATTTATATATTTTGGAGTAATTAGTCCGACTCATACATGTCATTTATATTGAGTTAATTACTCGATAGTTCTAAATTTGGATGCCAACCGAATCCGAAATGATTCACATAATTTGTAACACTTTATGCAGTTATTCTACAACTAGTGGAGTTTTATCCTCTGTGCTTGCTTGTGTTTTTCTATATATGGGAAAAAAATAATTATAGCGGATCCTAAAACTTTTATAAACAAAATAGCACAATTATAATTTTATTTAACAAACTAGCACACTTTAGTGACACATCACCATGTATTATGTAATCTTGGTTTAATCCTATGAATCGCGTCTAAACCGAGCCAAATCAAAACCAACTATTTTTGGTCTGAAGTAAACTCACTCACCAGTACAAAATTAACAGTCACTTTGGAAAATTTCAATATAAGGTACCACATTAATGAACTCAAAAATATACATATTTTCAATCACAAAACATGCATAAAATTGAGATTTTTTTTTTTACATATAAGTCTTATTCTTATTTGATTTTTAATTTTGGACTGAAATTGAAACCCAAAACATGAATAAAAAATTTAGTATTTGCTCGAAACCGAACCGTATCTCTTATTCGGTTCTCATCGAAAACCCAGAATCTGAAACTAATAACTACTTACTTTCACCCAGCATTTTGAAAAAAAAACCCAAAAAAAAAAACAACAGACCTTTGATGAATGTAAACAATCTCAAATTAATAACTATTTTCAGCAGTGCATCATTCTAAAAATCAATTAATAACTATTTTCAGCAGTGCAGCATTCTAAAAATCAAAAAAAGGAAAATCAGTGGTAGCATTATTGAGTAGCTTACATTTTATTTATTTCAGGACTAGGATTAGAAAAACGAATCTCAAATTGAGTCTACAACCAGTTATGGAGAAACTCCCCATCTGGTTAAAATGTCAGCCTTTTGATACTTCCATCCTCTCAGAAACATTGAAGCCAAACTTACCAAAAAAATTAAACAAAATGACAAATATTATAATGACATCAACGTCTAATGACAGTACAGTACACCTGACTTTATGGAATGCTCAAAAGTTGAACTAACTGTAAAAAGAAAGGGTTTCTTGATTAATAGGAACGGCGGGGGTGGGGGCGGGGGCGGAGGCGGAGGCCGTGGCGGTTGAGGGCGCTGCGTCACCGGAGGAGGAGGAGGCGACGGCCGGCGAGGAGTGGAGGGTGACAGCAACCGACGCCAGGGTGGCCAAGGAAGAGCCCTGGGTGGCCGAGGAAGATGATGCGACAACGGTTGGGTCCGGTGTCGAGGACGAAAGAACTACTATAAGTTTAGCGACGGTAACGACGTCGACGGCCGCAGGGGTGGCGGCGTTGACGGCCGCAGCGGAAGCGGCGTCGACCGCCGCCCAGGCGGAGGCCTCCGTTGCGGCGTCCAAAGTGCGAGAGACTTTTACTTTGTAACGAGCATTCTCAATCAAAGTGAATTCGATTGACAGATTTCATAGTAATGAGTGGGGTTCTTTAATGTTTAGTTTAGCTCCAATATCTTAACCCATATATTTCTACCATAAATATCCTCTATCAAATAAATATTATCGAGAGAATCAATTATTCAATTGTATCGAATTAGACTTTTTTTTTTAATTTCGTTTTCTACTTAATAAATTTCTTCCACATTTAATAACTTTATTAAGTTAGAATCTCAATAAGAAATATATGTTACTTATTGAATGATTTTTATCATGCATATTGAAAAGTTCACCTAAGTTAGAATCAAATGATCTTTATCATGCATTTTGGAAAGTTCACATAAAATGTATAAGAATAAGATAAGGTAAAATCTCAATGAGAAATATATGGATAGAATCTCAATAAGAAACATATCTTCAAAAAATATTTGATGAACTTTTTTATATGGTTGAATTTAACAGTGGGATAAAATAAATAAAATAATTATGGAGGCGCCAGATCCTATAATCTCATTTGGCATCATCTAATCTCAAACCCCCACACGCCAAGCCAACTGACTTGTTGGCGTGCGCCCATGCACCCACGCCAAGCAGGGCACGCCAAACCAACTGACTTGTTGGCATGCGCCCACCCACGCCAAGCAGGGCCGGTCCTAAGCTCATGGGGCACATGACAAACTTTCAAATTAATAAGCCCCCATACATAATATAAAAAATGTTAAAAATTTTTTAGAAAAAATAGCTACAACCAATGATTGAACTTGGACCTTTTGTGCAAAGTCTAAAGTACTAACCACTACACCATAACAACTTTATGTTTAAAAAAGGCCCATGGTATATAATAGTTCTATTTTGAGATACAAAATTATTAACATATTTATCTTTAAACTATTTTTTATGGGGCCTCTCATGATCCGGGGGCCCTGGGCTGTTTTTCTGGTACAGGGCCAGCCTGGACGCCAAGTTACTTAGCGTGTCCTCTCTCCCTCCGCAATTATCCTAAACTTTTCTCTTTTTCTACAAAATAGAGTAGAAGAGAACATATTTGAGTGGGAGTGGGACATGATATATCAAAATGAAAGTGGACTCGTCTAGAATACGAATACGAAACTAGTTTCAAGAAATTGACAATTGTTATGCTTCAAAAATTAAAGCTACGACAAAGTATACTTATAGTCATAATTAAAAATAAAATATTGTCACTACCACATTTCTAGTTTGAGGGTAAATTTGTCATTTTTGGGGTAATTTAAAATTATTAGTATTAATTAGAATTTATGGAAATTTTTTAGGAATTATTTTGGATTTATTTGGACTAGTTTGATTTTTGACTAGTTTTGACCCTTGTAGGCCAATCTAGGAGCTAACCCTAGTTAGTTGGACATGGTTAGGTCAAGTGACTCTAGGCTAACCTATTATGACTTAAGTTAGTAGTTTTTGATTCATTAGAAATTTAATTAGGAATTTAGGAATCAAGTGTTTTGATAAATGGCTTGTGGTTTCACAAGTCATTTTGTGACTAAACTTGATAGGACTAGCTAACTTGGCCCAAAGCCCAATGTTTTGGCAAAACCCAAACCCCAAGCTATAGTGGCCGGCCACTCCCTCTACCTAGGGATTCCCCCATATAAAACCCCTCCCAAATCTAGGGTTGCCTCTTTTCTTTAGGAAGAGCCCTATTTTCAAGGAGGTGAGTTCTTATCTAAATAAATTCATCATAAATCCATTATAGGTCCTAAAATCCCCAAATTAGTTGCATTAGTTTCTAATACTGTTCTTCTTGCTGTTATGGGTGATTTAGTTCAGTTTGGAGTTGATTAGAATTGATTGGGATACCAAGCAAGGAGCTAGAAAGGAGACCTTTCCATTGAAAGTTCAACAAGAGATAATTTCTTCAAATATCTATGAAATTTCATTTAGTCTTCATGTATAGGAAGCCCTAAGGGTCCCCCTAAGGTCTGGATAGGTTTCGTGTCCAGTGTCGAAGGATTCGTGTCCATTCTGGACACGTATCAATACACTAGACATGGTGTTCGACAGAATGCCACAAAGGGCATGTCGATCCAGTTTACCTGTTGTATTTGAATAGGAATAGACTCTAGGGTTTTCTTAGAGGTTTCCTAGGTTGTATCGTGATTTTTGTGTCGTGTCGAGTCGTGGTCGACACGTGCACGCGCGGGTTCGTGGCGCGCGCACGAGCACTGTAGCTCCCATGCTACCAGTGTGCTCGTACGGGCTGCACAGGACACGAAAGCACGTGATATTTGACACTGAGCAAGGGGCAGTGTCTGTCGTGACACTCCCCAAGCCTCGTGTCAGTTGGTGTCGTGTCGGACACGATATCTCGCGTGCATAGGGTAGGCCTGTGTGTTTCAGTGCATTGGGTTCTATTACTGTTTCGATTTGATTTCTAATGGTTTTAATTGTGTTTAACTTTTTAATTTAGATCCTAAAATGTTGTATAGTGTATGTAGATTGGTTTACATATTTTAAGTTGGGTTTTATCTGGAATATTGGCTTTGAATGAGTGAGTAGGACTGTTCTGATACTTAATTTGACACCAAGATTTCTTGAGGTTTGCCAAGCAAGTTCTTCCTGTTTTGCTATGATTGCTCAATCAAATTGAAGTTCAGCACTGCCTATCATCCCCAGACAGATGGTCAATCAGAGAGGACGATTCAGACACTGGAGGATATGCTGAGATCGTGTGTCTTGGAGTTCGGAGGATCGTGGGAAGACCATTTGTACTTGGTAGAGTTTTCTTATAATAACAGCTACCAAGCCAGCATTGGTATGACCCCATTTGAGGCTCTGTATGGACGTCGTTGCCGTGCACCATTGGCATGGGACGACGTAGGAGAAAGAGTACTGCTGGGCCCAGAGATGGTGACCGATGCAGCAGAGAAGGTGAAGATAATCAGAGACAAGCTCAGAATTGCCCAGGGCAGACAGAAGCATTGGGCAGATAGCAGTCGTCGACCACTGCAGTTTGAAGAAGGAGATAGTGTCTTTGTGAAGATTTCTCCTACCAGAGGAACTATCCGATTTGGCAGAGCTGGGAAGCTGAGTCCCAGATATATCGGACCATTTCTAGTTTTGAGCCGAATTGGTGAAGTGGCGTATCGGTTAGCTCCACCAGCTAATCTTGAGGGCGTACACAACGTCTTCCACGTTTCGCAGCTCAGACACTACATTCCGGATCCGAGTCACATCTTGGACCACTCGGAGCTGGAGATTGGACCAAGTCTTACCGTACCAGAGAAGCCTGTAGCGATTTTGGATAGAGGCGAGAAGAAGACCAGGACTTCAGTAACTCCTATAGTCAGAATTATGTGGAGGCACGATTCCCCAGGCGAGTCTACCTGGGAGCGGAAAGATGAGATGCGGGAGCAGTACCCGTATTTGTTTGAGACCTGAGGTAATTCCTAACCTTACTCTTTTAAATTTCGAGGACGAAATTTCTTAAGGAGGAAAGGTTGTAAAACCCGTAATTTCAATTATTAATTATTAATTGTTAATTTAGGAATTTGTATATTTTTTTTTGAATTATTAAAACTGGAAATTTTATCTAAACATGTAATTTTTCTAATTAATTAAAAATTATGTTATTTAGAATACAATTATTATTATTTTCAAGAAAATAAATTGATTGGATTTTTGTATGCCAGGCCAGACATGAAACCGGTTTGAATTTAATTGAACTTAAAATTTTTAGAAAACAAATTATTTATTTTCTTCAGACTTTTGCTCAAAAGCTTTAAAGCCATTTCTATCAATATTTTTCCTAAAGCCCAAAAACTCTAAGAAACTCTTCTTAGTTTCATAAGCCTTAAAGCCATTTCTTTTTTTTATATATAGCCCATCAACCAAACCCATTTAGTTTGGAATATTAGTCAATCATTCTTAGTTTTTTTTTCTCTGATGGTTTCTTTGTGAACGGAAGAAACTCTTCTTCTTCCAGCCGACCCAACGTTTGACCGCTCGACTCCTCACCGGACGGTCATGAAGGCTGGGCCGTTGGTCTCCCTCCTCTTCTGGTAACTCCCTAGTACAACATCTATATAAATCCCTCCTTCTCCAACTCTCCTCCACCCAAACCCTTCTCTTCCCATTTGTGCCCTAACCCCAAATTTTTCCGGCGACCTCGCCGCCAAGGCGCACGTCCCAGCGCGGCCCGACCTCCCGAAGCGACTTTCCCGAGCACCCCATCCACCTCCGCCCCGCGCCCTTGGCCTTCCGTCGACGCTGCGGCTCCGCCCGCCGGACCCCCGATCCGGCCGCGTCCATCCAGCGCACCCGAGCGCATTTTCCAGCGCTATCCGGCGAACTCCCGGTCGCGCCCCGCCTCCGGTGCTGTGCGCTGTTTCCCCGCAACCTCGACGACTCTCCTTCGTCGCTGTCCTTCCGCGTTCCTGAGACGTTTCTCTGAGTTTTCTGAGTTCTTTTCTGGAATTTCTCCGTTCGTTGGTGCTGAACACGCAGCCGAACTCCGGCGAGGCGTGTTTCGAGTCCGAGGCATCACTTCGAATTCCGTCGATTTCGGTAACTTCTGGATAGTCCCATAGTTCTCTTTTAGTCTATGATGAAAATTGGTCCACCGATTCCTTCGGGAATTCGGATTTTTGGTTACGTTTCAATTACGTTACCATTTCGATTTTCCGAAGTTTCTTCGGAGTTTGTATGCTGTTGGTTTGTTTCGATGATCTTTCTGATTTCGGAATTTTCGAACACTTGTTGGATAGGTTCTGAGATTTTTGGTAGTAAAGTTAGAAGCTTCTGTTTTCCGAAGTTCATTTCGGAAGAAGTTCTGGTTGACGTTTTTAGGCTGTGGATATTATTTTCGGGTTTTGGATATTATTTTACTGTTTGAAAATTGGGTTTCCCTGGTTTGGGATTATTTGCAGGAAAAATCGGCGCGTTTCCCAGTTTTTGGGTTATCCCGAAAATAGAGGGAATGCTGCCGAAATTTCTATAAAAATTTGATTATATAATTTTAAAATGAATTTCGGAAAAGAATACTATTTTTGAATTTATTTGGGCGACGACCGTATTGGTCAATGGGCCCCAGTGAAATGCAAACGCACCGGTCTGTCCGGACGTTGAGGCAGAGTAGCTGTAAGTGAAGATTGGACCAGTTCTGAGACTCATACTATTTTATTTCTAAATTAGAAATTATTAGTTATTATTATTATGTAATTTTGTAGGTAATTTACAAGACTAACATTTTCTTTCTCTTATTTTAATTATGGAAATGTAAGGGCATAAGCTCATTTATTTATTTTTTGTAAATTTGTAATAAGTAGGAATTAGCTGTGGATTTTCTGGGATTGTGAACGCGTAGGATTAATTAATATTAATATTAATTATTAGTTAGAAATTCACGATTTTCTCATTTAAAGAAAAGAAAATATATTTATATATATATATAATTATAAAATACTAAATTTTCCCAATAAATTAATAAAAACAAGTTTTCCGAAATGAAATATAAATTTAACGCACTAGAAAAACATGTTTTTGATTGTGTTGGTTAATACAAAACTAAAAATTGACTAGGAGACAAAATCTAGAGATTGTAATTAGAAAATTCTAGAGTTGTGGTTTCTGAGACAAATTCCCGGAATGTAGGATTTCAAGGAAAAGTGTGACTGTTCAAATCCCGAAGTACCAATCTCGTCCAAACTGAGAAGTTTAAAGGCAAGTACATTTATGTAAATTTACGATTATTTTAACAATCATTTCATTGCACTTTTAAACCACTGTTATACACGAACTCTTTCGAGAGTACTGACCGTACTGTTGGGGACTGGGGAGTAGAGTAGTGGATATGACCAAATCCAAAATTAGGATAACTGACTGTATTAGCTATCCCCTCTTCACACGGGGACAAGCCATACCGTATCGCTAGGATACTACTGTAACCCAATCCGGTCATATTCATTACCTATTCACATCACTGTACTGTATTGTTTCAAAACTGTTCATCTTCAAACTGTTTAAAAGTGCATGATATTAATTGTCATTTTAATTGTTAAAATTTGCATAAATTGTACTTTGCTCCTTTCCTGACTGGATCCCCGTAGGTACTACTGATGACCTGGAGATGCTGATCAATAGCTACTATGATCCTGATTTGTACCCGACAGTACTTCCATCTGAGGAGGATGTTGTGGCGTCTCCATAGATGCTACTTTAGTTTGAGAGTTTAGTTGTTTCTATGTTATTTCTAGTTATGAATCCTTGTAACAGAACAAGTTTTAAATTATCATTTATATAAAGGTTGTGGCAAACTTAGTTTCAAATGTTGTTGATCACCTGCATATGGATTACAGCTTACTGCCGCCGTCTCATCAACGGTGCAGGCTGGGCATGATCCGATTCGACCCAAATATTTGGGGACCGAGTCGTGACAGCTGCTTTAGGTCGGCTCGGTTTAGGGGATTGGCCTTTGGGCCGGGCTGGGACTTTCAATGTTTGTGAACTTTGTTCACCAGATCTTCAACCTTTAAGTATAATGTCGCATGCTTCATGGTCAACCTATCAGTCCCTGGATAAAATATAACATGGATGCTCCTGTTGCTGTCTATTATATATCTATATATTTATATATACAACACGTATATACGTATATACATTAATAAATTATAAAAGTTTATCTATAGGCCTATATAATCAATTATATGTATACCTATAATTTATATCTATTTTTCCCATATATTAATATATATATATAGTCATATATATATATATATATATATATATATATATATATATATATATATATATATATATATATATATATATATATATATATATACCAATATTTATCTATATGCACACAATATATATATGTATATACTACCCTCCAAAAATCTAAGTAAAATCTTACTATTGTCTATTCTTAATATAGAGCCCATTCATAAAAATATGTAATTCATACATATGTATCCATCAATCAATAGCAAAAAGTAACCAATAATAATAAATGATTATATTTAGTAACAACAATATTATTAGTTACAATGGCCCTAATAGCAACTAAAATAGAACAGTAATATATTATATTTAATATTCAATTTACAAGGGTTACCTACTAGACCATAAAATGAACCAATACCTATATACACTCATCTATACATTCTACATGGACGTCTTTCGTCTCACTACTCGCCTACATGGGTTTGGTCCGGATCGGGTCCAGTCTGGACCAGTTTGGTACCACTGTGTCACTTAACATCAAACAATATTAATAATGAAAAATTAAACTATTCATAGAGGTTAAGTCGCAACCTGGCCTGGTTTTCCTAGTTAGGACATCACTATGGCTCGACCTTCCTTACCAGGGCTAATATACTAGTCAAAGCACGTCACTGTATTGTCTGTGCCACGGTTTCTAGTTATCTTGTACTCCAATTCCTAATCATGGCTAAAATCATCTACCGTAATAATTATCTAAATAATTATTTCTAAAATCCTAAAAATCACAATTTAAATCAAATAAATAATTCAAAAAAATATTTGAAAAATTCTCCGGGAAGGGAAGCTACAGTCCATCAAGCTCTTCTTCAGACAAAGACAATAGTCACTACGTAAGATTCAAGACTGTAGACCATCTCATTTATGCATAGTATACAACTGCCCAGAAATTCTTTTACTATTCTTTTATCTTTATGTCTTCAATTACCCTGGAACTTAAGCTTTTGGGGGGGGGATTGTTAGCTCAGTTTAGCTTTTTTGAGCAAAAGCTCAACTCCCACATAAAGTTTTAGTCCCACATCGGCTGCATAGTTGCTCTTCAAGTGCATATATACACTCCTCCCATCTTGCTTCATTAAACCATTGAGTGGGAGCCCCAAGGGCCCCACGCGCGCGCCGCCGCCGTCCGGCCCGGCTCGGCTCGGTTCGGCGCTCGTATCGGGTGCGGGTACGTGTCCACGTCTGCGGGCGCCGAATGCCGATTCGATTTCCTCTTCGGGTTCCGGCCGAGACCCTAAAAGATTTTTTGCTTCTTTCCAAAATTCTGACCGTTACAATTTTTTAAATTCCATAACGTTCCCCATTCAAATTCCGTCCAGGTTCAATGAACCAGGTACTGTAAACGTTTAACATAATTGTTCTTTAACACCCGATTAAATTCTCTTTTAATTTCTGTACGTTGGTGTTACTACCCAACAGCCTATATATACAGACCCCATCTCCTTCTTCTAAACACAGAAAATTTTCCTCTACAAAAACTTTCTCGAATTTCTCGTTGCTCTTAGAAGTCAGTTCTTCGTTGTTGCTCTGGGCAGAGCTAAGTCGGGGTCATCCTCTCCAAGTCGTTTGCGGCAAAGAGATTCCGGTAGACCGGGAATTTTACCACTAGGAGCGTTCGGATCCAGTCTGCACATAGACCCGGACTATCTCTTAGGGCAGTGCTTCGTGCGCGACTTCCCTGAAGGCCGGTAATATTTAATTAAGTTTATTATTTTGCAGATTTAAAAACGAAGATTTGTGAAGAAATTCTAACACGAATGACAAAAATTAACTTGTTTCCTTGTTAGAATTAATCATTTTTTCCTTCTAGGAAAATACTCCCACATGGCACCACTTGTGCTCCACCACACCTCATGTGCATACCTCAACACAAGCAAAATATTATATTGAGATACTTACCATGTCTGATGCCAATCCAATTGAGTGGAGAGGAGGAAATGGTTATCCTAATCCCATAATAATAGTTCGGAGGCCATGTGTATATGATCTTTTTTTTCCCCTTTTTATACTTGTATGCTTTTTGATCTAGTGTGCGAGTGTGTCATTAGTTTTACCGAGAGTCCTACTTGTACTTGTGATAAATGTGATGCTACTATATGAACTATATAACAAAATATCTTTTCTGGCAAAATATAAGAGGACAAAAGAACGAGCATGATTAAAAAAATAAGTGTATATAAAGTATACATCACGATATATCAAATTTAAAGATATTATTATCATTAAAATAATATAAATAATAAATAATTTAATTTAGAAACAGATTTATCAATGAGTGTCCAAAACATGGGACAATTTATCAAGAAATGTCAGAGTTATACGGAGATTAACTAGTATTCAATAAGACAAGATTGGTAATATAACCTAATCATGTTTCAATCTTTCATAAGAGACATGAACTATATCTAAATTTCCTGATATAACTAAAAGTCTCCTCGCTGCTTTTTAGATTAACTACTTGATATGATCCATTTAATGAGACAAATTTCAAATTAAATGCAATGCATGCCTCCCATGTTTACACAGTACTGACAAATCATGATACTGTTACAACAGCTACAGATTACACACTATTGAAGTTGTCAGTCCCTTGGCGAACAATCGATGGAAAAACACGATTTCAGAAACTATTGTAAAGACAATGTTTCCAGCAACAACACCCTAAAGAAGGTGATGTTGTATTACGAGAATCTAAAAATATTTCGTAATATTTCTCGAAGGCAACTGAACCGTATAACTTCTAAAGAGAAGCCACAGTATTCTCGAAGGCAACGGAGGAAGAAGAAAGCCTGCTGGGGTGAAAGATCACCTGCGCTCAAAGCTATATCCGCCTTACGGACAAGCCTCCAGGAATCAGCAAGTTCGAAGAGAACTTTAGAACGCTGGCCAAAAATGTCGACGACTCCTCGGAATAGCAGCAGCACTTCTCTCTCTTTCTGGAAATTTTCTGAGTATTTTCTGTAACCTTGGAGAGAGGAGATGCTTCTGATATTATAGGCACAAGATGGGCTTTTCAAATTCTGAACGCACGCCCTGGTTTAATGCCAGATCCGAATTTTCTGGATCTGAGCCATTTCCGGATCTGAGCCCACAAGACCCGCGGACGTTACATAATTTGAACAGCCCACTCGACCCGCTCGACCCGTATGTCCCGTACGCTCCGTACGCCCCGTACGCCCCGCTCGCCACGCAGGGCCGCGCAGAGGCTCGCGCACGAGCGCAACTAAAGCGCACAATGCGCCTTGCGACGAGCTATCGTGCTAAGTGCAAAGTGCCATCAAAAAGCCACATTAAGCCTCAAAAGCCCATTAGCCCAAGCCCAAGCCCAAGCCCGAGCCCGAGTCCGAGTCCGAGTCCGAGTCCGAGTCGCTAAGCCCCTTCGGGGCTTAGCTCCAATAGATTTAACTCTATTTTTATTTGGCCAAAAGTTGGTTTCTTATTCTCACCTCTATGTAAAATCCCCCCACATGGCACCCTCCATTGGGCCTCAACCCATGTGTATCTCTCTATTCCTTCATGAGTAATATATAGAGATACATATTGGTGTGATTTTCCGATGTGGGACTATCTTTTAACAATAGAATGTTGTGAACACACACAACACATAGAACAAAATACCAACAATCCCCCACATATCTCTATATATATGAGTTAAGCGTTCCACATAATAACCGTCCATTATGCATTAGGATAGATGTCGCTGACGACTTGAATCTTCCCGCATGGGTTAAACAACAGTATGATACAAGAATGGACTACGCCTTGTATTCTGTACCACAGCTGTAATTTTTCCCACTCACATAACATAGTTATCTGTGCTTCTGGCTGCACATTAAAGGCCTTGTGCCAGCCTGGATTTCAATGTATGTATTTTGGGCGTCTACACATTTACCCTCAAGAGACGGCCTAATATCTCTTTGTCCATACATTATAGGCAAGTTCTTTATATAAAGAGACATGGCATGAAGCGTCCAACGCTTCCTTTGCGGTGCTACGCCGCTATGACATGGCCTTAAGCCGAGGACCTTACCCCGAATCACCGGGAACCTCATCGTAGTGTCATACTACCCGTAGCATGAGGTCTAGCCCCTTTGTAGTGCCAAACTACCCAGCATGAAGCCTTACGCTTCTGTGCGGTGTTACGCCGCTACGACATGGCTTGCAAGGTCGAGGCTTTATCCCTAGCCGGGTTTACCTCATTGTGGTGTCGTGCCACCTGTAACATGAGGAACACCTCCTCTTTGTAGTGCTGACTACATCCCTCTTTAATTCAATATACAACATTAGGCCAACTGCCTATTTGTGGTGCTACGCCGCTGTGACTTGGCTAACATAGCCGAGGATTTACCTCCTTTGAGAACCTCATGGTGGAGTCACCGCCACACATAACATGGAGTCACACTCCTTGTAGTGCTGTGCTACCATGCTTCCTGTAAAGCATAACAGACCTTCACTCAGTCTGAGAACTCATTAAGGCATTATGCCATCATTCCCACAGGATCAATTTTCCGTAGAAAATTTATAGTAGACAACAGTGGTTCTGGGTCCGAAACCCTTCCATGTTCCGCAGAACAAGTACCCACTGTTAACTAATATTTTTCCAGTCAATAGTCCTCCCTTGAATCAAAAAATTAGATATCTGGTAGATTTCTCTTTGAACCAATAACATAAAATTTATTGATAGGATTATAATGACACAATATTAGAATGCCTTCAAACCCATCTTTCTTGCTGTGTCCTCGACCAGCTGTCGTTTGAGGCCTTTCGTGAACGGATCCGCCAGGTTCTCCTGACTCCGAACATCGATCACTGCAATGACGCCTCGTTTGATGAGATCGTTCACTGCTCTGTGCTTTAACCGCACAGTCCTCTTCTTTCCGTTAAAGAGTTCATTTGATGCTACTGCTGGTGCCGTCTGGTTGTCACAGTATATCGGGATTGCCGGTATCTGAGCTCCAACCACTGGAAGATCATACATGAGCTCCCGAAGCCACTCTGCTTCATCTGCAGCAGCATCCAATGCAAAGAATTCAGATTCCATGGAGGAGCGAGATAACATTGTCTGCTTCTTCGATTTTCACGATATAGCAGCTCCGCCCAAAGCGAATATGAATCCACCTGTAGAATACTCGCTCTCCACCTCTGAACACCAGCTAGCATTACTGAAGCCTTCCACTACTGACGGATCTCCGCTGTAGTATAGTGCAAATGTCTGAGTCTTTTTTAGATATCTCATAACACGCTTCACAGCGTTCCAGTGTTCAACGCCTGGGTTGCTAGTGAACCGACTCAGCATTCCCACCGCAAAAGCTATGTCAGGCCTTGTGGCAGTAGTAGCGTACATCAAGCTTCCGATGACGCTGGCGTACTCCAACTGCTTGACGCTCTCTCTCGAATTTGGCTCCAGCTTCTGATCACTCCGGTACGGTGTATCAATTATAGGAAGATCTTGATACCCGTATCGAGTGAGCATTTTCTCAATGTAATGAGATTGTGACAGTGCTATTCCCGTGCCTGTCCGGATGATCTTGAGCCCCAAGATTACGTCGGCATCCCCCAAGTCCTTCATACTGAACTTGGTCGAGAGAAATTTCTTTGTCTCTGTGACACAGCTTAAATCCGTACCTACGATTAGCATGTCGTCAACGTATAGACAAACGATAACTCCTCTTCCGTCAGCAAACTTAGTATAGATACACTTGTCTGTTTTACTGACCTTGTAGCCATTTGACCTTATCACTTTGTCAAACTTCTCATGCCACATTTTGGGAGCTTGCTTCAAACCATATAGAGACTTCATCAACTTGCAGACTTTGTCTTCCAGACCTCTGACGACAAATCCTTCTGGTTGTTGTATGTAGATCTCTTCGGTTAGTTCGCCATTAAGGAATGCCGTTTTCACATCCATCTGATGTATCACTAGTTTGTGTATTGCTGCTAGAGCAATTAACAATCTGATGGTTGTCATCCGAGCTACTGGAGCATAAGTATCAAAATAGTCGATCCCCTGTTTCTGAGCAAACCCTTTGGCCACTAGCCTGGCCTTGAATTTGTCGATGGTTCCATCTGCTTTCATCTTCTTCTTGAAGATCCATTTGCATCCGATGGGTCTTGCTCCTTCTGGCAGGTCAACTAACACCCATGTATTATTGGAGGTGATTGAGTCAATCTCATTGTCTATTGCCTCCTTCCAGAATACAACATCTCTGGTCTTCATCGTTTCATCATAGGTAAGCGGATCTGCTTCCACATGATAGGTGACGAAGTCATCTCCAAAGTCTTTCGGCCTCCTTACTCGCTTAGTTGACGGCTCAGCGAGTTCTGGTTCAACTGGTGTCTCTTCGACAATAGCTTCTTCTTGGACTACTGGTTCTTTAAGGACTTCTGTCTGCTTTGCACTCTCATCATTCTCCGGAAGATCCGCGAGAACAATATTTTTGTGCCTTGCAAACTTGTCTTCAAAATATTCAGCATCGCGAGATTCAATGATATGATTTGATTCTATATCAAGGAATCTCCGAGCATCACTCTTCTCGGCATAACCCAAGAAGATAGCCTTAGTGGTCCTAGTCCCCAGCTTCTGAATCTTCAGATCTGGGAGCTTCACATAAGCCAGACACCCCCACACTCGAATGACATTCAAGTTAGGTCTGACTTTGAACCAGAGTTCATGAGGGGTTATGTCTGAAGTTGCATACGGTACTCTATTGAGAATGAAAGTAGCCGTTAATGCAGCTTCTCCCCAGAAGCTCTTTGGAAGACCCGCAGTCAACAGCATAGAGTTCATCATCTCTGTCAACGTTCTGTTCTTCCTTTCTGCTACTCCGTTGGATTGAGGAGAGTACGGAGCCGTTGTCTCATTTATGATTCCATGTTCTTTACAGAATGATAAGAAATCATGAGACCGATACTCCCCGCCTCGATCACTCCTTAGCCTTTTGAGTTGTTGTCCAGTTTGCCGTTCAGCCTCGGCCCTGAACTCCTTGAACTTCTCGAATGCTTCGTTTTTAGACTTGAGCAGGTAGACAAAAGCATACTTTGAGAAGTCGTCAATGAAAGTAATAAAATACTTCATCCCGGCTTTTGTAGAGAATTGTTTGAAATCACAGATATCTGAGTGAACCAACTCCAGAAGATCTGTGCTTCGATGGACCCTGTGAAAGGGTTTCCTTGTGATCTTCGTCTGAGCACACACTTCACATTTCTCTACCTTACCCCCACACTTGGAGATAAGTCCTAGGCTAGACATTTTATTAATTCTTTTACAATGAACATGTCCTAGCCTATTATGCCACAACTCAAAAGAATAGTTCAAAGTAGAAATAGCATTAATATCATTTTGCTGGGTTACAACAAGCTGAATTTTGTACATTCCTTCAGTCTGGAAAGCTTTTCCGAAGAATGTACCCTTCTTGGACATCACCATCTGGCCAGCATTGATGTCCATCCTCAAGCCTGTGTTACAAAGCAGGCTCCCAGAGATCAGGTTCTTAGCAATTGCAGGAACATGCTTCACTCCTTGAAGCGTCAGAGTGTTCCCCGATGTGAGTTTCAGCTCCACAGTCCCGATCCCCAGTACTTCAGCTTGTGCCTGGTTTGCCATTATGACTTTCTCGAAAGTTGGCTCATATGAGTCGAACCATTCCTTGTCTGAGCAGACATGACATGTCGCACCAGTATCTATACACCAGTCCGAGTCAACCCCCACATTTGCAACCTGTGCTATCATTGCAACCAGATTAGTAACCAAAGAAACCTTACTAGGCTCACCTTTTTCTGGTTCCTTGCAGTCACTTTTGTAGTGGCCCTTCTTGCCACATTTGTAACAAGTCACATGGGACTTGGACTTCTGATTCTTGAACGAAGGACTCTTCACTTTCAGATTAGTGAAGTCCTTCTTCTTCTTATGAGGAGAAGCCGCCTGCTTCCCCTTGTACTCTCTGGTTTGGACCAGATTTGCTTTCGCCAGTTGTTTGGACAGAGAATCCATCTTCTGTTGAGAGCGCATCTCGTCCTCAACATGGATCTCTTGCAGGAGATCTTCCATACATATGTCCAGCTTCTTGCGGTGCATCCTTGCATAGAAGTTGCTCCAACCCGCAGGAAGTTTAGAGACGATTCCTCCAACGACAAACTTGTCGACAAGAGGCATCTTCTCGTCATCCAATTTTTGGCGCAGCTTCAGAAACTCCTTTACTTGGGGCAGCATAGCCTTCTCATCTTCGAAGGTCCACTTGTGGTATCTTTCAACCAAGAAGATCTTGGACCGATTCTCGTCATCTTCATACAATTTCCCCAAGGAGTCCCAAATCTCTTTGGCAGAATTCTTCTTGGAATAGGACTCTGCCAGAGAGTCTTCCATGCTATTGAGAATCAACAGTTTACAGATACTGTTTTCTCTAATCCATTTTGCCTGCTTGGACTTAGCAGCGGCAATAACTTCTGCGGTTCCGGTTGTTGGAACGATCGGTTCTTCCTCATTCAGCACGTGGTCAACTTTCACGAGTTGAATGTTTAAGGTTACTTTTCGTTTCCAGATTTGGAAATGTTCGCCGTCGAATTTCTCCAACTTGTTAAAGTCGGTATTGACGAGCGATGCACGTGAGTTATCCATCTTTTCGATATAGCTTTGAGATTGTTAGTCCCTTGGCGAACAATCGATGAAAAAACACGATTTCAGAAACTATTGTAAAGACAATGTTTCCAGCAACAACACCCTAAAGAAGGTGATGTTGTATTACGAGAATCTAAAAAGATTTTGTAATATTTCTCGAAGGCAACTGAACCGTATAACTTCTAAAGAGAAGCCACAGTATTCTCGAAGGCAACGGAGGAAGAAGAAAGCCTGCTGGGGTGAAACATCACCGGCGCTCAAAGCTATATCCGCCTTACGGACAAGCCTCCAGGAACCAGCAAGTTCGAAGAGAACTTTAGAACACTGGCCAAAAATGTCGACGACTCCTCGGAATAGCAGCAACACTTCTCTCTCTCTCTCTGGAAATTTTCTGAGTATTTTCTGTAACCTTGGAGAGAGGAGATGCTTCTGATATTATAGGCACGAGATGGGCTTTTCAAATTCTGAACGCACGCCCTGGTTTAATGCCAGATCCGGATTTTCTGGATCTGAGCCATTTTCGGATCTGCCTCAAAAGCCCATTAGCCCAAGCCCGAGCCCGAGCCCGAGCTCCCATTAGCCCGAGCCCGAGTCCGAGTCGCTAAGCCCCTTCGGGGCTTAGCTCCAATAGATTTAACTCTATTTTCATTTGGCCAAAAGTTGGTTTCTTATTCTCACCTCTATGTAAAATCCCCCCACATGGCACCCTCCATTGGGCCTCAACCCATGTGTATCTCTCTATTCCTTCATGAGTAATATATAGAGATACATATTGGTGTGATTTTCCGATGTGGGACTATCTTTTAACAATAGAATGTTGTGAACACACACAACACATAGAATAAAACACCAACAGAAGTTTGGCTAACACATCAAGTTCTTGAATCATAAATAATGTAAGTAGTCTAACTCCTTCGGGAGACACGAGTTTCATTGGCATGCAAGAAGTCCCCGTAAAGAAACTTAGGCGGCAATATTACATTACATGACAGATGTTTCCTGTGCACTTTGCAGACTCACAATAACACCAGAAAATTACCGCCTACTCATGTTCTGTCAGATGTTCGAGATGAAGCTACTGATCCTCTCCCATATGGAACTTTGGATGTGGTAATCACTTACTTTTACTAGTTTGTTTGCAATGTAGAGAGGAGATGCCCTTATGGAGCTCAATGGAAGAAGGATTCATCATTCCTGTAGCTGGCCCACAAATTTGTGGAATAAAAAAGCTTTTTATGTGGTCAATGCATAGTAGATACATAAGGTCGAGCGTATTCATGTTGATCAAACCTAAAAAGACAATAAGTAGATACATAAGGTCCAGCGTATTCATATCGATCAATCCTAAAAAAAATCAATTTTCAGATAAATGTTCAATATTGTTTGAGATGGTTTGCGTGTGTGCAACGAAGACCAATACTTGCACAACTTAGGGGTGATAACATCTTTAGTGAAAAAGGCCGTTAGAACTTGGGATTCAAGCTGTAGATAAGCATATCGTACTTGCTAATGTTATAAGAGGAATGACCCTCAATTGAGCAGATTGGGACAAAAGGACATGCTATAGCCAATCCAAACTTTTGGGATAAAGACTTTCTTGTTGCTGTTGTTTTATGTGTAAAGCTAGCTAATATACTAGATGCACGCACATGTATGTTTTGGCGGTAGAATTGATGTTTTGTTCTGTTTGTTAAGACATATCTGTAGAGATTCAAACCATGAAACATGAAGGGAAGTGAAGAAGTTGTAGGGTGGTTTATTGATGCTTAATTAAGAAAAGAACATCACATCAGTTTATTTATAGACTTTGGAGTCGCACTGTACTGAATCAGTCAGATTTTCTACAATCACCCTCATAAGAATTGGCAAAAATATTTCACGTGCCAGGTATGGCCAACAAATTTTGCAGACAGGCCGGCAGTACCCTTGGTAAACATATATGCCAATTGTCGATATGAGGGTAAATAGATCAGACATGATTCCTTGGAATCCATCTCATTCGAATAACATGCATGTTTGTTGATCTTGATATCTTTAGTCCTATATATCATGTTGAACCTGATTGGTAGCATGCAATAGAGATAGCTATAAGGCCGAACAAGAAGTTATAACTTTGTATCTAACTCCAAGAGAAGCTCTAGTAACCACAAAGATTCGGTAACTCCCTGGGGTAAAGTGTTGTACTGTGCCTTTGCACTTGATTTTGCAACCATTGATTTCTCTTTCTCCAGATAACCAGGTTCCTGACTTTGGTCCTCAATAGAAATAGCAGCATCAGTGTAAACTTCATGTCGAGGACGTGAATTTTTCTTGAACAAAATTCCGTCTCACGGATGAGCCTCCAACTACTAGGATTCTTTCAACTGCTTTGAGATGAGTTCTTCTTGGTGCATGCATAAATTGGTTGACAACACTCACGACATATGATGTCAGGGCGAGTAAGTAAAATATGTACTAGTTTTTTTTTATCTGGAGATGGTGTACCACCAGTAGAACTTAGACTATGATTTGGGTCAATTGGCAAATCCGCAGGTATATGACACCCAAAATTTCGAGTTTCTTTCAACATATCCACCGTATAGTTTCTTTGAAGATGAATATCCCTTGGATCACGCCACTTTGATTCCATGAAATTATTGGAAAGATCCTTGATTATGTCGATGATAGTGATACTAGCAGTAATGAAGAAAGAAGCACTAACCCTAACCCTAATAAATTTCAAAAAGAAAAAATTTATTACAAATATATGATTTTTTTTTTTATAAAAATAATAGCATAACAAAATTTGGTATCCATTATTTTCTTCAAGTAATTACAAACAACGTATTATGCAGCATCTCCTAAATTTTTTTATTATATAATAAATTAGTTAAAATATACGTACAAAGTATGTGCACAACTGCTAGTAATAATAATATCTATCTATATAATAGGAAAACTTGAAAGACTTAAACTTACTTTATTTGATTAATTTGAGATATAATTAATGGTGTAATCATAATTATAATATAAATATCACTAATGTCCACTACTATCACTTATAACCACTATATAAATACTTAGTATCGATTATCATGTCTCTTCCTACTAATAATATCTTTTACTTATAAAACTATAATGATATAAATACTAATTATTCACAAATATCTCATCTTCTATAAAAAAAAAAATCAATTTTTTTTATATTACAAATATATGATTTTTTAAATAATAGCATAACAAAATTTGGTATCCATTGTTTTCTTCAAGTAATTATAAACAACGTATTATAATAAATTAGTTAAAACATACGTATACGTGCACAAATATGTTAGTAATAATAATAAATAAATAAATAAAAAGTGAGGAAAAAAAGGAGGGAGAAGAGTAGTAGAGAAGCCTCGCGATTCTTCTGGATGGCTTTTTTTCTCATAAATCTATTAGGTCAGCAATTCGATTGCTTTTTTCTCTCTCTCTTCTCCCTATTTTGATCGTAAAATTGTTGTAATTTGCATTCGGTTGGTTAAAATTAGGGTTTCTAGCTCGTTCCTGAGGTTTTTGGGAGGTACGATCGATATCTAGGGTTTCTTAGTAATTTTTTTTACTTGATGGTAGAGGTTGCATTGTGTGAGCGAATGATCGATTTCCAGGGTTTCTTGGAACCTCTGATTGATTTGTGCGATTTTTAGTAAAGTAATCCATGGTTTTTTTAATATTTTTTATAATTTATGTCTAGATATAGAAATTGCATGAATGAGTATTTGGAGTGTGGTTCCTGTTCATTTTGGTAAGAATTGTTTGGGTTCGGTATTGATTTTTGGATCTGTTAGGAGTTTATTAAGGAGTTGGATTGTGATTTCTTTTGGAGGAGAATGATCGATTGCTAGGGTTTTGTTGGAACAGTTGATTAGTCCTTAAGTATATTTTATGATTATATCCTGAATTTTTATGATTTTAAGTAAATTAATGCATGGAAGCCCTATTTTTTTAGCTATAGAGATCGCATGTGTGATATTTTGGATGCAATTTTTGTTCATTGGTATATATAAAAATATCCGATATGGTGTTGTTCTTTGAATTTGTTAGGAGTCGGTTTAGGTACTAATTTGTGAAGTTTCATGCTGAATGTTATTAACATAATGTGTTTGAAGTGCGTCCGACGTGATACTCATTTGAAGTGCTTGTGTTAACCTTTCTTTTCATTCGTCGTGTTGTCGGGCTCTGGATGAACTCTTTGCTGTTTTGTGTTCATAGGGTTGCTCTTCGAATGTAGAATATTAGCTAAAGGCTATGTTGGGTTTGGTGTGTGCTAGTGTAGTTTGAAGTGTCTGATGTCATGTCCAATAAGTATCACATCGGACGCTAAAGGCTATGTTGGGTTTGGTGTGTCCTAGTGTAGTTTGAAGTGTCTGATGTTTAAGTTATGCAACACCCATGACTTCGTGTTTGAGTGCTTGTGCTTCCTAGGTTAAAGGGGCTGCTATAACTAGGAATATGCTTAAACGAACTTGGATTGAGTATGTAAAGAAGGATTTTGTATTTGCTCATGTTGATAAGACATAGACATAGCTGATAGCCCTTAATGGAGCTAAATGGAAGAAGGGTTTAAATAGCCGACCCCAAATCTTTTTCGTAAAGGCTTAGTTTTCATAATTTATTTATGGGTGGGTGTATAGGCTGGAAATGTACTCAAATTTTCGTGTGTCTGCCATCAAAGTCTGAGTTCATATATAAATATGCCACCATCATGAGAGTCATCGAGGTCCGAGTTTGTATACAAATACCACCAACAAGAAAGACTTGATCCCAGCCTTTTCGGTGGGCTACATGATACCTTTTCTTACATTCATCAGTAGCAAAGAACATCTCTTCTGTACTATTAGTGAAGAACATCTTTTCTTATATCCTAAGTCTATCTTCGTTTTTGTAACATACTGTATCCTACTGAATCCAATTAATAACTGGCTAGAAAGTTGGCCCTTCTTCAACGTGAGCTGTGTAAAGTGGGATCAACTCTATTCTTCGGGTTTCTTGGCAATAGAAGCGTAGTTGATGTTTCTTCTTATCAATCCAACCTGTGTTTGAACATTTTGCTCTTCCTACTGAAAGGTCTCTACAACAGACCCAATCATATCCAATAGGCCTATCTATGGGACTCTATTATACAGACATCTTATGAGATGATTCTCCTTCATATAACATAATCCTCAATTGTAAGCTACCTCTTAAACTTCCCATGGATAAACTCATTTGTTACCTTTATCCATAAATGTATTGCTAACAATCTATCTCAACACTAATGTAGATGCAAATGACGTTAAAGTTGTTGGTATATCATATTGTCTTATAACTATTTTGTAATTTAGATATCACTTGCCCTTCATACATTCAATTAACTTGACTGTTTATCATACTCACGAACATGATAAATTTGAAATTTTTAACATCTGTTCCTTAACAAAATGAAGTTCTACAAACCTTTTGATTTCTTCAAAACTTGTATATCCCTTCTATGTATTAAGCACCTATCCATCCCATTACTAGTCCAAGTTTCTTTTTCAAAGATAATTTTTTAATATTGCGAAGCTTTCAATCTTATAAAATAGAAATAGCACCATTCCATGTGCCTGGACACGAATGTGACTTGACACGGTACAGACAGCACACCAGTTTTATTGGGTTCTAGTATATCTGGAAGGTGCAATCAAGTCATAAAACCTATCTCCCAAAATAAGTAAACACAATCAACTAATATCTGTTTCCTTGATAATCCTGAAACCAAGTCCATAGAGATTTGAATTTATTGTAAAAGTAAATGCCATAAGACTGCACATCTTGCAGTTTCCCTCACTGTCATATTTCAGTTTATAGGAGCTTGCTCTGATAATATTAGAGATCATCTATATGAAGGCTTCCAATTCCATTGACTGCTTTCGGCTGATAAAAATACATGTAGCCGTTCTAACTCTTTCCTTGATTGTTGATGAGAATCAAGAAGTCAACAAGTCAAAGCTATCCAGAATCAGCAGAATATTGGATGCTAGTATAAACAAAGACAGAAGGCAGTCAATCTTGTTATCGATCACCTCTCCATATTACCAAGCAATTGTAACAACTTGTAGTCCATGAAGAACCCTCGTCTTCTTCCAATCATCGTCGTCGTTCTCCTCCACATTTCCCTGCTTGCGGCATCTGCAAGTTCATCATCACCAAGCAGTACCCTTTGGAGGGGGTCCTCTCTTTCTGTGGAGGACGTCCTAATCTCACCAGACAAATCCTTTACATGTGGCTTCTGTAAGGTTGGAACCAATGCCTACACCTGCTCATTCTGGTTCTCTACTCGGTCGAGAGGACCCTGGCTTGGACAGCAAATCGAGATTACCCCGTGAATGGTCACGGATCAAGAATCAGATTTCAAAGTGATAGCAGCATAGTTCTAAAGGACACGGACGATGAGGTGGTTTGGAGCACCAATACCAGTTGGACTCAAGCAAATCGGTTGCAGCTTTTGGACACGGGGAATCTCGTTGCAGAAGGCTCGAACGGTAAAATTCTATGGCAAAGTCAGGCTGATATATAAAGTGTTGGTGTTTTTGCCTTTAGGCTAGGAAAGATAGTCCTACATCGGCTACACCAAATGATAAGTATCTCAATATATAATGCATTGCTTGTGTTGAGGTGTGCACATGTGGTGTAATGGGGCACAAGTGTGCCATGTGGGAGTATTTTCCTAGAAGGAAAAAGGATTAATTCTAACAATGATGTAAGTTGATTTTTGTTGATCGGACTCGGGCTCGGACTCCATGATACCTCGTGCATACAAGGTCGTGTGTTTGGGGGCTAAGCGTGGGCTAGCACTCGACTATGTTGATTGCGGGATGATGTAAAACATCAAACTCTATTTTAGAGTATTGATATTTTAGTCCCACATCGGATAGGAGAGATGGTGAAGTCTCACTCTACTCTATAAATAGAGCCCCCTAGCCTCCTTTGTAAGATGCACCAAAGAAGAGAGTTAAGAGAGTCCGTAAAAGTTCAGGAAGTCCGTTCAAGTCTCAAATTGACTAACGAGCGTTTCAGAAGTTCTCTAAGAACTTGCTGGTTCCTGAAAGCAGATCGTATATAGGCGAATCTTGCTTTGAGCAACGGTGATCTGATCACCCCAGCAAAACAGCCTTTCTCTTCTTCATTCTTCTTCTTACTCTACTCCTCTACCTCTTTGCTGTTACGTATCGGAAGCACGACTTTCAGTTGAAAACCTTCTAATTACGTTTGTTGCTGTCACGTATCGGAAGCACGACTTTTAGTCAAAAACCTTCTAATTACGTTTGCTGCTGTAACGTATCGGAAGCATGACTTTCAGTCGAGAGGCTTCTAATTACGTTATCTCACAGAGTTTTTCATCTGAAATTTTGCCCAGAGAATAACAATCTCAAAGCAAGATTTGTATTCGATGGAAAACAACCGTGCAAACCTTCTCGACACAAGTTTTAACAAACTTGAGAAGTTTGACGAGGAGCATTACAACGTCTGGAAGAGAAAGGTCAGCCTTAATCTTCAACTCGTGAGCGTTGACTACGTGTTGACAGATCCTGAGCCTTTAAGTCCAGAAGGTAAAAATGCTTAAAGGAAATTTGAGGCCATTGCTCTGTAATCCAAGTGAAGGAGAGATAACAACCTTTGCAAGTTGCTTATCTTAAACTCTATGGAAGACTCTCTGACAGAGTCATACAGCAAGACGATCCATGCTAAGGACGTCTGGGAGTCTGTAGAGAATCTCTACAAGGCAGATGAGAACAGGAACAAGATCCACATGATCGAAAAGGTCTGGAAGATGCGATTTGAGAACGACAAGACGATGTTGCCTCAAGTCAAAGTGTTTTTCAAGTTACGTCAGAAACTTGAGGTTGACGACATACCTTTGTCGATGCATTTGTCGTCGGGGACATTGTCGCCAAGCTCCTACCTAGGTGGAGCAATTTCATTACGGACTTGCACCGCAATAAGATGGAGGTGGATCTTGAACGCCTCTTGTACTGGATTCATGTTGAAGACAAGCTAAGGACTCTCACCAGCTGTAGGTGAAGTCAGCTCAATTCAAGCCAAAGACCTAAGGGCGATGGTGCTTGCTTCAACTGTGGCAAGAAGGGTCACTTCAAGAAGGATTGTAGGGCCAAGCCTAAACCAAAATAGCAGGTATGGCTAAACTTGGTTATTTTGATTACTTAACTTGGTTGCTATTGTTGCACATATCTAGCTGGTAGCTGACTAGTGGTCTGACACTAGTGCATCTGACCACGTGTTGTCACGCCCCGATTCCGTAGAATCGATATTCGTCCCCGGACGTGATGCCGTGCGAACCTAATTTGCGATAGCATAAGGCATAGTCATAAGGTAATCCGAAACACAGCATCTAAGAGTGAGCGCAGACAAATTGAATAGCACATTGAGACAGAAAGACTTTCATTTTATTGATAATAGACATCATTTACAGATTCCATTACAATCGTGCCGCACGGGCTTTACAACATGACTCGATTAAAAAAGGAGTGCCGATGAGATAACTGTTCCATACATACATCCCTCACGTATAACAAAAGTATCCCAGCCACCTGGATTGGGGGGATGCCGAGACATATTTCTTGGACTGGTAGAGAGTTCAAAATTTAGCAGCGAGGTCTTCGACGCACGGTCGAAGCTTCAAAAGCACGAACGTCACCTAGCTAGTTGGCGCGTTCTTCCTGATTCCTGGCACCTGCAAAGAGCGAGGGTCAGTACGATCACATGTACTGGCGAGTGGCTAATTAAACCCAAGCTCTGCATTTGGTTCAAGCAATTTTATAAAACATGTTATCTACATTTGTGCTCTTTCTAGCCATCCTGTTTGATTTGCATGTTAACATGTTTGAGGCAAGCATATAAACTTGTATACATTGAGTAGCTATCATATTCATCCCGTGTCACGTGCATTAGTCAAGCAGTGAACGGGTGTGAAGGTCACTGTCAATGTCAAGCCATCACGGACTATAGCTGGGTTAGACGGCGACCCTTTCGCGGCGGGTAGCGAGCCCTGTGCGAAAGTTCCCGAATAACCCACTGGCGCTTGCTATACTCGTTCCTTCCGGGCCGAATTGGTTCCTTGGCCTAGGCAACCGTTCGAGGAAACTACACCTTGTCGACAAGTTATCCAATGACCGTTTTGCAGAGTCTCGAAAAATGCTCTTTTTAAGAACCTTATCATTTCTCTTTTATGTGCGAAAGTTAGCCTTTCTTTTGAACTTGGTAAATCACCTTAACCGTACTGTTGCGATAAACGTTAATCGATTCATTCTTCTGTTTGCATTGGCTAAGTAAATGGGACATAAGAAAGCATGCATCAGTTTTCGCGTACAACAGTTTTATAGCAAGAGTATCGTGAAGAATCGTGCCATGATTTTGTTTGATTCTACACTATGTTGACAAGCAATTCGTTTGTGTTTCATATTTGATTTTGAAACAGAGGGTCGAGGCGAAGAAGGTCAGTCACTCACCTTAGACTTTGCTTCAGTCGAGGGACTGGTTGTCTGCGCAAATGTCGCCTACGCGATCACCTGCAATCGCATAAGCAACTGATTAGAACACTGTGTTATTCAAGAAGTTTCGATACGAATGCGAAGTTCGAAAACGCAAGCCATGAAAACCCATAAAAAATATTCACGAAAACGCATTCATGAAAACCAAAGCCAAAGTCAAATCAAGTACGGCATGAAAATCAGAGCAACGGAAGGTCTCTCCCGACTCTGCCGCAGAGCCAATCCTTGAGACGCAACCCGCTGAATGTGGGAATTGATTTCGAAGAAGCCTTTCCATAACGAGAAAATGATCTTAATTCAATCGTTCCCGTTCGACCGATTCGGTCGATTCCGACCTATCGGTCTCGACCGAATCGATAGCGACAGTGTTCCTTTCTCGCGCACCCTGTGAATGGAAACGGGGCACGATGTAGGGACGGGGAACTACACCATAACCAACTAAGAAAATGTTTCGTCCTCAAAACTTAAGAATAGAACCTACCTCTACGAGAACAATGAAAGAAAATTTTCCTTCTTCTTCGATTCAAGTTCCCACGTTGACTCTTCGATTGAATGGTTTTTCCAGAGTACGCGGACGAGAGGGATCGTTCGATTCCGTAGCAGCTTATCCTTGCGTTCTAAGATTTGAACTGGCTCTTTAACGTAAGATAAATCGGACTTCAGCATCAGCTGACCAAAATCTACCACGTGGTTAGGGTCATGCACGTACTTCCGCAACTGAGAGACGTGGAAGACATTGTGTATACCTTCTAGCGCCGACGGCAGGGCAAAGATTCACTTAGGATACCTGCAGTGACACCAAAGACTCAGAAAATACGTGCATGCCAAACATCTCAAACTTAGTCTGCACTAGATAAGGTTAAAAAATTCAACCATCCCTTATATATATTATATATATATGTCTTCTATATTTCCTTAAATCAATAAATTAAATATTTTCAAGCAATCAGCTTTACCAAGCATGAAGCATGCAAGGTTGTAAAAATCGCTAGTCGGCCGCTAGTCGGTTCGTGGGGACTACGAATTAATCGGACTATTCGGAGACTACTCGGGGACTAGTCGGATTAGTCGGTTTAGAATTTTTAATGAATATATATATATATATATATATATATATATATATATATATATATATAATATGTTATAAAAATATTTTAAAAAATAATATGTTAATTGTTGAACTTTTAATTATCGCAGACTACAGTGCATTTTCTTATTCATTATTTTGCATAAATTTCTATTTCGAAATATGTTAACAACTTACTATTTTGCACGGAGAGTTACAGCCGCAGTAGCAAGCAAAAGCAAAAAAAAGTAACAAGCAAAAATTAAAAAAAGAGCCGCAAAAACAGTAGCAAAGAGATAAGAAAGCAAAAGTAAAAATAAAAAAGAGTAGGCTAGTAACTTTTTTCAAAAATAGAAAAATGCAGCAACAAAGTAAAGAGTCGACGACGGCTGCCTTGACGAAGTCGACGGCAGCCCAGACTAGTACCAATTTAGCTAATTTTTGGATGGACCAGCCCCTAATCGAGTCGACGGTGGCCGACAAGTGACTAGTCGGGGACTAGCCCCTAGTCGAGTCGGCGGCGGCCGACTAGCGACTAGTCGGGGACTAGTCGGCCGCCTAGAGGGATTTTTACAACACCGGAAGCATGTAAGAACGCTGTTGATTGCAAGGCATACGAAATGTGTGAAAAATACTACAAAAATAATGAGAAATATGGGTGCACTATCTTAATTGAAATTAGTGTGCTAGAGGAAATCAAACGAACCACGAATCACCCTTCTTCTGTCATTCCGCAGACACTGGTGGCACATAAGAGCATCATCTCCCTTTTAACAGCTTCTTTCTCCCAGAACCATCCTTAAACAAAAGAATGCAGCAGCAACAATGTTAGCTAAAGCAAGACAAGTGCGCACAACCAAATCACTGAGCTCAACAGCATGAACCTCTTTCTTCATCCTTTTCGGATCAGGCCTACGCTTATCCATATATGTCAGCTTTGCCATCCGTTTCCGTCGAACTTTGGGCTCGCCATGTCCCTATCGAATAGAAAGTACATAGTCAGCACCAGCACCAGTTTTGGCATGCCCTAATATATTTTGGAGTATCCGTGTTTTGCCCAATATGTCTCCAAGAGTCCATACTTCCTAGAACCTAGTTCACGAAGAAACCAGTGAGCTCACCTTAGGGGGCGTTTAGTTCAAGTTTTTGTGGCTTGGGAATAGATTTTTGAATTCCTTACCCATGTTTGGTATGTTTAGGATTGGGAATGAGGAGGGCATAGGAGGGGCTTAGGTCGGAAAGCTATTCCCATTGACTTGGGAAAGCTATTCCCAAGTCCCCCTTGGGAATAGATTTGTTTTCCTAGGAATGATGTTTGGCTATTTTGTTTGGACGGTTGTACCCTCTCTAATTTTTAAATTTTCAACTTCTATCCCAAACATGTGAATTATTATGAAATTAATGAAAGGGTATTAAAGGAAAACTAAATAAATTAATATTTCTATTCTTTTGTAAACCAAAAATGGAGATGGAAATTTTTAAAATTTTGAACTACCTATTCCCAACCTAACCAAACATGGGTATGGAAATGTTGAATTCCTTTCCCATGGGAAAGGAATTGAAAACCTATTCCTAGGAATACAAAAACTTGATCCAAACGAGCCCTAATAGCTTCTCCGCGAGCCGGGTCGTTCCGCTTTTACGGACGAAGAGCCACATAAATAACACTCTTTTTCTTGACCCTTCTCGGCCTCCCATTAACACTGGTTTCAACATACTTCGACTCGTTCGCCAATCCTTCATCTTTTTTGCTTCATAACGTATCATTACATCTTTCCTAGACACGATCAGCATAATGAGTTGTAAATTAAGATCCAAAAATTTACACCTTTTTAGACATAAGCACATCAAATAGTAGTAAAGTTCCAATTTTTAAACCTTTCTTGGACAATATCACGAAAAGGAACATCAAAAATTCGATCTTTTACCCCTCCTTTGGTTTGGATCCTGCGTGCTTCTTGCAGTACGTGTGGAGTCCTCGTGGCGGGGTTCGTTGCAGAAGAATGACCGCCTATTGTTCCTAGCGCACCTCTGCTCTGCCAGCAGCAACTTCTTCTTCTTCTGTGGACAAAGAACACCAAAATCATCACAAAATTTCAACCAGACCACTAAAAGAAAGCATCTTTCCACATACCATTGCCTTTCACAATTATGCACTTCTACCATTGCTGGTGCTGAAGAAGAAAATAAGGCCTCGTTTGGTTCGCGGAATGGAAGGGAAAGGATATCAATTCCTTATCATTTCCTTTCCTTTGGGAAACTTTAATTCCTATTGATTTTTCTTTCCGATGTTTGGCAATATCAAAGAATTTGGAAAGGAAAGTGAATACTTCAATGTGGGAAAGTGATTCCTTCCTTGGATGGATATAATCACTTTCCCCCCTAATTTTTCTTCCATTGGGAATCACTTTCCTTTCCTCCTCAATTCCTTGGACGTCCAAACATAGGAAAGTAATCACTTTCCTTTCCCAACCGGGAGATTCCGCCAACCAAACGAGGCAAGAGAAACAATTCTTTTGATAGACAGGCAGCTAATTAGTGGGAGGGGGTGAGGTCACCACGAGGGAGGTGACCGGATCCGAGAGAGAGAGAGAGAGAGACTGAATGTTGCTCTTTGGGTGGTCAGCTACAGTAGGTAGGCCAAGTCCGGCTTCTCCATGAATGCAATTTCAATACACCTTCAACTCAAGAAATAGAGAGAGAGAGAGAGAGAGAGAGAGAGAGAGAGAGAGAGAGAATAGAGAGAGGAAGAACATTAATACACCTCAAAGAAAGAGAGAAAATAAGAGAGAACTTCAATACACCTCCAACGGTCGAAAAAACAGCAACTAACCAAGAATTTGGAACAAAGAAGAAACATTTTAAAAGAAAAGGACTTTTGGTGGATGGGGGTAGACATATATGCCCTATCACTTATTTACAATGCTTTGTACTTTTTAACCAATTTTAAAAAAATAACCTCAAGTCACTCTCTGGAAGAAGAAAAAAATGTTTGCCATATTACTTTAATCATATATCTTTTAATTTATAAATATAATTAATTAAATAATTTGACTATCCAATAGAATATATTAAATACATTTGCTTTAAGTTTTATAAAAATATATTCAAAAATATGAAAAAATAACTAATATAAAATTAAATATTATCTATTTATTATTTGAGAGTGGAGTGCAATTTTAATAATAGAATAATATAAAATAATTTATTTTGTATTCTCAAATTTAAGAGTAAATTAAGAATGAGTTGAATAGAATCTAACAAAACAATGATGGCAATCCTCCCCAACTCCTTTGTGATCATCACAAGTTCACCCACACATCTCTACCTACAATGATGACAACTTCTGAAATTATTGTGCAAAATCTGTCTTAAAGACTTTTGTAGCAAAGAGTAGTCATGTTATTGCTTGGCTTCCCAAGCCTAGAGTTGACAGTTGGAGTGGTGGAAGGGTACTGTTTGATATTTTTGTAGGTGTCCAATTGCAAGTGAGGATGGGACATGGGGCAATGTTAGCAAGATCTATTGGGAAGATCTCTCTACACTTCTTGCGCATAGCAGATGAGGAGTGGAAAAAAAATTTATTGATCCATGTGAACTCAGACTGAGTAAGGTGGAGTTGGGAGGTTTTAAGAATTTTGAAAGAATTATTCAGTAATATGGTTTCATATAATATTTGATATTAAGATTTAGGTCTTCATAATATTCAATACTAAAGTTTGGGTCTCTATAATATTCAATACTAAGGTTTGGGTCTTATATTTACTGTTGACGTCCAAATTTGACAATGGAGACGAACGAGCCGAATAAAAAATTAGGTTCAGATTCAAATAATCGTTCTAGTTTTTTTTAAAAAATTATTCGGTTTTGGTTTCAATTTTTTATTTCGTTTTCGATCCAAAATCAAAAATTTAATAAGACTTGTACAATTATGTAAATGTCCTAAATTCTATACATATTTTGTGATTAAAAATATACTTTTTTAAAACAACAATTTTACTATGTGGTTTGAAGAAGTCCAACTTTAATAATTTAACAATTAGTTCAACTGTTTGCACAACTTTGAAATTCAACAAATGAATATATATATAAAAAATATATTATAATTTAACCACGATCTCAACTTTCGATCCGAACTATTAAACAATATAAATAGTCTAACTAAACAAAGCAAATAAGTCGAATTGATTATTCAGTTTGGCTAGATTTTGGCTAATTTGGTATCGGTTTTGGATTTTTATTTTTAGAATTCCAGTTTATTCTATTTGACTAGTTCAGTTCGATTAAAACGGAATAAACTGATGTCTAATGCTTAAACTGATCATTTTTAGTTGGGATTTTTATCATAATTTATGTGTTCTTTGGTTATGGGTTGATTATGCCTCAATACACAGCAAGCATATAATGAACATATGTTCAGAAATTTTCATAGAGTATTTAAGGGTATCTTCTCACATACCATTGTTTCATGATTACTCTTATGTATTCTCCTTCTACTGTTGCTACTGCTGAAGTAGAAGAAAAATAAGGAGGTAGAGTGCAAACAAACACTCCTTAAATTTGCCTCGCCAGCAAACTAATACTCGTTAGAAAACTAAAGCAATTATCTCCTCCTTAGATTTGTCGCATCAGCAAAAAAAGTCTCTGCCGTCTATTAACCGTTAGAAATGACCGCTAATGACCTTAAAAAATAAAAAATAAAAAATACCCAAAATGCCCTTCCCTACTCCACCACCGTTGGCCGGTCCCCTACTCCTCCGTTGCCCCCCAACCCCCCCCCCCCCCCCTCCCCTCCTCCTCCTCCTCCCTCCGCTGGCCGCCCCCCTCGAAACCCCCCCTCCCTCCCTCCTCCCTTCGTTTTACCTCTTATGTGCATGTACTTGTGTTAGATTCTGATTTAGTTTCATTTAAGCTTTACTTTCATAAATCTCAAAAGGATTAGAAATATTTATCTATATATAATATATAAGTTCAAGCTATATAATAATTTGGATTTTAAATAAAAGGTGCCTATATTAATTTTATCCAAATAGGAACGCTTTTCTACCGTTCCTACCCTGTAATACATTCTATCCATTCCGGTAAGTGACATTAAAATTAATTTAAAACGCTTTGTTAGGAATGCTTTATTGGTGTTCAAACACTGGCACACATATACACCGTTCCAGTAAGTGACATTGAAAATTATCTGAAACAATTATTAGGAATGCTTTTTTGGTGTTCCAATACTGGCATGCATATAAAGCGTTCCAATAAACATCTCTTGGAACACCTTTTTTCGTTCCCAGACATTTGGCAGCCCAAAAATAGGCACGGCATAAAGGCGCTCCTAAAATGTTTTGGAAAGAATTTCCTCTGTTCCAAAATAACCTTTTTGGTGTAGTATTGACTAGACCTTAATACATCTGTTTGAACAAGCTCATAACAAAAATAAAGCTTGTGAAATTAGGTTATATCAGCAGAGTAAAGTCATAGAAATTTAAATGTAATGCCGGAGGAATATAATGAAAACATTAACCAACATATACCTAAAATATTGAAGATGCAATCGTAAATCACCAACTATTCTATAAGTCAGCTCCGCAACAGCCTAGAGAGATCACCAGATTCTCAGAAGACATAGCTGATACATAATATACATGTCGAGTAACAGTAAAAAGAATATCTATAAAGTGAAAGGGAACTACCATAACCATCTAAGTACAACATGTAGTTGAGGACAATACTAATACCAGACCCAGTCGTACAAGCAATCACCTATGGCACCGTGCTGTGATACCGATGGACGAACGAGTAAACAATATCATAGCTCTGCTACAGAGGCCATGGCCATGAGTAAAATAACCAAGTCCCAAATATGGAAGCATGAT
Source organism: Iris pallida (assembly GCA_029216955.1). NCBI lineage: Eukaryota > Viridiplantae > Streptophyta > Magnoliopsida > Asparagales > Iridaceae > Iris > Iris pallida. Next base: position 249,123 of record JANAVB010042217.1, read on the forward strand.
CACGAGTCTAGACGGATATTTTGGTAGAGTCCTTCCCTACCCATGCTCTAAAACTATCCAGTTAAGTCACATCAAGTCAAGTAAAACTTAAGTACGAATAACAAGTCACACATGCTAGTATAGAGTCCATAACTATGAATATCTTATGTTAGACTCTATGTCTTCAATCATATTAGTGTCTGTGGTCTATCGTGTCAATGTGACACGAATAATAAAACTTCATGCCTAGTATCAATATCTGATATATGTAATTGTCATGGGAACCCGAATAATATTTGTAACGCCCCAGTCCCAAAATATGTAGGACTAGGAGATCGTATACATGCCAGCTACATATCGAGAGGACTCTAGCGCAGCTTGAGTACATACAAACTGTATTGGTTTCTAAATCGATCTATCAAATCAACTAATATCTATCTCAATCCACGTGAAGAATAAATATCAAGTGTGAACAATATATGTGTGTCATAGTTTGCATCCCATTAACATATATATGTTTGATTAGACCCGAAGAACGATATAGGTCTACAAAACTAAGCTATAACAGCAGTGGGAGACATGGTAATAAAGATAAAATACTGAAGAATGATAAAGAGTACTACTATTGATATCCGAATCCTGCAGACAATTATCAACCAGCTCCCTATTCCACGCAGTTGCTCATCAGTAACCTGGAGAGATCACCAGGTCCTCAGGGGAGTAGCAAGATACATAAAATATGCCTAATATGACAGTATATAACATATACGAAAAACAGGAACAGTACAAGGAAAACATCTAAGAAGCGACATGTCATTGAGAAGTGCAATACTAGCATTGGCTAACAATCAATCAAATAAATCCTATAGACTATAGTACAATAAAAGATACTCCCACTCTATAGTATGTCTCAACCGTAGTACAATACAAGATACTTCCAATCGAGAACGGTCAAGTAGCTAATTCTATTATCAACCTCCTCTCCTAAAGGAATACAAAGGTCAAGTAAAATCCTATAAACTGTAGTACAATGCAAGATACTCCCAATCTATAGAATGTCACAAATCAAGTCAAATCCACGTCAATCAATCAATATCAGGTCAAGTCAAGAAAATATGGCATATAACTGACAACTCTATCACAAGACACGGTGAACACGAAGAAGACCAATAAATAAGCAATGAAAAACAACTAATATCCTATACGTGCACATAAATCTATGATGGACCAAGTACAATATGAAAAGCATGTAACCATATGGAAAAAAATACAGTAGAAAAGGAAACATGTAAATATTATATAAGTTCAGCAAGGTATACTTGTCTGGTGATCGTGCGTAGAACCAACAATATATAATCAATCAATGAGCCACAAAAGTCCAACTCTTGCAAACGGCTCTAAGTTTGACTACCCATAAGTCCAATTTTGGACACAGAGGCAAAACGATAATTTTGGACCAAAATAGTGTCCGCCTTTGGACCCGCTTCGTACCGAAAAACATGCCAGAGTGACGGAGTCTATGGTTTCTAAAGTCGACAAATTATATACCTACGAGTCCAATTTTTCGATACGATCTCAACGATATGTCCAGATTTGAATTCGGATGAGCTGTGCACAATTGTCCGTTGAGTTGGATCGCGGGCCCGCCAAAATAGTGACTTGGTCAACCTTCTCAGAATCTGACCAAACTTGGCTCACAAAACCAAAAAACGACACGAGTCCATTGTCGTAAGTTTCGTCACGAGGTGACGAACGTGCACGGAGACCGATACGGGATATCTCGATCGATACGTCTCGGTTTCGTCACGCACAGACAACGAAATCGAGTTCCGTCAAAACCCACACGTCAGCAATATCCGTACGCGTCATTCGATGCTCACGGGTTGTGACCAAGTCGCACAGTTTGTCGGAACGAACCCCGTATCGAGAAAAATTCCACGTTTTGAAAATTGTTTTATCATGATTTTTTGGTCAACTTTGAACATGTTTTTTCCGATGAACACATCGAGTTAATTAAAACGAAAAGAAAGGTTTTGTTGTCCTACATGTTGACAATAATGTCCTTTAAATAGATTTTCAAAATTGTATATGATCTGGGAGAAAACTGAGCGCAAATTAGGGTAGTTGGTTTGTTCTATAAATTGTTAAGAAATAGTTTTTTTTTTCGACTTTGTATCGATTTTTAGCTCGATTTCTATTCAACTTAATTTGAACTAATTAATAGGTTTTAAAGAGGTTAGGGTTGTGATCATACCCGCGTGATTGGTTCAAAGATCGATGGAACGTGGAGGGAGAAAGATGGACACGAAGTCAGGCCGATACAGCTGCTGTCGCTGTTACTATCTGCTGATGCTGCTGCGCTCTGCGCTTGGCCGACGCAGCCACAGCCGGCCGCCATCGCGACGGTGCACGAGGGGTTGTCTGATGGTGTACGCACGGCTGCAGGAGTCGAAGGGGTCGGGATTGGGTGGATTGTCTCGGGGGTTTTTTCTCAGAGAACTTTCGGACTTCGGATTTAAATCCGATATAAACTAGTATTTAGATATAAAATTTAGGTTAATTAGAGGAGAATCTAATAAAGGTTATATTGAAGGAAATCTGGATGGATTTTATTACAATTTAGATTTGGGTTGCTCTTTCTTTCTTTCATTTTCTTTCGAAACAACAGAGCTGAGCTCTATTATGAATTCACGCGGGGGGGGGGGGGGGGGGGGGGGGTAAGAGAACAATTCATCTGTTTTAATATTTATATATATATGATATATATATAACCTAATGCATAGTTTTATATACATATATTTACTTATATACTTATACCCATAGGGTAATATGATAAATACAAGGTGTACTTATAAAAATATTCTAAAGATAATCTATGGTTGTAATGTTTATAAATTCTATTTACTAACATTTTATAAATAGAAATTAATTGATTTATATATATATATATATATATATATATATATATATATATATATATATATAGATTTTTGGGGATTTTAGGCTTATATATTTTCTTATGTGTGTATAGTGTATACATAGTATGCGAGTAATAGGTTATATATATATATATATATATATATATATATATATATATATATATATATATATATATATATATATATTATAACGGTGATGATGAGCCTGGCCTGTGCTGTCACGCCCCGATTCGGGAATCGTTCGCCTCCGCTTAGATTCACGCCGAATCGTTCGTCCTCGCTAAGGCGTGATGCCGTACAAGTCTGGAATTGCACTTGTACAAGGCGTGCTCGTGTTCCTTTTATAAAAGAGACATTTTGAATAGAGATTCGCAGCGGATGATAGAGAAGTTTTGGCAACACAGATATGATCTGAAATAAGTTCTTTATTGATATCTTTGAAATTACATTGCATAAACATAAGGCTCTCAAACAGCCGAGATGAAAGGCCAAACTTGGCTACAACTTGCAGAAATATTGAAATGAGATACAACTTGTTCCATACATCATATCCCTTTATTAATAATGCAGCAATAACCACCTTCAGCAAAATGCCTTCTTCTTCAAGTGGAAACTTCAAGATGTACGAAGCTTCTAAAGAGTCGGACAGCAAGCCTTCAGCGTCTATGATTATCCACTAGGTTCCCGGCACCTGTGGAGACGAGGGTCAGTACATTGCCACATATGTACTGGTGAGCGGCCGTAACCAATCTCACCATAAATCAACAGTAGTAAAATTACATGAATGTTCACTATTGATTTGTATTCTTTCTATCTTGCCTTAGGGTCCATTAACAATTCATATATTTGATGAGAAATATAAGAAGCATACAGTGATGTTAGAAACATAAGCAATTCATGTTGATCTAACATAAGCAGTTCATATTGATCACCAATTTGGTGAATCTTACCCACGGTCGATAGCCATCCCTGTATATATTTATGAATACCACTTACTCTGCCTGCATAAGACAATGTTAGCTATGCCACCTGTCTATATGAAGGTCACTGGCTACACGCCATCTGGGACTTCTTGGTCGGACGGCTCCCCTTCATCGGTGGGTAGCTAGCCCATCCGGAAGGTTCCCGAAAGACCGTGCTACTACTTCAGCACTGTGCTACTACTTCAGCACGGCGTTCCTCCTAGGCCGAATCGGTTCCGTGGCCTCGGAGTACCGTTCGAGGAACTACCTTGTATACAAGTTGTCCATGACCATGCATGCAATGCAACTTAACTAATAAGAGACACGACATGCATGATAATAGCATCTTCCACACATATTCGTAGTTCTCATTTCATCTTGCCATTTTCCCATCTTTCCATCTTACCAACTTGCCTTGAGCCATAGGCTCGTATATTCGTTCATCCAACCAAGGGACTATTCAGGTTTAACCCATTCTTTCGAACCGAAGTCCGATATACTTACCGCCCAATACTTGGGTCTTTGCAGCACCTGTTAAACAATTCATATAGCATACGAGCATCATTCGATTTGCAACATAAGCCTAGCCATGTGATAATTTATCTTTCATTATCTTTCCCATATTATTACTAGGCATCTTTTATTAAGCACCGAACGCAATAACAAGTCTACCATTGTTATGCGCGAAGATCAAGGATCGTCGAAGGATCAAAGCCACTCACTTGTTGGTGAATTGCCGAGAGAAAGAGGTCTTCCACGCAACGTCACCCGAGGTTCACCGCGTTAGCACCTGCATTGGCACCAACGTCTGGTCAGCATACTTCTTCTCTTTCTCTCAGTTATTCGATATGAAATGCGTAGACGGTGAAAGTAAATCCATGAAAACATTCATCGAAAACAATCACGAAAACGCACACAAAAGCCAACAGCAAAAGCGACATCGAAAACCAGCAGGGCAACGGTCTCGGGGCAAGCGACTCTTATATAGAACTCTTCCCCCAAGACGCGCGCCACTGCATCTTGGGCATCATTTCAAAAGAGTCCAATCCATAACGAGGAAAGGATCTCAATTTATTATCCCGCGATCCTGGTAAAGTTTCCCCAATTCTCATCCGACTCGGCCATTCGGCCGCTAGCCCGCACCGTGCTCCGCAACGGATTCAGGGCATTACATATTAATACACTAACAAAAAGTTTCGTCCTCGAAACTTAAACACAAACCCACCTAGGTCAAACAACGAAGGAAACTTTTCCTTCACCTCTGCCTCAAGTTCCCATGTCGACTCTTCGACGGAATGATTTCGCCAAAGCACTCGAACCAAAGAAACAACTCGGTTCCGCAAGATTTTATCCTTCCTATCCAAGATCTGCACGGGTTCCTCCACATAAGACAAGTCAGCTCTTAGCCCTAGCGGACCGAAGTCTACCACATGGCTTGGATCGTGTACATACTTCCGTAGTTGGGAAACATGGAAGATATCGTGCACTCCATCCAATGCCGGTGGCAACGCGATCAGATAGGCGACAGGGCCGACTCGCTTAAGAATTTCAAACGGGCCAACAAATCTCGGACTTAGCTTCCCCTTCGCACCGAATCGCATAACTCCGCGCATCGGTGACACCTTCAGAAATATGTGATCGCCCACCATAAATTCCAATGGTCGTCGATGAGTATCCGCATAACTCTTCTGCCGACTTTGCGCCACACGTAACTTCTCCCGAATCATGCGGACCTTCTCGACGGCCTGTTCCACCATCTCCGGACCAAGTACCTGTCGTTCACCGACTTCATCCCAACAAATCGGAGACCGACACCTTCGCCCGTACAGTGCTTCATACGGGGCCATTTCTATACTTGACTGGTAACTATTATTGTAGGCAAATTCTGCTAGCGGCAAGTGAGTATCCCAACTAGTCTTCAGATCAATAGCACAAAGCCGAAGCATGTCTTCAAGTATCTGATTCACCCTCTCGGTCTGGCCATCGGTTTGAGGATGGTATGCAGAACTAAATTTCAATTGTGTTCCCATGGCCGCATGCAAACTGACCCAGAAACGCGATACAAATCGCCCATCCCGATCCGACACTATTGATGCCGGCACTCCATGCAGTCGGACAATTTCATCCAAGTATAGCTGAGCCAACCGGTCGACGCTCCATGTTGTCTTCATTGCGAGAAAATGTGCAGATTTGGTTAATCGATCAACGATGACCCAAATTGCATTATTTCCCCGCTGCGTCTTCGGCAAGCCAACTATAAAATCCATGGTTATATGATCCCATTTCCATTCTGGGATCGCGAGGTTCTGCATCTCCCCGCCGGGCCTCTGGTGTTCCACCTTGACTCGTTGACACGCTAAGCATCGCGAGACAAAGAGGGCCACATCTCGTTTCATGCCGTGCCACCAGAAGGTCGTGCGCAAATCTTTATACATTTTTGTACTTCCCGGATGCAAAGAATACTTGGCATAATGGGCCTCTGTCAAGATTTCTTTCCGGAGTTCTTCATCCTTCGGGACACATAGCCTCCCCTTGAGTCGCAATGATCCGTCCTCGTGCCTGGTGAAGTCGCTGGCTTCACCCTTTTCCACTATTCTGCCAATCTTAATCAAGAACTCATCTGTCCTCTGTGCCGTCTTTATCTTTTCTAACAAACTCGGCTCAAGTTGAAGTTGAGCCAATTGTGCATTTCGGCCACGAATCTGGAGCTCGATTCCCATACTTTCTAATTCCTCCAGTATTCGTTTGTCAACACTGAGTGATCCCACAAAGTTTCGACTCAACGCGTCCGCCACCACATTGCCTTTTCCTGGGGTGTACGCGATCGTCAAGTCATAATCTTTTATAAGCTCCAACCAACGTCTTTGCCGCAAATTTAAATCTTTTTGAGTAAAGATGTACTTCAGGCTTTTATGGTCGGTGAAGATCTCGCAAGCCACTCCATATAAGTAGTGCCTCCACAATTTCAATGCAAACACTATCGCTGCCAATTCCAAATCATGCGTTGGATAATTTTTCTCGTGCGGCTTAAGCTGTCTCGAGGCATAAGATATCACTTTCCCTCTCTGAGTTAACACACATCCCAAACCCAGTCCGGACGCATCGCTGTATATCTGAAATCCCTCGACGCCGTCTGGAAGTGTAAGGATTGGAGCTGATACGAGACGTTGCTTCAAATTTTGAAAGCAAGCCTCGCACTCATCAGTCCAATCGAATGCCACTCCCTTCTGGGTTAGCCGAGTTAAAGGCGCTGCCACTTTTGAAAAATCCTTGACAAACTTCCTGTAGTAGCCTGCCAAGCCGAGGAAACTTCGGATCTCGCTTGCCGACGTGGGTTGCTTCCAATCCACTACGGCTTCAATTTTCTTTGGGTCAACGGATACACCTTCCGCCGAGATAACGTGCCCTAGGAACGACACGCTACTCATCCAAAACTCACATTTGCTCAGCTTGGCATAGAGCTGATTTTCCCGTAGAGTCTGTAATACTGTCCTCAAATGTTCTGCATGGTCTTCTCTGTTCTTCGAGTAGATTAGGATGTCGTCGATGAACACGACCGCAAATTTATCTAAAAAGGGCCGGAAGACTCTGTTCATCATATCCATGAAAGCGGCAGGGGCGTTGGTCAGTCCGAAGGGCATGACCAAGAATTCATAGTGTCCGTATCTGGTTCGGAATGCGGACTTAGAAATGTCATCTGGTTTGATCTTTAACTGATGGTAGCCTGAGCGAAGATCAATCTTTGAAAATACAGACGCCCCTTGCAACTGATCGAAGAGGTCGTCTATTCGAGGCAACGGGTACTGGTTCCGAATTGTAACTTTGTTTAGCTCACGGTAGTCGATGCACAGCCGCATTGTTCCATCTTTTTTCTTCACAAATAGCACCGGAGCACCCCATGGTGAAACACTGGGTCTGATGTATCCCTTGTCTAATAATTCCTGTAGCTGTACTTTGAGTTCCTTCAATTCAGCAGGCGCCATCCTGTATGGTGCCCTTGAGATCGGACGAGTATCTGGAAATGTATCGATAGTGAATTCAATCTCTCGGTCCGGAGGCATTCCGGGTATCTCGTCAGGAAACACATCAGGAAATTCTGCCACGACTTCAGTGTTAGCTGAGTCTGCACCATTCTTGCGTGTGTCTCGAACAGAAGCAAGGTACCCTTCGCAGCCAGAATGAAGCAATCGCCGGGCCGTAGTAGCTGAAATCACCATCGAAGCCTTCGCCGATGAACTGGCCGAGTAAGAGAATTCTGTTCCTCCAGGTAGGCGAAACATAACTCGCTTCTTCGCACAGTCAATCGTCGCACAACATGCACTTAACCAGTCCATTCCCAGAATGATATCAAAATCTTTCATATCAAGCTCGACTACATCTAATGGTAGCTTTCTCTTCCCGATACATATGTAACCATCCCTACACATCATGTTAGTAGGCATCTCCACTCCTGATGGAGTACTAACACTAAGGTACATATCCAACATTGTCATTTTTATTTCATGTTCCTTAACATAGTCTTTAGATATAAAACTATGTGAAGCACCAGAATCAAATAAAGTACGTGCAGGAATGCCATTAAATAACAATATACCTGTCACGACAGTATCTGATGCAAATGATGCTTCCTCCTGAGTCAATGCAAAGACTCGGCCTTGGGCACCGGGCCTCTGATTCTGTTGTGGCTGAGGAGGTCGTGGTGCCTGTCCACGATTCTGTTGATATTGTTGGTGATGCTGCTGCCTTGGAGGGTTCTGGTGGCCCCTCCCTGGACAGTCTCTGAATCCGTGGCCCATGCGACCACATTTGAAGCATCCACCCTCTAGCACCTGACATTCGTTAGCAAAGTGCCCTTTGTTGCGGCACTTGTTGCAGAATGGTCCACCCTGGTTGGGTCGTTGAAAGCCACCGTGGTTCTGACGCTTAGGCGCCTCATATCTGCCCCCGTTGTTCGGTCTCTTGTTATGCAGATTCTGCACCGACGCTTGCACTGGCGCCGTCGCAGGATAGTGTGGGTCCAATTCCTTCGCGTGCTCATAAGACTCCTGAAAAGTCTTATATTTCTGAACCACAACTTGAGCCTTCAGAGCAGGCCTCAAGCCCTGCTCAAACCGACGAGCCTTAGATGCTTCGTCAGTAAACTTCGTGATCGCATACTGAGACAGTCTAGAAAACTCTGCCTCATACTCCTTCACCGTCATGTTCCCCTGTTCGAGCTTCTGGAACTCTAATTCCTTAGCTCGCTGCTCAGTCGAAGAGAAGTACTGAGCCAGAAATGCCTCGCGGAACATCAGCCAAGTGATTTTCGTTGTTCCATTCACTCCCGCTAGAATTCTTTTCTGACTTTGCCACCAGTAGTGTGCGTTGGAAACCAGCAGTAGTTTCACACACGAGACCCTCTTGGATCCAACAATACCCAAAGCTTCCAGGTGATCTTCCACTTCAACTAGCCAATCCATAGCAATGGTGGCTTCTTCTGTCCCTTTGAATTCTTTGTTACAGATCTTCTTAAACTTTGTAATGTCGGCCACAGCAGTGGTCTTCTTAGCCGTCGGGGGTTCCTCTGCCTCCACTAGTTCGCTCTCTCGGGAGACTGGAGTGCCTTGAGCCCCATTGTTCACCACTGTTCGGACCAACTGTTGCAGGGTATCTAGCTGCTTCTGTTGGGCCTCGAATTGCTTCGCGTTCTGCCTCTGCTGGCTCTCCATCATAGCCAGCATCCTCTCCATAGGGTCGGTTGAGGCTACCACCCTTGAGCTACTCGCATTGTTTGTCGTACCCGCCTTTGTCATCTCTGCAAAACAGAGGAGCTTGTTAGTCTCATAATATATTTATGGACTTATTGTATGGAACATCTCATTTCGGGACATTTAAAACCAAAGTTGTTCGAGAAGCAATAAAGCTTGTGTCATTTTCGAAATCTTTAAAACCAAGAAATTCCCAAGGATGTAAAGCCGTGCTCTGATACCAAACTGTCACGCCCCGATTCGGGAATCGTTCGCCTCCGCTTAGATTCACGCCGAATCGTTCGTCCTCGCTAAGGCGTGATGCCGTACAAGTCTGGAATTGCACTTGTACAAGGCGTGCTCGTGTTCCTTTTATAAAAGAGACATTTTGAATAGAGATTCGCAGCGGATGATAGAGAAGTTTTGGCAACACAGATATGATCTGAAATAAGTTCTTTATTGATATCTTTGAAATTACATTGCATAAACATAAGGCTCTCAAACAGCCGAGATGAAAGGCCAAACTTGGCTACAACTTGCAGAAATATTGAAATGAGATACAACTTGTTCCATACATCATATCCCTTTATTAATAATGCAGCAATAACCACCTTCAGCAAAATGCCTTCTTCTTCAAGTGGAAACTTCAAGATGTACGAAGCTTCTAAAGAGTCGGACAGCAAGCCTTCAGCGTCTATGATTATCCACTAGGTTCCCGGCACCTGTGGAGACGAGGGTCAGTACATTGCCACATATGTACTGGTGAGCGGCCGTAACCAATCTCACCATAAATCAACAGTAGTAAAATTACATGAATGTTCACTATTGATTTGTATTCTTTCTATCTTGCCTTAGGGTCCATTAACAATTCATATATTTGATGAGAAATATAAGAAGCATACAGTGATGTTAGAAACATAAGCAATTCATGTTGATCTAACATAAGCAGTTCATATTGATCACCAATTTGGTGAATCTTACCCACGGTCGATAGCCATCCCTGTATATATTTATGAATACCACTTACTCTGCCTGCATAAGACAATGTTAGCTATGCCACCTGTCTATATGAAGGTCACTGGCTACACGCCATCTGGGACTTCTTGGTCGGACGGCTCCCCTTCATCGGTGGGTAGCTAGCCCATCCGGAAGGTTCCCGAAAGACCGTGCTACTACTTCAGCACTGTGCTACTACTTCAGCACGGCGTTCCTCCTAGGCCGAATCGGTTCCGTGGCCTCGGAGTACCGTTCGAGGAACTACCTTGTATACAAGTTGTCCATGACCATGCATGCAATGCAACTTAACTAATAAGAGACACGACATGCATGATAATAGCATCTTCCACACATATTCGTAGTTCTCATTTCATCTTGCCATTTTCCCATCTTTCCATCTTACCAACTTGCCTTGAGCCATAGGCTCGTATATTCGTTCATCCAACCAAGGGACTATTCAGGTTTAACCCATTCTTTCGAACCGAAGTCCGATATACTTACCGCCCAATACTTGGGTCTTTGCAGCACCTGTTAAACAATTCATATAGCATACGAGCATCATTCGATTTGCAACATAAGCCTAGCCATGTGATAATTTATCTTTCATTATCTTTCCCATATTATTACTAGGCATCTTTTATTAAGCACCGAACGCAATAACAAGTCTACCATTGTTATGCGCGAAGATCAAGGATCGTCGAAGGATCAAAGCCACTCACTTGTTGGTGAATTGCCGAGAGAAAGAGGTCTTCCACGCAACGTCACCCGAGGTTCACCGCGTTAGCACCTGCATTGGCACCAACGTCTGGTCAGCATACTTCTTCTCTTTCTCTCAGTTATTCGATATGAAATGCGTAGACGGTGAAAGTAAATCCATGAAAACATTCATCGAAAACAATCACGAAAACGCACACAAAAGCCAACAGCAAAAGCGACATCGAAAACCAGCAGGGCAACGGTCTCGGGGCAAGCGACTCTTATATAGAACTCTTCCCCCAAGACGCGCGCCACTGCATCTTGGGCATCATTTCAAAAGAGTCCAATCCATAACGAGGAAAGGATCTCAATTTATTATCCCGCGATCCTGGTAAAGTTTCCCCAATTCTCATCCGACTCGGCCATTCGGCCGCTAGCCCGCACCGTGCTCCGCAACGGATTCAGGGCATTACATGTGCGATGCGGGACATCCACAACGTCGGAGGACTGACGAAAAATGGCCACGATCTGAGCTGGCGTGGGACAGAATGGGGCGTCCCGTGCATGAAAACTCATCGGCTAGGGCGTCGCGCGGGCGGTCGAGGACCGGCACCATTCTACCACGGATATAAACGACGGCTGACCACGCGGCCCGTCGTATGGCTCCCAACAGGCGTCGGGAAGACGTCGTAAGGGCGTCGTGCGCATAGAACGGGTGGCTGGGCGGAACCGGCTGTCGTAGGCGTCGTGAAGACGTCGGGGGCGTCTTCGGCGTCGTGGGCTAAGCGAGGCGTTGAGTTGATGGCGTCGAAAAATCTTGACGCCCTTACGACGGGCAATGATGAAAAAGCCTATGGGCAATGATGAAAAAAACCTTCCGCGTCGTGCGCGAGGCGTACGTGCCGGACAATGATGAAAAAGTCAGTGTGGACAGGATCAGCACGAAGAGTCCGAAGCGACATGAGGACCGGCTAAAAATCGGGTGCGGGGAGACACGATTTAACTGAGCTTGCACGTGCTGGTAAAAGAAAAAGAAAAAAGAATATATATATATATATATATATATATATATATATATATATATATATATATATAGTATGTGTTATAACCCTTATTTATAAAATCACTTACTAGACCAAAATAAAATATCAAATACATATATACACAACATATATCTACATGGACGTCTTTGGACAGACCACATGACTGCCTGGACTTAGGTTTGGTTCGGGTCCAGTCCGAGCTAAATTGGTATAACCGGGTCTCCTAAAAGTTATAATCTTTGATAAATAACTAATTAAATTATTTATAGGGGTCAACTCGTAACTTTGACTTATTTTCCTAATAAGAACACACATATGGCTCGGCCTGTCCTACCTTGTCTAAAACACTAGTCAAAACATATGACTACACTAGCCGTGCCAAAATTTCTAGTCGTCATGCACCTCAAAACTTAACCATGGATATATATATATATATATATATATATATATATATATATATATATATATATATATATATATATATAGTATTAGGATATTATAATTATAATCATATATATACAAAATTGTATATAAATCTATTTGGCCTAAAATAAATTCAAAATAACTCTAGTAAGTCATGGCAATCTAACATGGCTCTACCAAGTGGGATTGGCTAGGTTAGGGTCCAAATATATTTTCTAATCAAATCGAACTCGAAAAGTCAACCCATTAGTCTCTTGTGCCATTCGCAAATAAATAACACATAGGAACTCAATTGAGTGGCACACCCTCGACATGTGTGTCGTAGGCTCAAAATCGGTCAAAACCATATATTGGGTCAATTGGTTTTGATCTATGTCGAGTTCCGAACTCAAGTTGAAAGTTAGGTCTATAACTACGGTAAATAGTCAAATAGCCTAAATTGTCCCGAAGTTGTGCGAAGTCAAAATAATGTTAGGGGACAAGTTTGGATGGAACATGATATATTAAAATGAAGGTGGACATGTCTACTTCAAAGCTCATAAAGGATGTTTCGAAAGATTGGCGCTTCTTGTGTTCCAAAAATCAAAACTACGAAAAAGAACATCTATAGGCATAATTAAATATAAAATATATTTCAATAAAGAAAAAAAAATCTAAATATATATAAAAATAATTCCAAAAAATCGGGGTCCTTACAATATTCGGACGCGAAGTATCAACTATTCCTACATTCTTAATATATAAGTAAGAATCAAAGGAACAAAAATACTGAAAGTTAGCAAGGTACACTTGCATGTATCCTCCAAATGTACGTGCACAAGTTTGGCTTCAGTCTCCCAGTCACACCGTCACGAACTCCTACTGAACCATAAAACTACCAATTAATGACATCTCGATGTCATAACACACACCATATATAGCCATACCATATATAGTATCAATTAAGCATAATCTAACTAAACTAGTACATAACCAAATAAAACTATAAATACTACATATAGTATTATGCTACTTTGATAAAATAATTTATTTGTAGACAAAAAATATAATATATCAATTCTGAAATATTTACTAAAAATAATTCTAAACATTATTTAGTTATATCATTTACAATAAAATAGAGTAGCTAGTTAAAGTATACAAGTAATCACACAAAATTGCCAATTTATCAGGCTGATTGGAACAATAATATAATCTAAAAATAGTAGTACTTAATTCTGAAAATAGAATAAAGGTTCATAATCATGGTTTCATATCAAGAAGTAGATGTTTGTTTTTATCATAGTAAAATATCACAAAAATTTGGTGTTCAAACAACTAGGTTCCAATGTTCAACTAGTTCGCATGTAAGACCAATTAGTCACCGTTAAACTGTAACTAATAATCACGAGAATATTTATTTATATAAGTTCTAAAAATTCACAATTAAATGATAATTATTCATAATAAATCATAGGTGGCATGGTTTTATACACCAAGAAGTTCTATGCTAGTTTGGTACAACACCTACATTAGTCGGTCATGAAATCTACCACAACTCATGCAACATTATATAACATATATTCTGAAATTAATTCAAATATTAAAATATTCAGAGGTTAGGATTATAGAAAATATGAGTTTAGACATCGAGTTAGGCTACGACAAGTTGAGCACAAAACTAACACAATTTTTAGTTGAAGTTTGGTGATTATGGCAATGAAACTTGTGAAGATGCAAGCATATATATACAAAAGACTTAATGAGATGAAAATTGGGCACAATGGGGTGTTAGAGGAAGTTTTTAGGGTTGTTACCAAGTGGTTATTTGTTGTCGTAGGGCCTAGCAAGGTTGCACAAACAGCCGCGTTCCATAATTGGTTTTAGCCTGGATATCTTCTCGTGGGTCGCTCGCCACGGTCAAACAATGTTGAACCACGAGCTATAATTTTGATAGAAGGTGGGGGACATGCAGAGGTACATGTTAGGGTCAAGATTGATGAGGTTTGGTTGATGGAAAGTAGAAAAACATAGGTTCTAAGACAACCAACCTACTGGTTTAGATTTCTGGTGTTGGCTGAAGTTACTGCTCAAGTTTGGCCTTGCCCCGACCAAATAAAATATTGTGGTGACTTTATCACGACCCGCACCCTGTTTAAAGGTACGAGGGCGTGGGTACGTCCAGTCTACGCTGCAGTGTCGACGGTAGAACGCTGTATAGGTCGTCTACAATATCTATCATCTAACAATGTGAAGTATAAACTTGTCATCTCCGTACGGAGGAATAATATGACATCTCAACTATATAATCTTAATCACAAGTGTAAAGGAAGATAGAGCACGATATGGAAATAGATAATAAGGAAGATAACTGAAATAAGAGTAAAGTTATCACAACACATAAGTTTAGATGTCCAAGACAATAAGTACATATTCTGAATATAACAATAAGTCTAAAATCTCACAGTCGGAACAATCTGATACAATATGGATACTAAATACTCTAAACTATATCTAGGGCACTCTCTACTGAGCAGGATCCTCAGGCTCCTGTGTGCATCCCTCGTATACCCCATGCTCATAGTAGGTCGGACAGTTATCTAAATCATCTGAAAAATGTTGGTTATCCCGTCAGGATTGGAGCGAAGTACATAAACTAACAGCAGTTCCATTTAGTTGACAAGCACTATGAAAATGTAATAATAATGAAATACTTGATGAACAGTTTATAGAGATAATGTACAAGGAAGAGACAAGTGAATATCGAACAGTAGAGGTATATAGAGAACATGTGAAAACAGACAGATATGTAATAAAGGGGAAACCTGTCATGCAAGGTATACAACAAACAATCCAGGAAATTATTGTTTTAGACCAGTATTTTGAAATACCAAGTTGACATGTGAACGGCTAGAGTGTGATATCCGGCAAACCATACACGACCGTGTGTGGCCGCTATTATTCCAGTAAGACCATGGGATAAAAAGGGTATGTTCACATATCTCCTAGGTATTTTTCCGCCTGACTAGTACACATGGATCCAAGTTTTGACACGTATTTCATTAGTCAAGAGTAGAAACATTAGTCCAGTAATTCATTAGTCCAGTAAAAGTTATACAGGTTAAATGGTGTTTAAATTAGAGCTAAACATGAATATCTAGTGTATGATATGCAATCTAGGTCAAGTTCGACTCAAGGTTGACTTTGGTCAACTAGTCAACTTGGTCAAACCCTAGTCTATCTAGGTTAGGTCATAATTACAATACAAACTATTACCTACCTATCTATCTATCATCACACTACCTCCATATATATATATATATATATACCTATCTATCTATCTATCATCACACTACCTCCACACACACACACACACACACACATATATATATATATATATATATATATATATATATACCTATCTATCTATCTATCTATCATCACACTACCTCCACACACACACATATATATATCATCACACTACCTCCATATATATACCTATCTATCTATCTATCATCACACTATATATCATCACACTACCTCCACACATATATATATATATATATATATATATATATATATATTTTTTTTTTACACACACATATATATATATATATATATATATATATATATATATATATATATATATATATATATATATTTTTTTTTTTTTTTTTATTACCTACCTATCTATCTATCATCACACTACCAATACAAACTATTACCTACCTATCTATCTATCTATCATCACACTACCTCCATATCTATCTATCATCACACTACCTCCATATATATATATATATATATATATACATAATTACAATACAAACTATTACCTACCTATCTATCTATCTATCATCACACTACCTCCATATATATATATATACTACTCAAGGATTCACTCTATTACAACGTTACCTACCTTTATATGGGTTATTACCTATCATGTAATGTTGCCTCTGTTCACATAAACCCTCATCACCAACATACATATAGGTACATATATACACTTAAGATACAAGACACCTACCCTTATATGTATGTGTATAATATTTATAGGCACACACACCCCTCTATCTCACAGACACAAGCTAGACACTAAAACAGTACCACACATGTATCCATACATACATTCAAGTCTATGTTCTGTACTGAACATAGCAAGCCATGCCAAACCCCCACAATGACCTGGCAATCCCCTCTCTCTTACAGATACATGATTCCTATATCTAGAGATACACTCATATGCAACTGAACACTCAAACCCCATAACCAACCAAGATTCTGATACCTTAGTCTCCCACACACACTCACTATGACACTCTAGCACTCTCACTTAACTGGACACTAGACACAATACTGATACACACTCCTTGGACTGCTCACAGCCAAGCAGTGCCCTGCCTGGCCTGGCAGTGGCCATCATGGCCTTGCCTACTGCCTGTCCCTCTATTCCTCACTTAACCATCACCTGGATAGAGCCTCCCTCTGTTCAGTAGGGGCACATGTCATATGGCCTAGGGCCAATGCAAAGCCAAGCTAAGCCAACCCCGACAAGCAATGCTTGCTGCCTGCTGCATGCTACAAAGGCTTGCTATTATTCAATGCAACCAAGCAAGCCTGCCTAACCATTAAATGGCCAACACTCTAACATCCTAACCCAATCCCTGACTAGTAGTATCCTACCAGTGCTAAACAGGAACTAACTTATAGCTAACTCAATACTTGATACTCCCTATTACACTAACATAACTCTTAGCTCTCTAGAATACCAACACATCCCATAACCCACTGATACTAACATCTGATATATGATACATCAAACCCTAACCAAGTACTAATTAGCACACTAATATATAACCTACGATACTAACTAATACTGATACTCCAACCTCCCCGTGCTAACCCCCATATCAGGATACTAACATCTGCATCTATACTGAACCCAAATCCTAGTCCTAGAAACAAATCCCAAACTCTAAGACAACTCCTACATTCTGAAACCAAGTCCCAAAATAGGATACTCACAACATGATACTCCACGTGCTCAACTCACACATAGCACTCACATGCCCATGGTCAAATGGCCAACTGCCCTGCTGCATTAGCTGCTGCATAGCATAAGGCCATTTCCTGCTCGACTGCTCTGCAGATGCCAGCTGCTTGCAATGCTTGCAATTGCTGCTGCCAAGCTAAGCCTCTGTCTAAATTAACTCCCACTTGCTTATGGTCCTACCTCTCATTCTCTTCCCACGAACTCTGATACACTTGTATCAAAATCAGATACAACTCACTAGGACTCCCTCTTAAGGACTGTTGTACATATCCCTTCCAACCCTATATGATACACCCTATGATACCTGCTCCAAATACCACTTCACTCCACCAATACATCAAGAACACATCTAATTTATAAAATAGAGTGTAAACACCATGAGAATTTGCTAATCTAATGTAATGTGGAGAGTTTGTATGTTAGGACTCCAATACCTGTATAAACAGGGACTGAACTAATACTTGACATAGCCCTCTTAATACCAACTGATACCACTGATACTTCTTACTAAAACACAAATCTCCTCCTCTCATCTCTGGACACTCAAAACAGGATCTCAAACCATGCCATGCCCAATGCCAGGTCCAATAGGACCTATTCAACGACCTGTGCACTGGCCTAACCAACCAGGTTACCTAAACCTTGCTACTGGATCTGTGGTCGAGCCACACATCTCTGAATGCAGACATACTCATCAATTTGTATGCAACCCCTATATCATACTTTAACTATATATATATATATATATATATATATATATATATATATATATAACAAGCCTAACTTCTCTCATGAGCTCTGCTAGAGTTTCCCCAATGACGGCGAACACGCCTTCCCCCCGCCCCCCGGATCCTCTCGCGGGAGGTGTCCGGCGGAACGGAGGGAAAGGGGGGGGGGGGGGGGGGCGGGCGGCTCCACCCTACCGGCGGCGGCGGCAAGGGGAACCCCCCAGGCGGGGGGGGGGGGGGGGGGTCGGGCGACAGCGGCGTCGGGGGCAAGGGGACCCCCCCCCCCCCAGGCGGGGGGTCTGGCGGATCCGGCGGAGGGGGGGGGGGTGTCGGCTGGCTCCGGCGGGGATGGGTCAGCTGGCTCCGGCGGAGGTCTCCTGCGTAGCGGGTCGGGGTTTGGGCGTGGGGCCGGCACCGGTTTTCGAGTTCGGGTCGGGATCTTCGTCGGAGGTGGACGGGACTGGAGAGGCCGGCTGGCAGACGGTGGTGAGACGACGGACTGGAGGGCGACGAGGGGCCCCGACCCAAGGAAATTATGGGAGTCGGCCATCCATTGGCTCAGTTGATCCCCGTCGTCGTGGGGGAGGTACGGTGCGCACTGTGACTGGATGGCGGTCAAAGGCGACGGTGGCGGTGAAGGCAAAGGGTATTGTGGTTGATACCGGTAGGCAAGATCCGGGATCTGCGAACCATCCAACCAGGACTAACACTCGGGAGCAGAGGCCTCGGTCATGGAAGGAGGTGTGCACGCCAGTGGAGACGAAAAGTCCGTTGTCGATGGAATTTGTTATCCCGATGGCGGTTGGAGGAGGGCTCCGGGCATATTTTCCCGCAGAGGAAATAGCGGAGGTTTCTGACTTCTGGAAGAATACCTTGGTGCTGTATGTATTAGGGAACAAGCCGTTCTATGGCCAAATTCGGGGTTATGCGAAGAGAGTATGGAGACCCAAAGGCAGCATGGAGTTCTTATCCCGGGAGAACGGGTTTTACTATGTCAAGTTTGGGCTAGCGGAGGATGTGACCATAATTTTGCAGGGAGGGCCCTGGTCATTTGATGGGAGGCTCATCATATTGAAGGAATGGACGCCGAGCTGAGATGTGAGAAGGAGGTGTTGAATGCTATCCCCATCTGGTTCCGATTTCCAGAGTTCCCAGTGAAGTACTGGAGTATTCCGCTCCTCATGAGACTCGTTAGCCTCGTGGGAAAACCGATCAAGGCAGACGAAGCCATTGCTTTCCGCACCAGACTGATGTATGCCATGGTCTTTGTGGAGATCAAGGCGGGCTCGGAACTACCGAGTACGCTTGAATATCAGGTTCCGTCCGGGGAGGTCCTGACACAGTCGGTGGAGTATGACTGGGTTCCTCCCATGTGTTCCTACTGTGAGTGCTTTGGGCACGCTACTAGTGCGTGCAAGTATAAGGGGAAGGAGGCTGCCAGGCCACCGGCGGCTCAGGCGGAGGCATCTGGGATGGAGACGGCTCCCAGCCACTCACCTGGGGAGACGTCGACAGACAGACACATGGAGGAGGACATTGTAATGGAGGTAGACAGGAGGCTGGAGGCAGGATCACAACAGAGACAGGAGAGTACGCAGGGCGCGCTGGTCACTTTCAGGCCACAGAGGACCATGGTGACCAGGGATATGAGTGCGGCTGGCAGTAGTCAGAAGGTGACGGAAGCTTCTACGGCGATCATGGTATACACCAGCAGGAAAAGACATGCTCCAGCCACGCGGGAGGACATCCCTCAGGCGAGGGATCAGGACGACCAGACGGAGGCTAATCCTGACTGGGCTCTTACACTTAGCAGGATTCAGGCACATCTTGCTCCTTCCTCTATGGTGGATGCAGACATTGAGCAGGCGGATGAGACACGTCCCTCGAGTGTTGATCGAGACGAGTTTCAGGGGGACCCCACATTAATTAATTAATGTCGGTCCTAGCATGGAATATTAGGAAGGTGTTCCATTGGTCGCTGGAGAGAGATTAGAGGAGTGCTGAGGAGAGAGGCTTGTGACATTGCTATTTTGCTGGAGACGAAGATCAGAGGGGCCGCGATGCTCTCGTGTAGGACTCCGGCAAACTGGGACCACATTCACAACTTAGATCTATGCGATATGGCAAGGATCTGGGTTAGGTGGAACCGAGACAGCTGGGAGGGGGTGCAGATCCAGAAATCGGAACAACTCATTGGCATTTCTTTTGAGAACAAAGGTGGGTTCCGCTTCATCCTGGGTGCTGTATACGGGCACAATGATAGAAGACTCCGGGAGTCCCTGTGGGAGGACATTGTGCACCTGGATCATATGGCGGACAACATGCATCTTCCTCTGCTTGTCATGGGGGACTTCAATGCTATGCTGCTTCGCCAGGAGATGGTGGGAGGTCGCCATGTTCCGGATTCGGTCTTATATGACTTCCAGAGATGTCTGCTTCTGTCTGAGATGAGGGGACTGGAGAGAGTTGGCCATATCTGGACCTGGCACAACAAGGCTACACACAACCGGATTGCATGTCAGTTGGATCGGGCCTTGGGCAATAGTGAGTGGTTCCGGTGCTTCCCTAATTCGGTGGCGGAAGGACTTGCGGCGGGTACTAGTGATCACTCTCCTATCCGAGTTGGCCTTTGTGAGAGACCTACTTTGCGGTTGAGGCCGTTTCGGTATAACAATAGCTGGTACCTGTCGGCTGGATATGAGGAGGTGGTTACGGGGGAGATGCTGCACTTCCGAGAAGGCACGGCTCAGTTCCGCATGGTTCATAAACTCAAGCAGATCAAGCGAGCGCTCAGGGGTTGGGTGAAGATGAGACCGCGGACTTCTTTGGCGGAAAAGGAAGCCGAGCTCCGGGACATTCAGGTGGCTCTACAAGCAGACATTTTGGATGGAGAGTTGGCGGCTAGGGAGAAGATCCTGATTGAGGAGGTCAGCATCATGAGATTACAGGAGGAGATTAGTGCGGCACAGAGGGCTAAATGCACCTGGCTCACGGATGGTGACCGTTGTACCAAATTCTTCTATGATGTGATCCGCACTCGGCAGCACCGGAACAGCATCTCCAGACTTCTGAATGGCGAGGGGCGTCTGGTAGGGGACCCGATGGAGATTCAGGAGGAGGCCGTCAGATTTTATTCTGACTTATACCAGCAGATGGATTACACTAGTACGTTCCCAGCCCTTGTCACGAAAAGGCTAGTGACGAACCTTGGAAATCGCCTGCTCTTGGCCCCTGTGAGATTGGAGGAGGTGGAAGACATTGTGATGAAGGCTAATCCCAATAAAGCACCTGGGCCAGATGGCTTCTCTTCAGGGTTCTTTAAGCGACACTGGGGTGTGCTTAAGTACCCTGTTTTGGAGGCGGTTCATGAGTTCTTCGCAGAGGGCAGACTTCTGAAGGAGATGAACCACACTTTCTTGACGCTGGTTCCTAAGAAGGAGGGCGCGACCTCGCTTGCAGACTTTAGACCCATTGCTTGTTGCAACTTTCTTTATAAGATTATTACCCATCTTATGTGCAGGCGTATGGAGGGGATTATGTAGGAATTGGTGTCCCAGAATTAGGCAGCTTTCATCAAGGGCCGATCGATAGCGGAGCACAGCCTACTTGCTTATAAGATGGTGAGGGAGTTCAGCAAACCTGGGGGGATGAAGGCTTGTGTGAAGCTGGATCTACGAAAAGCCTATGATACGGTCAACCGGGACTTCCTGTGTCACCTGATGCTCGCCATGGAGTTCGACGAGAGGTGGGTTGTGAGGTGAGGGAGTGCATCTGCTCCCCTACTTTCTTAGTCCTCATCCAGGGCACGCCACATGGCTTCTTCAGGAGCAACAGGGGGTTGAGGCAGGGTGACCCCCTCTCACCGTACTTGTTCACCTTGGTGATGGAGTACTTCACTTGCATGATTGACACGGCGGCGGTGCATAGCAAGAGGATCGTTCCCCTGTTTCGGTTGGTGAGTCCAGTGGTCTCACATCTGATCTATGCTGATGACTTATTGGTGCTCCTCCAGCCTTCCATGCGGGGCATGACAGCGCTATCAGACATTATGGAGGAGTTTGGGAGGCTATCTGGGCTTCAGTTAAATAGGGAGAAAAGCAGAGTCTACTTCAGCTCCCGATGTACGCTTAAGGAGGAGAGAGCCTTCGCTCTGGGAGTGAAAAAAGGTGAGCTCCCAGTGAAATACCTGGGGTTCCCGCTGACTGTCAACTACGCCAGAGAGCAGGGTTGTCACAGCTTGGTGGATTTTGCTCAGAGGAGAGTGGAAGGCTGGCAGGCTGCGGGTCTATCTTTTGGCGGACGGATTGAGTTGGTGAGGTCAGTTATTGCTGGCATCACGATGTTCTGGCTCCAGTCTATCCAGATCCCGACGGCCACTATTCAGAAAGTGGAGTCCATCTGTGCTGACTTCATCTGGAGGGGAGGGATGTATGCGATCTCCTGGGACCAGCTATGTCGTCCCCGGGAGGGGGGTGGTGTGGGGCTGAGGCCTCTACATGCGGTCAGGAAGGCAACTTGTGTGAAGATGGCCTGGAGATTCATCAAGGGGGGTCGCTATGGACGGAATGGATAGCGAATAGATATCTAAGGCAAACTAACTTCTGGGCCTGCAGGATAGACAATAACTTCTCGGTCACGTTTAAGGCCATCCTGAGGTGTCGGCCGGTGCTTAAGATCGCTATTTGCAGGAGCATGAAAGATGGGACGACCACTGATCTCTGGCTTGATCCTTGGTTGGGTTACAGATCCTTGCTGGAGACATTGGGAGGGCAGCTGGACAGAGAGGCGGGCAGGGGGCTCACTTGTAGTAGGATCATCAGAGATGAGATATGGAGGCCAGAAGAATATCCCTATACAGCTCAGTTAGCCGAGGAGATACGCCTTATTACTATTGACGAAAACCAGCATGAGGACTCCTTGAGCTGGGCAGGCCCTGGTTCGGGAGGTGGATCAGGTCTATTCTGCTTTCGTAGCTGCTATGACTTGGTTCGGACTCACCACGACCGGACTGAGGAGGTGGACTTCATTTTGGGGAAGGGGATTGTCCGAAAAATGCAACTATGTGCCTACCGACTTCTGCGGGGCAGACTGATGACGAGAGACAGGTTCCTCAGGTTTGGAATGCAGATTCCAGATGCAAAGTGTGTGCTATGTTATGGGAAGGACGAATCTATGGGGCATCTCTTCTTTCTATGCCCGACGACCTGGCTCATTTGGACTGAGCAGTGTGTGCAGCTGAGAGGAGGAGTTGGTGTGGATAGAGACATCAGGAGCATTCTTAGCTGGATCCGAGATCACAGAGGCCGGGATCCGGGGTTGGCCAGAAAAGTCAGAGTTCGTCTTGCCGCTTCTGTTTGGCACATCTGGAAGGAACGGAACAGACGTATTTTCGAAGGCTTGACTACCCGCCCTATTGGAATTCTACATAACATAGAATTCGATGTATCAGTAATGGCCCCATAACATTATAGTTTGGGGCATGAGAAGTTGTGATATTATGTATTGTAATACCTTTACCGCTATGTGCGAGGAATAAAATTCACCCTTATTCCCAAAAAAACAAGCCTATCCTTTTACAAATAAACATCTTACATAAGCACTCACAAATGTGAATCATAAGACAACATACATGTAGGCACAACCCACCTTTCTCACAGGGCACTTGAAATGGCCATCTCAATTACCTTCATGCCCGAACGCCCCCCCCCCCCCCCCCCCCCCCCCCCCCCCTTGTTTAAGGGTTGCTGCCAATGCAAGCACACAACCATTCATGGAAGAAATTCCCTGTTGCTACTGTTGTACGAATCTCTTTGATGTCTTTCCTTTCTCAAGCATGCTATACTCTTAATATCCCAAGTCCCCTCTTATATAGCTATTGCATCTAATCATTGCACGAGCCCTTAGTATATTGCATCTGCTACTGCTAGGCAATGCAAGCCCCTGCTATGCCAGCACTCTAGTTCCCATTCACTGATACTTTCCTAACATCGGCCCCTGCATACTCACAAAGGAGCTTACTGCCACCCTGAGACACCCCATACCACTGTCCACTTGTCAGTGGCAAGGAAACACCAGGTCTCAGGGCAGGGCATACCCAAGGCAGAGAACAAAATGCATCAACATTGCTCAAATATACATATATATCCCTCTCTAGATTATAACATACATATATACACCTATACATGTATACAATACATATATATACATTACACCTATCATATATGAAAACTAAGTTATACATGGGCTCAAAACAAGGAAAAACAGAATTGAAATGGTCATTGTGGCATTTCTACAAACACATGGTAGGCAAAATTTGTAGTCTCCCTCAAATGGACATTAAACCTTATGTAATCATCTCAATAGGACTCATTAGGAACTCAATATACTTCCTATTAGTCATGGGAGAGCCTCCTATATGAATGCATAAAATTTGATCATAGAAAAATAAGTTTAGAGGGTTATACCTATGTAGAATGTAGCCTACAACAAGCTCCACGAATTTGAGGGAGATGGGTGAAGAAAGAGCCCTCCAATCCTTGCTAAAGCCTCCACCAAGCCTCCTTGAGCTCCTCCAAGCCTTTGCCCAACGAATGGAGGAAAGAGGAGACAATTTGGAAGAGTTTTGGATGGAGAAATGGGTGGAAACCCTAAATGAGATGGTGGCTGCCATTTGGGTTAAAAGGATAGGCACTAGACAAGCCCTAATCTCTTCATTACACTTCGTATTAGGTAGGTCCTTAAGTGGGCTAAGTGGTTTGGATCTAATTAAGGCTTGTGTCCAACTTGGTCATGACTAGAGTCTAATTAATCAAACTAATTGGTCAAGTCAATCTAAATAGGGTCTATCATGACTAATGGATAGCTAGACTACTAATAAATACAACCATCATATTAAAAGAAAAAAATATACTCAAAATTGTGAAATGACAAAAATATCGTTGTTCTAGAAAAGTTGTAGTGACAGACTTGGGGAGTTGATGGGAAGGTAGAGTTGTCTTGGGGTCGCGACGAATCTACTAGGTGGGTCGTGGGAGGTCGGAAAGGCAACGAACAACAGAAAACTTGCAGCAGTAGTATCAAAGGGGCGACCGGGCTACATGCTCTTGGTTTGGGTGGTTATTGTATGATTCTAGGGTTGGGAGAAAGCAGTGGCGTAGCCAGGATTTGGGTATAGCGGGGTCAAAATCGACTAAAAAAATTTAATTCAAAAAATTGTAAAAATGTAGAGAAAAAAATTGCATAAATTAGTCACAGATCCTATTTTCTACAGCTAACATTGGTCGTCTATTTTAGTTTTCCAAATGTAGCTGCTAATTTTTCTATTCATTTCAAAATACGATTAGTATTAAAATGTACATTAATTCTAACCCAATATAATCAGAACCATAAACTTCAGTGTCATTCCAGTCAGATCATACAAGACATTTTTTTATATCAATTTTGACCATTTGATTGAGAAGATTCGGTATATCTTAAAATTCATACTTTGATCCTACCATTTAGTCATGAACCTTGACATCATAGGGTCTTATGAAAATTAAATATTGTTTTCTCCCTCAAGGAAAAACATTTTTTTTTTAAATTCCAACCACTAATATACTTTGGCTTCATATTTTTTTTAATCGAAGAATGTTATACTAGAAAACAACTGCATTATATATAAGAGAAAATTAGATCTTGCCATATAACAACAATTAAGGACAAACTTTATGGCATGATTCTGCTACTTGCACCTACAAGTAAAACGAGTAAAACATCAAATTGTTATTCGTTTGTAATATAAGTAGCTGAAAGTAAAACAATTATATATATATATATATATATATATATATATATATATATATATTATAATATAAAAATTGAGTGGGGTCATATGACCCCACTGGGCCTATGTTGGCTCCGCCCATGGGAGAGAGTAAGGAGATTAGGGGAGGGTAAGGAAGAAGGGAATGGTTGTAGGAAAGAGAGAGAGATAGTTTATGGGATTTTAAGGTTCATAATGAAGGGGAGTAAGAAGGGTAGATGAAAGGGTTGTAGGTTATAACCTTCCCTTTACAAACACACCATAATGTCTTCCCTCCTCATGGTTGCCACGAACTGATATTAACCTATTTAGGATGGTCCAACTTAGCCTAATTCACTTAGGTCAGGTCCTAGTTGTGTTGGGTTAGAGTTAGGTTCAATTGGTTTAAGTCGGATGAGTCACATGACTAGAAAATGCATCACGATGATCAATTGTGTGTAGGTAGCAGATAAGGTTTCAATTGAGTGGGACACAAGTGTCATGTCTATTGTAGGCTCAGAGTAGATCATGGTCGTATATTGGGTCGAAAATTTTGGATCAAAATTGGATCTCCAATTTCAGTCGGAATGGACAACGGTTGCACGGTAGGTGCTAGAAATTGGATTTTTAGTCCGGATTGTGCATTAAAAATATTGCAAGGATATGAGTTTGAGTGAGACACAATAGTCATGAATGAAGGTGGGCTCATCTTGGTCATGCTCATGAAATTGGTTTGGAAAAAATTAAGTCACGACCCGCACCCGGATATACGGGTACGAATACGTGGGCCACGCCCAGCCTACGCCGCGGTATCGGCGGTAGAACGCTGTCAAGTATACTATACTAACTACAACATCTAAAGATCTATAACTAGAAATGTACTCATGTCACATCACGAAACTAAGGAAGATAAGACAAGAAATAATAGCAATATCACTAGAACAACTAGAATCTACAATGATCATAAGACAGGAAGATAATGAAGGAACAACAAGACTAACTAAGGAATAACTACCAGGCAACTCACATAGAAGAATAGTGAGATCCACCTCAGCTAGCAACATCATGAAGTCCAATAATGAGGGCACAACTACTCCTAAAATTTTCATAACGTATCCAGTCAGGAGCGGAACGAGTACATATATCTCATAACAGATCTCAAGATAGAATAAAAGCTATAAGACTGTAAATAGAGCATATACAATGAAATCATGGAGTGTACATATATGTATCATGGCATGGTAAGCTGTAAAGCTAGAGCTAGAACAAGAAAATAGAACGGGATCATGGCATGTACACGAATCAAGGTAAGCTATATATATCCAATGTGTGTGAGTAGTAGTTTCAGCTTGTGATCGGCTTGGGTACCTGTCAAGAATCGGCCTGGCAAGTCATAAGTGCGGTATATGACTCACACTGTTCGGAAATCGGGATGGATCTGATCACAGGCATACGCTACTACTCCCCCTACCCCAACTGGTAGAATGGATCCAAACAGGACACGTCACTGCACGGGATTCTAATGAGAAGGTCGCGAACCTGCTCTAGAATCAGTGACCATATATCGAGCAAGAGCTACAAGGGTGCTTGCACAATACATCCCAACCTAAGAAGGAGAGACATCTCTCGTCGGGATCCAAGAATACCAATCCGTGAGAACCATGTGTCAGGGATAAGCATATCAACACTAAGTACATGAATCATAACAGTTATCATAAATTGGGAATAAGTTATCAGAGAATGTACTCGCCTGGGGTCCTGCTGTCAATATGAATCAGGGTTCAGAGTAAAGCCACAGACCTAAAGATGAAATAATACAAGAGCTGATCAGGGTCAAAAGATATACTAACATCTAGGTCAAACTAAGTCAACTAAGACAAACTGGGTCAAGGTTGACGTACAGTTGACTTTGGTCAACTGGTCAACTCCGGTCAACTCTAAGTCTAATCTAGGTTAAATAGGTCAATGGTTGACCTACAGTCGACTTTGGTCAAAAAGTCAACGTTGGTCAAGTCTGATCAAACCTAGGTCAACTGTTGACTCTACTTCGACGTCTAGTCAAAGTAGTCAACCATGGTCAAGCTAGCCTCTATAAATATCTACAAGGTCAACTTATGAATTTCAGTGATTTAGAAATCACTGAAATCGACGGGTCTCTAAAACAACCAAAAGGAGAAAAATATTATAATAATAGGGTGACACAAAAGGAAAGAAATCTACAGATGTTGTCGGATGATGAAACTAACATCACCAACGTGTCCAGAATGGTCAAATCAGCTAGGATTGCCTGTCCAAAAGTCCAGTTTGGACACAAGGACAAAACGATAATTTTGGGCCAAAATGATGTCCGCCGTTGGACACACTTTGCACCGAAAAACGTGCCGAAATAAAAGTGCTCAAAACCTAACAAATTATATGTCCACGAATCCAGAATGAAGATACGAACCCAACGGTATATCCAGAATTGGATTCCGTTGACCCGATCTCAAATTGGTCCGTTGACCGGGACATTGAAATTCCGATTTACACGGAAAAGCGTGTCGGAGCCAATGTCCTCTTCACCTCTGTCAAATTTCACCCGTTAATTTCGTCGTTTGATACATCAAAACCGGCCACCAAGTTGACGTTTTAATTTGTACTATTTTTGGACAGTTTTGCGACGCCAACTTCGCGGGTTCGTATCTTCATCGTCGCAGCTCCGTTTTGCGCGCTACCAGTTCCGGTGCACAGCTGGTATAACCCTCTTCCTGCCCCCTTTAGACTTCATTTCAGTTTGAGCTTGTTAGGTCGGTCGAATTCGACGCCAAAGTTGGTCGTTCGAATTCTTAGTGTTGCACTTGTAAAATTCCATTTTTGAATCCGGGACTCCGGATTCGAATTCTGACACCACCAGTAGACTCGTGGCGTCGTTCTAGCCTGTTTTCATATAAAGTTTGCCTGATTTGGAGAACGTGGGCCCGTGCACGCATTTCGGTGCAAAACGGGTCCCACTTTCTGAGTCAACGGGACTTTTTGACGCCGGCTCATCGGAATCCAATTCCGGATATACCGTTGAGTTCGTATCGTCATTCTGGACTCGTTGACATATAATTTGCTAGGTTTTAGTGGACATTGGTTCCGGCACGCATTTCGGTGATATGAGTTTGAGTGAGACACAATAGTCATGAATGAAGGTGGGCTCATCTTGGTCATGCTCATGAAATTGGTTTGGAAAAAATTATAATTGTTGTGCTTCTAAAATCGAAACTACGAAAAATGGTCGTTAATGTCCAAAAATAAAATTGGGGATTTATTATGTATTAATAATTCAATTAAATACAAAATAAAAATAAAAAATAAAATCCTAAATATTTGAGGGGCTTTACACGAAGTTTGTGACAGTGTTTCCTGCGAGCAGTATTTTCCAAGTGACAATGTTTCCCGCGGGACCTTACTAGTAAATTTTTTTAAAGACTTTTTGGCTATAAATAGTCTCGACTTTTGTCCAAACATAGACATATATATAAAGAGGGCAAATGCAGCATTTAGCCACCTCATAATCAGTAACCTAAGCTCTCTTTTTTCTTTTGAGAATTATCTGCCCAGCAGTGCTTATATGCATCGAGAAGCTTTCAAAAGTACGCAAGACCATCAAAGGAGTAAAGGAACCATGCGCCGGTTCGATCTCTATCATTACACTCTCCAGAATCTCAAAAGTTTGTACTTAGAATTTTGTATTAAGTGTAATTAATGATTCTTTGTAATAAACAAGTTATAAAAGTTTTCTTGAGAAGAATTGTTGCATTATTTTCTATACGGAAATACATGATACCAGTTATATGCTTCTAGTAGCTATACAAGTGAGAGTGATTTATTATCATTATTTTCTGTTTTGCTGTCCATGTCGTGTTTTTGTTTAGATTTTCGATTCCCGTACAACTTCCTTTGTAGTACTTGCTATTTTTGGATTTTGATCCCGCTGGTTTTGCATTGACCAGATATTGTAGCGGAACATGTTGATTTTTTGTATCTCTCTTCCGTATCTCTCTATTTATTTTGTATGTTTTAGCAGTGTTATACATGCTTTTGACATTTCTTTATACTTCTTGCTCGTGTTGGATTGCGAATATAAACTTGTGAACCATAAGAGACTGTTGAATTGTAGCTAACCCATATAATTTACCGTTATGATCGTATTGCAGCGTACCAACGTACTATGCAATACGTTACGTCTCTAGTTCTAGGACGCGACAAAGATGTTTACAGCTTGGTGTAGGTATTCCATACCGCATATTTTAATCACTCTAGTACAAGGGAATGAAACTCGCAATCTACCACCTCTTGTCTATGAGTCCATTTTTGTTCACCCACCAAAACAAGGTGGGATATTCACCCTCCACTAAAATAATGACACGTGGCATTTTCATTAAACACAAACCACTTTGTAAGTAGTTTTGTTCACCAACCAAAGTAATTTTGTGCCACGTGTCATTATTTTAGTGGAAGGTGAACATTTCATCTAGTTTTGATTGGTGAACAAAAATGGAGTCTCTTGTCTATACTGTATTTCTTGTCTATACTGTGTTATGAACTTTGAAAATCCATACTACACGTCGAAAGAAAAATAATTAAATAAATTAAATCACGTGATAAGGAGAGAGATTATAAAGTATATTTGGGCGGATATTCTCGACAGGCAGGCAGGCAGGCAGGTTGGCGCATAGATATGGATCGGACCTCTCTCCTCGCTGGCTGATAGAGGGTTGGGTTGGGTTGGGTTGGGTTAGCGTTCAATGTTTCCGCGGTCCAAATGAAATTACACATCCACAACACACGGCTCACTAGTCGCTCCTCCCACTTGGCTCTCTCTCTCTCTCTCTCTCTCTCTCTCTTTAAATAGTATCCGTAAACGAAAGATTAGGGTTTAGAGGCATTATTTTCTAGCACTTGGCGGCTCCCTCTTCCTCTTCTTCTGCTCATTCTCTCTCGTCTCGTGGGAGGTATGGATTTATCCCATATATGGGTTTTTATTTGTTATTTGCTTTAGATTTAGATCAAAATTTTCCATCATCTGACAGTAAATTTTCCGGTGAGATTGTGTTTCCGTGTATATGTGAGAAATTAAGTGAAATAGATTTTGATCGATGGATCTGTAGTATTTCGTGGTGTAGTTACCTGGTGTAATTTTGGATTTATTTATCCACATGAAGTTGTATCTAGTTTTTAAAAAGTTCATTCAATTACATATTTTATCTTGTAGATATGAACACTTGTTTAATAAAATTAAATGTTTAGACTGTAGATTGTTCCAAGATATGTTTAAATGTTTAGACTGTAGATTGTTCCAAGATATGTTTAGATCCAGTGGGTTTTCTTCAACTGGTGTATTATTAGATTAGATGCCCAACTTCCCCACTTAGTGATCTTTGCCTTCTTTTGATGTATAGAGATTTCATTAAATCTATTTGTCAAATCTATTGTCAGTTATGGTTATTTGATCATCTATAAGTTTTAAATGCAATAGTTGTAATCAGTACTTATAAACTTGTAGTAATTA
Organism: Iris pallida; assembly: GCA_029216955.1. Taxonomy (NCBI): domain Eukaryota; kingdom Viridiplantae; phylum Streptophyta; class Magnoliopsida; order Asparagales; family Iridaceae; genus Iris; species Iris pallida. The sequence goes on from JANAVB010042217.1 coordinate 280,969, forward strand.
TATTCATTCTATATTCTCACCATTCTGTTACCGGTTAATAACGATCACATTTAGTATCAATAATAATAAAATTGTCTTTCTTTACTGAATAATATTTTTTATCCAGCTGTACGTAAATCTTCATTGCTATACTTTAACAAGTGGAAATTGTGTAAGTGGGTTCGCCCGAAAATTGTCTATTGATATTTAGCAGATGTCCTTTATTTCTTATCTTCAAAATTTAGCCATCTGCGGTTTCTTAGCTGCAATATATGAATTGCTGTACAATTTTAGTATGATAATTAGGGAACTAGTTAACTGTCCGTGAATGTTTTTATCTCTGCATTTCAATCTTCTTTATGCTGATGATCAGTAACTTCATCTTACAAAGAACCTCGTTCCATCACATAACATACCATTGATTACAGGTGCTACTAAACCGTAACTAACAAGTGTAGATACATTCCTACTCTTTTCACAGCAACAACGATAAAACCTTTATACCAAATATTCTCTTTTATTTCATTCAGCTCTGTTGACCTCTGTAACCGTAACAAAAAGCATACTAGTTACACAGCCAATTAGGATAAATACACTTTTTTTTTGAGTTCTAATTATGGTCTTCCTTATGGAAGGCAATAATTCAAAGTGTCATCTTAAAGATAACATGATATTTTCTGGTGTTGCATCCATCATAAAATCTGGTTGTTGTACACTTCTGACATGTTTTAAAACATTTGCAAGTTCTTATGCATTTGAAAATTATAAATAGGTCTGCACTGTAGTTTATGAAACTCTTACTTGAGTATAAGACTTGCTGACTAACATATTGAATGCTGCCAAAATACGTACCGATAAATGTTTTGAGCACTTCATTTTTTATTGCATGCAAATCCTAATTTTTCATGTATGTTTGTTACTGGTATACCTTGCAAAAAAAGTTGCAATGGAGAAGAAAGCAGAAGCGTCTTTCATTATATTTTAGGCTAATTTTCACTCTAATACCTTGGCCTTTGCCAATATTGACCCCCTTAGGCTTTTACATCCTATCAGTTCAAATGTTTTTCCTATATGCTGGTCTGGTTTTGGGATTTTTTTTTTTATCCTGGTTGCCTTTTGCTTATTTGATTGAAAGAGTCCCAAAGGCTGTTTGGTATATCAATATTTTTTTTTTTGAAAAGCTACTTCAATTGAGTCAGCTTTCGAAAACAAGTGAGTGGCTACTTTCAGAAGGTGCTTTTGCTGCTGAATTCTGAAAACAGCAACCCTAAACCAGCTCTTAGGCCTGGCTTGGGATTGCTGCCACTTCCCAAAAAGTGGCAGAAGAAGCAGCTTTTGACAGCACCCTCCACTCTGCTTTTGGAAGCTGCATAAAAAATTATCTGGCATGTCAATTGATAAGCAACTGTTACCAAATAGGTTTTGGGGCTGCTTTTCAAGAATAGAAGCATCCTTGATGAGCAATCCCAAACCCAGCTTTAGTGTTGTACATGATCGGTTAGCCGACCGGATGTGCAATTTTGGCAACCCAACCAACATGGTTATTCAATTTAGTAATGTGATCACTTCTTGTAGGCTCCCCAAAACCGTTTGATTCTGTTAACTGTGTAATTTGTTTTCATGATAAGCTCATACCCCAAGGAATGTTCGTAACTACACTTTAGTCAATTTGCATATAAAATTTAAATTGAAAATTTTGTAGGCCCAAATGTTGTTGTCCCTAATTTTTTTATTATAAATTCAACAAAATCTTAATATCCAAGCCAAATTGTATATGTTTCTGATTATAGTATATGTACTTGCATAACAATTATAAGAGTAACAAGAAATCTCTCTCTCTCTCTCTCTCTCTCTCTCTCTCTCTCTCTCTCTATATATATATATATATATATATATATATATATATATATATATATATATATATATATGGGTCAATTGGTTAGTTCGAGTTGGCCTTTCAAGCCATAATTGATAGATTGATTGTAAATTTGGAAAACATCCAAATTGATAGACTGATTCGGTACGGCTTAGGACCCGCGTGCACGATGCGAGGCCTAAGCTATCTACATGAATTTTTAGAACCGGGGTTTGGTCACATAACTAGTGTATTTTCCCTCCCTGACACAAGTAAGTACAAGAACAGGAAGTACAAGAGTACAAGATGTCGTGTCACATCGTGTCATCAAGAGAAGTACAAGATATGTAAATGCACAAAACCATAGAAAGTACTTGCCTTGCTCCGGGTGATCGGGAATAAGGAATAGATCAGTAAGTCCACCTGAAGTTAGTGACGGATCAAAATCTAACCAATTGCAACCAACTATATATTAATGATAAACTATTATCTAATGATTTATTGCTTAAATAGCAAGCTAACTATAAATTACTACTTAACTAATTTGTATCTCTTATAAAATAGTTTCAATAGTTAAATCATATCAAATAAGATTAGCTAAATAGATACAATTATTTGTAATTAACATTTTTAGGATAATTTCATTAAAAATACTTGCTATAAGATTTTCCACAATTCTATCCTAATAACAACAATAACTTGTAAGAATAGTAAATAAATGATATCAGAATATTTAGTCTACTATACAGTTACCTACCACCTGCATTTACCCATGCCCATAATTTCTTCCAAAGCCTAGTTGCCAAGAGGAGGAGCTCTCCATGCTGTCGAAGCCGAGGAGCTCGATGAGGTAGTGGTCGGCTCCGCCATGGCCACCCTCCATGAATTTAGGGTTAGGGTGCAGAGCGATCGTGGTGAAGAAGGAAAAGAGATTTGGGCTTTCGAGCAAAGGGAAATGGGAAATTTAGAACAAAGAGATCTATTCTCTCCTTCTTTGAGTGTTTAAATAAGTGGAGTAGAAAAATGGGAATTTGCACTATAGGACAAAACAATTGTTTTGTTACAAATTTGGCCAAAAGTTTGTTATGGAGGTTGTTAGGTGGTTAGAGGAAAGGAAAATTTGTTAGGAAGTGGTTTTGGTAGTTAGAAATCTTGGGGACCATTCTAGGTTAGTTGCTAGAACCTCCTCTAAAATCTTCAATAAACAATTTTCATAAAAGTAAAAAAAATTATTTATTAATCAGAAATTAATACTCCACAAATTTTTACTGAAAATAGTATCTCTATAATTTCTAAAATACCAGGAAACTATCAAAATTTAAAAATGCCGGAAAACGGGGTTACATGGGTCGGGCATGAAGGAATTGAGATGGCCATTTCAACCTGTGAGAGAGGTGGGTTGTGCCTGCATGTATGTTGTCTTATGATTCACATTTGTGAGTGCTTATGTAAGATGTTTATTTGTAAATGGGTAGGCTTGTTATATATATAAAGTATGATATAGGGGTTGCATACAAATGTGATGAGTATGTCTGCATTCAGAGATGTGTGGCTCGACAACAGATCCAGTAGCAAGGTTCATTTCTCCACTCCTTACACATGGGTCCCATCAGGTCCTACCTCCCCTCTCAATCCCCTGCTACATGGGCTCCATCCGACCCCACCACTTCCCCCCTCCTCCAATCGAAGTCCGACACGTGGCGGTTGTAAACATTTGGTTGTAGACATACCAAAGTAAGTACCGGTCGGATTTGGATTTTCATATTCGAACCAAACCGAGAACAGAATTACTCCCGTCTAAGTACCATTTTACCCTTAAATCTGTATTAACAAAAACAAGGCTTAATTGCAACTTGATACTCTCAATTATTTCGGTTTTTGAAGTTGATACTCTAAACTTTTTTACTCAACAACTTAATACTATCAACTATTATATATTTTCAATTTCATTCCCAAAAATTTAAAAAATCTGAAAATGCCCTTGCCCTTCCCTCAACCCCCCCCCCCCTTCCCCCTCTCCGGCCACCACCCCCCTCTCGGCCACCACCACCCCCTCTCGCACGGCCCCCCCTCCTCTTCGCCCCGCACCCCCCTCCCCGATGCCCCAGCGCACCCCCCTCCCGCGTTGTCGCGCCCCATGAAGGGGAGGCGGGAGGGAGGGATCACGGCCAGGGGGGAGCTGGGCGAGGGGGGGCTTGGCGGGAAGGGGGGGTGGGTCGGAGCGCGGGGGGGGGGGGGGGGGGGGGGGGAGGGGAGGGGGGTGTGAGGGGGGGTGGGGGGTCGGAGCGAGGGGGCATTGGGGAGTAGGTTGAAGGTAGGGATATTATTGTCCAAAAAAATGTCAGGGTATCAAGTTGAAAAAAAATAATTTAGGTATCAAGTTGAAAAACGGAGATAGTTGAGGGTATAAGTTGCAATTGAGCCAAAAAAAAAAAAAAAAAACTAACCCTCCACCGCCGCCTCTAAAACTATTCGTCTCCCCATTATCCTCTTCCAACCGAACCGACCTAGAGACTCCCTCTTTCTTCCTATTCTCTCGCGGTGGTGCTTCTCCTGCTTCTCTTTGTTCTTTGTATAACTCAGCCGAAGTCTTCTTCGAGGTGCGATTTGGAGGTCTGCAATCTCTCTAAATTTCTTCCAATTTTGCACAAATATTGATCTACTTTTTATTTATTTATTTTGTATGCTTTGATCTATTTTACCGATCGGATGTGTCGGTTCTTGATGGATCAATTATGGGTTTTAGGGTTTGGCAACGGATCGATGGAAATTGAAATCGATCGGGGTTTCTGTGATATCTGTTTTTCGGTCTGATCTCGAATTTTATGGATTTTGAGGGTTTTTGTTTTGTTGATATAGCTGATGATCTATGATTGTGGATTGGCTCCGTACCTATCCATTAATCTGAATAAGTTGTTTGTTACTTAACACCATAAGATGTTTGTTTTCCTTTATTTTTCTTTTCAGCTTTATATTTATTTTAATTATTTAGGTTAATGGTAGTCAAAGGAGCGTCTTCCTTTTTTTTATTTTAAATTCTTGACTATATGTAGTTTTCCAGGAAGTTGAGCAAAAAATGGCTTTTGTTCACAAGGAGCATGGTCAAATCGGTAGAGGTATTATAAATTGTTATTCCTTTCATCTGTAGTATGGATGATTATTAGACTGGAAATTATTTGTGATAACTCAGAACTGATGGTTAAGTTATTCAACTAGGAGGGAAAGTTCTCAACGGTTCTCTAACTTCCCCTGTTGTTCAGGACGAGAACTCGCACATCCTTAAAGGTATTAGATATTAGCCTTCCCATTTTATTTTTATTTGTATGTATATATATATATATATATATATATATATATATATATATATATATATTTTTATATATATATATATATATGTGTGTGTGTGTGTGTGTGTGTGTGTGTGTGTGTACATACATATTTTTTTTTGGAATAAGGGTGTGTATATACATACATATATATGTATATACATATATATACATATATATTAGGTATTAGCCTGATATTATCCTTCCCATTTTATTTTTAATTTGTGTGTCTATATATATATATATATATATATATATATATATATTCTTGAAAAAAAAAAAAAAATATATATATATATATATATATATATATATATATATATATATATATTCTTGAAGCATTTGGAGTTGTGCGGGAGACTGCCAAGAAGAAGAAGAAGAAGACTGCCAAGAAGAAGAAGACTGTCGCAGCAGATATGAAGATACAAGAATGGGCCGAGGAGGAGGAGGATATTGAGAAGAAGAAGATGGCTGAGGAGGATATTGAGAAGAAGAAGAAGATGGAAGAATGGCTTGAGGGGAATATTGAGATGAAGAAGAAGATAGAAGAATGGGCTGCCAAGAAGAAGAAGAAGACTGCCAAGAAGAAGAAGGCTGCCAAGAAGAAGAAGAAGAAGACTGCCAAGAAGAAGAAGAAGATACAAGAATGGGCTGAGGAGGAGGATCTTGAGAAGAAGAAGAAGATACAAGAATGGGATATTGAGAAGAAGAAGATGGAAGAATGGCTTGAGGGGAATATTGAGATGAATAAGAATATAGAAGAATGGGCTTGGGCTGAGGAGGAGGATCTTGAAATGAAGAAGATGAAGAAGAAGATATTAGAATGGGCTGCTGAGGTGAGAGAGGTGCCCTGGAAGGATCAGGATCAGGATTCGGAGCAGGGATGGTCTGAAGACTTGGGTCTAAACATAGGACAACCACCAACACCCCAAAGCAGATGTGTAAGTTGCTCTTTTACTTTTGTTCAGCTTTTAGCCTCAAATAGGAGGAGACAACGAAGAAAGATAACTTATCGAGCATCAACTTTTTCATAATTGTTTGAATGAATGCATACATGTTGGTGCTTTCTTTGGTGCTTTCTTTACATGAAGAGAGCTTGCTCTCAACATGCCTTGTAAATTTTAGTCCCACATCGGAAATGCACCATGAGTTATCTCAACATATATACTTGGGTGTGTTGTTGAGAGATGCACATGGGGTGGTGACCCTAAGGAGGGAACCATGTGGGTGATTTTACTAGGAGGTAAGAATAAGGCTCCAAGGATTAAGCATTAATGCTTTTGTCATTCTCTTGGATTAATTCCACTTGGAGCTAAGCCCCAAAGGGGCTTAGCGACTCGGACTCGGACTCGGACTCGGGCTCATGAGGCGTAATGTGGCGTTTTGTTGGCGCACTTTGCACTTAGCACGTCAGCAGTCATGCGGTCTTTATGCGGCTCATATGCGGCCATGCGGTCTTATGCGGCATGCGGCTCATATGCGGCCATGCGGTCTTATGCGGCATGCGGCTCATATGCGGCCTCATGCGGCTCATGCGGCCATGCGGCCATGCGGCCATGCGGCTCATGCGGCTCATGCGGCTCATGCGGTCCATGCGGTCTTTATGCGGCTCATATGCGGCCATGCGGTCTTATGCGGCATGCGGCTCATATGCGGCCTCATGCGGCCATGCGGCCATGCGGCCATGCGGCCCATGCGGCTCATGCGGTCCATGCGGTCCATGCGGCTCATGCGGTCCATGCGGTCCATGCGGCTCATGCGGCACATGCGGTCCATGCGGCCCAAGCGGTCCATGCGGCCAGGCTGCTGCTGCTGCTGCCGCATGGAGGGCTACGCTGACTGTGCAGATTTCAAATCGGTTATGGAAAGGGTGAATCAATGCGATTAATTCAGATCCTATCTTTGTGGGATTTGAATTAATTTCGTTACTATATTTGTGGGATTTGAATTAATTCAGTTCCTATCTTTGTGGGATTAGAATTAATTTGTTGCTATCTTTTTTTTGATTTGATTCAATCTTTCCATAACTGATGAGGCGGCTAGGGTTTCCCCCCTCTCTATAAATACTCTCTTCTGGCCTCTTTTGTGAGAACCACGAAAATACAAGTCAGAAAAGGAGAAAGAGAGAGAGAGTTGCTGCCGCCATTGCAAGTCCATCCGAGGAGTCAGAACAGAGGTGACATCGAGCGTTCCACAAGTTCTTCAAACTTGCTGGTTCCTGGAAGCAGATCGTGTGGGGCGAATCTTGCTTTGAGCAACGGTGTTTTGACACCCCAGCATTGTTCTTCTTCTTCTCATCTCTCTAGATTATTGTAACTTGTTCTGTCCCAATTGCAACACGTTTGCAAGGAAGAACAAGAGATCTTCTCTTTGCTATTTTTCTCCTTCATATTGTAATTTGGCTATTTAGTTTTATTCGTAGATCTTGAGTTTGATCATCACAAAGTTTTGTGTGACATCTCAGATCTCGATTGCATTAGTTTTCATCTTTGATCAAGCCCCCGGGACTAACAATCTCAAAGCAAGATCCGTATAGATGGAAAATATTAATGCTTCGCTCCTCCAATCGGACTTCTGCAAGTTGGAAAAGTTCGATGGAGAGCACTATCAAGTCTGGAAGAGAAAGGTGTACCTAACTCTTCAACTGAAAGACGTTGATCATGTTCTGTTGGAGGAAGAACCCTCTGTTCCAGACACTGGATCTACTGCCGCCATCAACGTGGCTACCAAACTCCAGGCCAAGTAGAGAAGGGAAAATAGCATCTGCAAGCTTCTCATCCTGAATGCTATGGAGGACTCTCTGGCAGAATCCTACTCAAAGAAGGAACTTGCCAGAGACATATGGGAGTCTGTGGAAAATCTGTATGAAGAAGATAAGAACAGGAGCAAAATATTTGTGGTTGAAAAATATCACAAATTGCTCTTTGAGGACGAAAAGTCCATGCTGCCACAGGTGAAGGAATTTCTGAAGCTGCGTCAGAAACTGGAAGACGAAGAGATGCCCCTTCCCGATAAGTTTGTCGTCGGAGGGATCGTCTCAAAACTTCCTGCTGGATGGAGTACCTTCTATGCAAGGATGCACAGAAAGAAGCTAGACATTAGCTTGGGAGATCTACTTCAAGAGATCCATGTTGAGGACGAGATGCGTTCTCAACAGAAGGTGGACACTCTGTCCAAACAGTTGGCTAAAGCCAATCTTGTGCAGACGAGAGATTCCAAGGGGAAGCAGGCGGCTTCTCATCCCAAGAAGAAGGACTTCACTAATCTGAAAGTGAAGGGTCCTTCATTCAAGCAACAGAAGACTAAGTCCCACGTGACTTGTTACAATTATGGCAAGAAAGGCCACTACAAGAGTGAATGCAGATCTAAGCCTAAACAATCAGAGAAAGGTGAGCCTAATAAGGTTTCATTGGTTTCTAACATTGTTGCTATGATCGGACAGGTCACAACTGTGGGGGTTGACTCTGACTGGTGGATAGACACTGGTGCGACTTGCCATGTCTGTTCTGACAAGGAATGGTTCGTCACATACCAGCCGACATCTGAGAAAGTTGTCATGGCGAACCAGGCCCAAGCTGAAGTACTGGGGATTGGGACTGTAGAGCTGAAACTCACTTCTGGGAACACTCTGACGCTTCGAGGAGTGAAGCATGTTCCTGCGATTGCCAAGAACCTAATCTCTGGGAGCCTGCTCTGCAACGCAGGCTTGAGGATGGACATCAACGCTGGTCAGATGGTTATGTCCAAGAAAGGAACATACTTCGGGAAGGCTTATCAAACCGAAGGAATGTTTAAAATTCAGCTTGTCAACCAGTTTGATGACATTAATGCAGTTGCATTTTCTGATTATTCTCTTGAGTTGTGGCATAATAGACTAGGACATGTTCATAGTAAAAGAATCAACAAAATGTCTAGTCTAGGACTTATCTCCAAATGTGGGGGTAAGGTGGAGAAGTGTGAAGTGTGTGCTCAGACGAAGATCACAAGGAAACCCTTTCATCGGGTCAATCGAAGCACAGATCTTCTGGAGTTGGTGCACTCCGATATCTGTGACTTCAAACATTTCTCCACGAAGGCCGGGATGAAGTATTTCATAACCTTCATCGACGACTTCTCAAAATACGCGTTCGTCTACTTGCTCAAGTCCAAAGACGAAGCTTTCGAGAAGTTCAGAGAGTTCAGGGCCGAGGCTGAACGGCAGACTGGACAACAACTCAAGAGGCTGAGAAGTGATCGAGGTGGGGAGTACAGGTCTCATGAATTCGCATCGTTCTGCAAAGAACATGGAATCATATGCGAGACTACTGCTCCATATTCTCCTCAATCCAACGGAGTAGCAGAGAGGAAGAACCGGACATTAACAGAAATGATGAATTCTATGCTGCTCACTGCAGGTCTTCCAAAATGCTACTGGGGAGAAGCTGCATTAACGGCCACTTTCATTCTGAATAGAGTGCCATATGCAACTTCGGACGTAACTCCTCATGAACTCTGGTTCAAAGTCAGACCCAACTTGAATGTCATTCGAGTGTGGGGGTGTCTGGCGTATGTGAAGCTTCCAGATCTGAAGATTCAGAAGCTGGGGACAAGGACTACGAAGGCTATCTTCTTGGGATATGCCGAGAAGAGTGATGCTCGGAGATTTCTTGATATTGAATCAAATCATATTATCGAATCTCGCGATGCTGAATACTTTGAAGACAAGTTCGCAAAAGACAAAAACATTATTCTTTCGGACATTCCGGAAAATGATGTAGGTACTAATGAGACTGAAATCTCATACGAGCCAGTAGTCCAAGAAGAAGCTGTTGTTGATGAAACAACTCTTGCACCAGAACTCGCCGAGCCGTCAGCTAAGCGAGCGAGGAGACCGAAAGATTTCGGAGATGACTTTGTCACCTATCATGTGGAAGCAGATCCGCTTACCTATGATGAGGCGATGAAGACCAGAGATGCTATCTTCTGGAAGGAGGCAGTGAATGACGAGTTTGACTCTATCACCTCCAATAACACATGGGTGTTGGTAGATCTACCTGAAGGAGAAAAGCCCATCGGATGTAAATGGATCTTCAAGAAGAAGATGAAGGCAGATGGAACTATTGACAAGTTCAAGGCCAGGCTGGTAGCCAAGGGATTTTCTCAGAAACAGGGGATAGACTACTTCGACACGTACGCTCCAGTAGCCCGGATGACCACCATCAGGATGTTAATCGCTCTAGCAGCTATACATAAGTTGGTGATACATCAGATGGATGTAAAGACAGCGTTCCTGAATGGGGAGCTGACCGAAGAGATTTACATGCAACAGCCAGATGGATTTGTCGTCAAAGGTCTTGAAGACAAAGTCTGCAAGTTGGTGAAATCATTATATGGTTTGAAGCAAGCTCCCAAGATGTGGCATGAGAAGTTTGACAAAGTTATTAGGTCAAACGGCTACAGAGTCAGCGAGACGGACAAATGTGTTTACACAAAGTTCGCTGATGGAAGAGGAGTCATCGTTTGTCTGTACGTGGACGACATGCTAATCCTAGGTACGGATATAGGCTGTGTCACAGAGACAAAGAAGTTCCTCTCAACCAAGTTCAGTATGAAGGACTTGGGGGATGCAGATGTCATCTTGGGCATAAAGATCATCCGGACAGACACTGGAGTAGCGCTGTCACAATCTCACTATATTGAGAAGATGCTCACACGCTATGGGTATAAGGATCTTCCAGGAATCGATACGCCATACAGGTGTGATCAGAAGCTGAAGCCAAACTCGAGGGAAAGCGTCAGGCAGCTGGAGTATTCTAGCGTTATCAAAAGTTTGATGTACGCAACTACTGCCACAAGGCCTGACATAGCTTTCGCCGTGGGAATGCTGAGTCGGTTCACAAGCAACCCAGGGGTTGAGCACTGGAAAGCTGTGAAGCGAGTAATGAGATATCTCAAGAAGACTCAGACATATGCACTGCACTACAACGGGTATCCGACAGTAGTGGAAGGCTTCGGTGATGCTAGCTGGTGTTCAGAGGTGGAAAGCGAGAGATCCACAGGTGGATATGTCTTTTCCTTAGGTGGAGCTGCTATATCGTGAAAGTCGAAGAAGCAGACTATACTCTCTCGTTCCTCCATGGAATCTGAATTCTATGCACTTGAAACTGCAGCAGATGAAGCAGAATGGCTTCGGAAGCTCATGTATGATCTTCCAGTGGTTGGGGCTCAGATACCGGCGATACCGATATACTGTGACAACCAGGCGACTGCGGCGGTGGCATCAAATGACCTCTTCAACGGGAAAAAGAGGACTGTGCGGTTGAAGCACAGGGCAGTACACGATCTTATCAAAAGAGGTGTAATTGCAGTGGTTGATGTTCGGAGTCAGGAGAACCTGGCAGATCCGTTCACAAAGGGCCTCAAGCGCCAGTTGGTCGATGACACAGCTTGTAAAATGGGCTTGAAGGCATTCTGATAGTGTCTTTGTAATCCTACCATAAAATTTTATGCTATTAGTTCAAAGAGAAATCTACTAGGCATCTAACTTTTGGTTCAAAGGAGGATCACTGACTGGAAAACTATCAGGTAACAGTGGGTACTTGTTCTCTGGAACATGGAAGGGATACGGACCCATAACCACTGTTGTCTACTATGTATTTTTCTGCGGAAAAACAAATCCTGTGGAAGGTTGGCTTAAACGCCTTAATGAGTTCTCAGGCAGAGTGAATGTCTGGTGTGCTTTACAGGAAGCACGGTAGAGCAGCACTACAAGGAGTGAAACTCCATGCTACAGTGGAATGACTCCACCATGAGGTTCCCAGGTAGGGGTAATGCCTCGGCTTTGCAAGCCAAGTCATAGCGGCGTAGCACCGCAAATAGGCAGGTAGCCTAATGCTGTATGACGTAATTAAAGAGTTGTAGACAGCACTACAAAGGGGAGGATGGCCCCATGTTACAGTGGTACGACACCACGATGAGGTACCCAGGTAGGGGTAAAGCCTCGGCATTGCAAGCCATGTCGTTGCGGCGTAACACCGCAAGGAAGCCTTAGGCTTCATGCTGGGTAGTTTGGCACTACAAAGAGGCTTGTGACCTCATGCTACAGTAGTATGACACTACGATGAGGTTCCCAAGTAGGGGTAATGCCTCGGCTTCAGGCCATGTCATAGCGGCGTAGCACCGCAAGGAAGCGCAAGGCTTCATGCCATATCTCTTTAATAAAGAACTCACCTATAGTGTATGGAAAGAGATATCAGGCCGTCTCTTGAGGGTAAACTTGTAGACGCCCAAGATTATACACTGAAACCAGGCTGGCACAGGGCCTTTAATGTGCAGCCAGAAGCACACGTAGCTACACTTTGTGAGTGGGAAGAATTACAATTGTGGTGCAGAATTCAAGGCGTAGTCCATTCTTGTATCACATTGTTATTTAACCCATGCGGGAAGATTCAAGTCGTCAGCGACATCTATCCTAATGCAAAATGGACAGTTACTGTGGGGAACGCTCAACCCTGGACACATATATATATTGTGATATGTGGGGGATTGTTGGTGCTTTCTTTGGTGCTTTCTTTACATGAAGAGAGCTTGCTCTCAACATGCCTTGTAAATTTTAGTCCCACATCGGAAATGCACCATGAGTTATCTCAACATATATACTTGGGTGTGTTGTTGAGAGATGCACATGGGGTGGTGACCCTAAGGAGGGAACCATGTGGGTGATTTTACTAGGAGGTAAGAATAAGGCTCCAAGGATTAAGCATTAATGCTTTTGTCATTCTCTTGGATTAATTCCACTTGGAGCTAAGCCCCAAAGGGGCTTAGCGACTCGGACTCGGACTCGGACTCGGACTCGGGCTCATGGGCTCATGAGGCGTAATGTGGCGTTTTGTTGGCGCACTTTACACTTAGCACGTCAGCAGTCATGCGGTCTTTATGCGGCTCATATGCGGCCATGCGGTCTTATGCGGCATGCGGCTCATATGCGGCCATGCGGTCTTATGCGGCATGCGGCTCATATGCGGCCTCATGCGGCTCATGCGGCCATGCGGCCATGCGGCTCATGCGGTCCATGCGGTCCATGCGGTCTTTATGCGGCTCATATGCGGCCATGCGGTCTTATGCGGCATGCGGCTCATATGCGGCCTCATGCGGCTCATGCGGCCATGCAGCCATGCGGCCATGCGGCTCATGCGGCTCATGCGGTCCATGCGGTCCATGCGGCTCATGCGGCTCATGCGGTCCATGCGGCTCATACGGCTCATGCGGTCCATGCGGCTCATGCGGCACATGCGGTCCATGCGGCCCAAGCGGTCCATGCGGCCAGGCTGCTGCTGCTGCTGCCGCATGGAGGGCTACGCTGACTGTGCAGATTTCAAATCGGTTATGGAAAGGGTGAATCAATGCGATTAATTCAGATCCTATCTTTGTGGGATTTGAATTAATTTCGTTACTATATTTGTGGGATTTGAATTAAATCAGTTCCTATCTTTGTGGGATTAGAATTAATTCGTTGCTATCTTTTTTTTGATTTGATTCAATCTTTCCATAACTGATGAGGCGGCTAGGGTTTCCCCCCTCTCTATAAATACTCTCTTCTGGCCTCCTTTGTGAGAACCACGAAAATACAAGTCAGAAAAGGAGAAAGAGAGAGAGTTGCTGCCGCCATTGCAAGTCCATCCGAGGAGTCAGAACAGAGGTGACATCGAGCGTTCCACAAGTTCTTCAAACTTGCTGGTTCCTGGAAGCAGATCGTGTGGGGCGAATCTTGCTTTGAGCAACGGTGTTTTGACACCCCAGCATTGTTCTTCTTCTTCTCATCTTTCTAGATTATTGTAACTTGTTCTGTCCCAATTGTAACACGTTTGCAAGGAAGAACAAGAGATCTTCTCTTTGCTATTTTTCTCCTTCATATTGTAATTTGGCTATTTAGTTTTATTCGTAGATCTTGAGTTTGATCATCACAAAGTTTTGTGTGACATCTCAGATCTCGATTGCATTAGTTTTCATCTTTGATCAAGCCCCCGGGACTAACAATACATGCAGTAGTCCACAAGTTTTGATTCACCGTTGGCATTTGGTTCATTCCTACTCTTCAAATGGAAGAGGGTCATGACTAACAAAAGAAGACATTCATCATGTCATCTGGCCATTGATTTATTGATTATCGACCTATAGAAGGAACAATTGATGTGGAAGAGCCAAATCTTTTTCTACTTATGTGAATTTTACTAGCCTGTGGCTCCCTTGTCGTCTACTTTGCATCTTATGCCCATTTATTAATTCTAACATTCTCCTAGTGAACGATCGACTCCTTATTTCTTCTCTCTTTATTCATTGATGCAGGAATCTTCTGTAGATTTCGAGGATTTAGAGTATTTTATCAAAATGTACGAACCAAAGGTTGAACCAGAGGAATATCTCTGAGTACCAGCGGTATTTCTCAAGTACCACCACTCTTCACAGTTCTGGCGGTAATACCCGTGTTTCTACTTTTAAACAATTGTTCCTTCCACTGCCACACAAACACACATTTATTTCAACTTATTTACTTGCGTATTCAAACTTTTGAACCGATAGTTTCATTGATTGATTTGTTTCAGGTGATGATGAGATTGGTGGGAGGACTAGTAGAATTTGATGATCATTGTGGATTCTTAATGTAGTCAGTTCTGTTCCAATGAAATGTTGGGTCCTAGTAGAATCTTAGTATTAGTGGTTTCATCAGTGTACTGGAGAACGTATCTAGTAAACAAGAAGTGGTTTGTAAGTACAAGTATTGCAGGTTTATATAATTTTACCTATCATTAGTCAGACAGCTCTTATAGCATATGCCTTTGTTTTCTTAATGCCTTAATCTCGTGTTCATACTCGTCATCTGGTGGATTACATGCAAATACTTGTTTTTCAGTGTATTGGTCTCACAATTGGAAATGACTTGTGAAGAATATGATTGTTTTTGTGGAAAACTATCTGGTTTTCAAGTTTAAGCTACTAATTTCCTCAAAAAAAAAAAAAAAAAAGGTTTAAGCTACTAATATTAACAGAATTGATACTTCATAATGTTGTAACGGTGTCACCATCTTTTGTGATTCTTGCTGACTTAAACTGGATGCTGAGCCTATTTGATTCTTAGTGACTTAACTGGATCTTCAAATTTTTTATCCTGTCAAACGAAAATTCGGATTGAAAGCAAAACTGAAAGCCTCACCTGTGCTAATCAATTACTTTGTTATTAGGAGGTAAGTTCTACTCGAAACTAAACTTTCTGTACCGTCTTTAGATATTTGTTATATTTGTATAAAATTGTTACTATGACTATTTTTTTGCACTCTTAAAAGAGTTTGATGTAAAATTTCACCAACAATGTCTGTTGGCTCAAAGTATGAACATATTACCAGGCACATCATAAATATTTCTTAAACTCCATGGTTTTGGCCTCAAAACTGACCCATAAGTTCTTCTAGCTCCATAATGGTAGTTGAATCTGGGACATATTATGTGCATTTCATCAACAGCATCTGAAGATTGACAAAATTCGATGAATATTTGAATAGTATTAAATTCTTTAGAAGCTAATAAATGATTCAGACTATGAAGAAAATTCCCAAAAGTAGGCATTTCTCCGTTGTGTTCTATTATGTCAAAATTAGCAGATATATACAAGGCTTAAGTAATAATGTAAATAAAGCTATTTAATTTCATCTTATATGATTGTTACAATGTATCTCAGTAATCATAAATTTGATGAATATTTGAATAGTATTAAATTCTTTAGAAGCTAATAAATGATTCATAGACTATCAAGGAAATTTCCAACTGTAAGGCCTCGTTTGGTTGCCAGCTTTTTTCCTTGGGAAAGGAAATTTATTCCTTTCATGTGTTTTGTTTGAAGCCAAAGGAAACAAGTTGAAAAGGAAAAATGATTCCCGAGAGGTAGGAAAATAGGGGGGAAAGTGGTTTCCCCATCCATTTAAGGATTCGCTTTCCCTCCAACTTTCCTACATATCCCTGCCCAAAAGTATAATTTACCATTTTTATCCATAATACCTTTTAGACAAAACTATTCTTGAGAAATAAGTTTTCTCATTAGCATAAGGATATTATTGAAAAATTGACTTGATTTTGTTTTCTTTCCTTACAAACACCATACACTACAATGGAAAATAAAGATATATTCTGGCAATAATCCCGGTCTTTCCAAACACCGGAAAGGAAAATTGATGGGAATTATAATTTTCCAATGGAAAGGAAATACCAAAGAATCAATTTCCCTTCCTTTCCATTCCACGAACAAAACGAGGCCTAAGCATTTCTCCATTGTGTTATATTATGGCAAAATTACCGATATATACGAGGCTTAAGTAATAATGTAATGAAGCTATTTAGTTTATCTTATATGATTGTTACAATGTATCTCGGTAATCATATCATCAAACTTTGATTGCAATTAATGTAGGTGTTAGAAATTTTTTCTGTCCGTTTTAAAAATTATTAAACAAAAGCAAAACAAAATTAATGTTACCGACCTCTATCGCGCAAAGATTACTGTCCTAAGAGTTGATTCGAGGTCTATGTGCAGACTTTTTTTTTAATGATTCTAGTTGTAAAATTTTCGTGCTACCGGCTGATTTCTTTGATTCTACACTATGATGACAAGCATTTCATTGAACTTCATATTGATTTTGAAATAGAGGGTCGAGGCGAAGAAGATCAGCCACTCGCCTTAGACTTGCTTCAGGCGAGGGACTGGTTGGCTGCGCTGACGTCGCCTACGCGATCACCTTCAATCGCATAAGCAACTGATTAGAACACTGTGTAATTCAAGAAATTTTGATACGAATGCAAAGTTCAAAAATGCAAGCCATGAAAACCCATTGAAAACATTTACGAAAACGCATTCACGAAAACCAAAGCCAGAGCCAAATCAAGTGCGGCATGAAAACCAGAGCAACGGGAGGTCTCTTCCGACTTAGCCGCAGAGCCAATCCTTGAGGCGCAACCCGCTGAATATGGGACTTGGTTCCGAAGAAGTCATTCCTTAACGAGGAATGGATCTTAATTCAACCATTTCCGTTCGACCAATTCGGCCGATTTTAACCTATCGGTCCCGACCGAATCGATAGCGACAATGTTCCTTTCTCGCGTACCCCGTGGACGAAAATGGGGCACAATGTAGGGACGGAGCACTACACCATAACCAACTAATAAAAAGTTTCGTCCTCGAAACTTAAGGATAGACCCTACCCCTACGAGAACAATGAAGGAAATTTCTTCTTCATCTCCGATTCAAGTTCCCATATCGACTCTTCGACCGAATGGTTACTCCAGCGTACGCAGACGAGAGGGATCGTTCGATTTCGCAACGACTTATCCTTGCGTTCTAAGATTTGAACTGGCTCTTTAACAGAGGATAAGTCGGACTTCAGCTACAGTTGGCCAAAATCTACCACGTGACTTGGGTCATGTACGTACTTCCGTAACAGAGAGACGTAAAAGATATTGTGTACACCCGCTAGCGCCGGTGGCAGGGCAATTTGATAGGCCACTGGGGCGATCCGTTTGAGTATTTCGAACGGCCCAACAAATCTCGGACTCAACTTTCCCTTCGCGACGAACCGAGTAACTCCTTGCATAGGCGTCACTTTAAGAAACATGTGCTCGCCTTCTTGGAACTCGAGGGGTCGACGATGAATATCGGCATAGCTTTTCTGGCGACTCTGAGCAATCTTTAATCTTTTCCGAATGAGCCAAACTTTCTGTACGGTCTGTTCTACCAGCTCCGGACCGAGAATCTGCCACTCCCCGACTTCGTCCGAGCAAATGGGCGATCTGCACTTTCGACCGTACAAAGCTTCATATGGTGCCATTTGTATGTGCTGGATTGATAGCTGTTATTGTATGCAAATTCGGCCAGAGGTAGATGAACATCTCAACTTGATTTGAAGTCAATTGTGCAGAGTCGTAGCATGTCTTCGAAAATCTGATTGATGCGCTCCGTTTGGCCGTCGGTTTGGGGATGATAGGCTGAGCTAAAGTTCAACTTGGTACCCAGAGCTGAATGAAGGTCACTCCAGAATTGTGACATAAATCGTAAATTTCGATCAAAGACGATGGATACTGGAACTCCGTACAGCCGTACTATCTCATCAAGATAAATCTGAGCCAGGCGATCAACGCTCCAACTTTAATGGCAATGAAGTACGCTGACTTGGTTAGTCGATCGACGATGACCCATATGGCATCATTTTCCTGCGGCGTCTTCGGCAGACCAATAATAAAATCTATGCACACGTGCTCCCATTTTCATTCTGGAATCGCCAGGTTCTGCATCTTCCCGTCAGGTCTCTGATGCTCAGCTTTCACCTACTAATAGGACATGCATCGTGAAACAAAGAG
The DNA here is from genome assembly GCA_029216955.1 of Iris pallida. Lineage (NCBI taxonomy): Eukaryota > Viridiplantae > Streptophyta > Magnoliopsida > Asparagales > Iridaceae > Iris > Iris pallida. Next base: position 299,506 of record JANAVB010042217.1, read on the forward strand.
TGCCACATCCCTCTTCATTTCGTGCCACCAAAAGGTCGTGCGGAGGTCCTTGTACATCTTGGTACTGCCTGGATGCAAGGTGTATTTCGCATAGTGCGTCTCCGACAATATCTCCTTTCTAAGTTCTGAATCATCCGGAACGCATAGTCTACCCTTCAATCGAAGCATGCCGGTGTCATCTGCCGCAAAGTCGGTCGTCCTATCCATCGAGATTAGCTCTCGTACTTTCTTCAGGTACGGATCGTCCTTCTGAGCGGTCTTGATCTTGTCTCGCAAGCTCGGCTCTAACTGCAACTGAGCCAACTGCACATCCCTAAATCAGACTCGGAGTTCGATGCCCAGCTCTTCTAGGTCGTGTAGCAATCTGTGGTTGATGGATAGCGAGGCAATATACTTCCGACTCAGAGCGTCTGCTATAACATTTCCCTTTCCTGACATATAGTCAATAGTCAAGTCATAATCCTTGATCAGTTCAAGCCAACGTCTTTGCCGCAAGTTCAGTTCCTTCTGCGTGAATAGATACTTGAGGCTCTTGTGATCGGTATAGATCGTGCATGCCACGCCATAGAGATAGTGATGCCATAGTTTCAACACGAACAAAATTTTTGCTAACTCCAGGTCATGAGTAGGGTAGTTCTTCTCATGCAGCTTTAGCCGTCGAGAAGCAAAAGATATCACCTTGTTCCGCTTTATCAGCACATACCCCAAGCCCTTACTGGATGCGTCATTGTATATCTGGAAACCCTCAGTCCCTTCGGGAAGTACGAATATCGGGGCCGAGACAAGCCGTTGCTTTAACTCTTGGAAGGAAGCTTCACAATCGTCTAACCATTCAAACACGACTCCTTTCTGGGTAAGGCGAGTCAGAGGTTGTAACGCCCCAGTCCCAAAATACTTAGGACTAAGTACGTATCCATGCCAGCTGCATACATACGAAATATACTCAAATATATAGAAACCTCGTATGTAGACATAAGCTATAAAATTGCAGTAAACTATGATAACTAAATCCATCCACCAAATAAGAGAATAATAATATAAATCAACTATAAAATTTGTCATTTATACATGTAGTTGGGCGGAGACAAATTCACTATCAACCATTTTAAATGAGAGAAAATGTACAAGGAAGGGATAGATAAAAATGACTATGAATGATCTAAAAGCAATCCTCCACGATAGAAAGGGAAGACCATGATCTTGGCTAGAGCACCTGCAAAATATCATCAAAACACACACCTGGAGAGATCACCATGTCCTCAGAGGGACGTAACAAGATACAGAAAGAACATGCCACATAACTGAATATATATAATATGTCATAAATCACAAGCAAAATAAAATAGTCCCAATCGTAACAAGATCTAATATCTCATCATCAAAATAGTGGACTACCCCTACAACCAAACAAGGACAAGGGGTAGCATAATATTCCGCGATGCGACATTGTCCCAAGCTACTAATAGAACGGGGGTGACATGACATTGACTAGGGTTATGTAACCATTCTAATGTGTTTATGTAGTTAAGAACAAACCTTTCGTGGCATGAGCCCTAGCTGTAAATAGGATCTGGTATAGTCTCCACTTGGGCACCAATGACCTAAGCGCATGACGTTCAAAAATGATAGTGGCCAACCTGAGGGGGTAAGCATACTCGTATCTCTACCGTAGCTTTTGGGTTACAAGAAAATGTGTAATAGAAGCCCATACGACAAAGAAATATTTTTCCCTCCCGATGCACCTATCTAAGTCGCATCCGCGATCTGTACCTCTACTAACTGCAAAGAAATATTTTTCCCTCTACATGCTACTCATCTCACACATATCTCATGGTACAATTGTGTCAAGGTTTATGCAATACACTACAGATGGTAGTCCCTTAACTCTAGGTCCATATGCATAATATAAAGATAAGAAGAAAAAGAAACTAGTACTTGCATCATGTATCACAAAAATCGAGCAAGTAAATCTATTGAAAGTAATAGAAATAAATAGACAGGAATATACAATAACTAAAAAAATACAACAAAATATAAACAGTAAATATGATAAGGTATCTTGCCTGAGGTTGTGTGCAAAAACGCAGGATCTAATAGCTCAAACCAGCAAAGCGATGAAGCAAGAAAGCCAAAATCCACGAACGGCTCCGGATGCTAAAATAAATATCAAGAACATTTTTGTGTAAAATATATGTCTAGAAAATGCCTATCCAAAAGTCCAATTCTGGAACATGGGCAAAATCGTAATTTTGGGTCAAAACGATGTCCGCCGTTGGACTCGTTTTGCACCGAAATGCGTGTCAGGACCTACGGTCTCTAAAATTGTCAAACTACATGTCTATGGGTCCGATTTGAGAAGATGAACCCAACCGTATGTCCAAAGTTGGATTCCGATGGGCTGTGCATAATTTAGCCCGTTGGAGCGGGTCGCGGATACGCCAAAAGGCGTTCCGATCAACCTTCTCAGAATCGAACCAAACTTGGCATACTGGACCAAAAAAATGATTTGGTCCTGCTGGCACAATTTTTGTCTCGATACGACGAACGTGCACAAAGTAATTGGGAAATTTGCAAAGAGGTTGATATTGTAAATTTTAACGGATACGCATCAAATTCGCCGCGCACACACAACCAATTTAAATTCCGTCAAAGTCCACACGTCCGCGAAGTCGATACGCACCTTTCAATACTTTCGGTTCACGGGCACGTCGTTCGATTTGTTGGGACGTACGTCGTATCAGTGTTTTTTCTAAGTTTTCTAAAACAGTTTTTCATGAGTTTCCTTGATTTTCGAGTCAATTTATCTTAGCGTCTACTGAATAAAACAATAATCAAAAATAGGGTTTGAATGCTGGTTAGGTTGTCTAAATGATTGTTCAATTAGATTTTGAGATTTAGGTGTGATTTGGCAAAGTTTTGCCTTCTTATTAGGGTATCGGGGATCGTTGTTCTGTCCTTTTCTCGACAGTTTTTCGACGACTTGGTGTCAAATTCCTGGGCATCCTTCAATTAGTTTAATTTCATATTCCCTAGGATGCCCAGGAATTTGATGCCAAGTCGTCGAAAAACTATTGAGAAAAGGACAGAACAACGATCCCCGACACCCTAATAGAAAGGGGGTGGGGGGTCGGAGCGAGGGGGGCATTGGGGAGTAGGTTGAAGGTAGGGATATTATTGTCCAAAAAATGTCAGGGTATCAAGTTGAAAAAAAAAGTTTAGGTATCAAGTTGAAAAATGGAGATAGTTGAGGGTATAAGTTGCAATTGAGGCCCAAAAAAAAAACCTAACCCTCCACCGCCGCCTCTAAAACTATTCCTCTCCCCATTATCCTCTTCCAACCGAACCGACCTAGATACTACCTCTTTCTTCCTATTCTCTCGCGGTGGTGCTTCTCCTGCTTCTCTTTGTTCTTTGTATATCTCAGGCGAAGTCTTCTTCGAGGTGTGATTTGGAGGTCTGCAATCTCTCTAAATTTCTTCCAATTTTGCACAAATGCTGATCTACTTTTTATTTATTTATTTTATATGCTTTGATCTATTTTACCGATCGGATGTGTCGGTTCTTGATGGATCAATTATGGGTTTTAGGGTTTGGCAACGGATTGATGGAAATTGAAATCGATCGGGGTTTCTGTGATATCTGTTTTTCGGTCTGATCACAAATTTTATGGATGTTGAGGGTTTTTGTTTTGTTGATATAGCTGATGATCTATGATTGTGGATTGGCTCCGTACCTATCCATTAATCTGAATAAGTTGTTTGTTACTTAACACCATAAGGTGTTTGTTTTCCTTTATTTTTCTTTTCAGCTTTATATTTATTTTAATTATTTAGGTTAATGGTAGTCAAAGGAGTGTCTTCTGAGTTAGAGAACCGTTGAGAACTTTACCTCCTAGTTGAATAACTTAATCATCAGTTCTGAGTTATCACAAATAATTTCCAGTCTAATAATCATCCATACTACATATGAAAGGAATAACAATTTATAATACCTCTACCGATTTGATCATGCTCCTTGTGAACAAAAGCCATTTTTTGCTCAACTTCTTGGAAAACTACATATAGTCAAGAATTTTAAAAAATAAAAATAAAATAAAAAGGAAGACGCTCCTTTGACTACCATTACCCTAAATAATTAAAATAAATATAAAGCTGAAAAGAAAAATAAAGGAAAACAAACATCTTATGGTGTTAAGTAACAAACAACTTATTCAGATTAATGGATAAGTACGGAGCCAATCCACAATCATAGATCATCAACTATATCAACAAAACAAAAACCCTCAAAATCCATAAAATTCGAGATCAGACCGAAAAACAAATATCACAGAAACCCCGATTGATTTCAATTTCCATCCGTTGCCAAACCCTAAAACCCATAATTGATCCATCAAGAACCGACACATCCGATCGGTAAAATAGATCAAAGCATATAAAATAAATAAATAAAAAGTAGATCAGCATTTGTGCAAAATTGGAAAAAATTTAGAGAGATTGCAGACCTCTAAATCGTACCTCGAAGAAGACTTCGGCTGAGATATACAAAGAACAAAGAGAAGCAGTAGAAGCACCACCGTGAGAGAATAGGAAGAAAGAGGGAGTCTCTAGGTCGGTTCGGTTGGAAGAGGATAATGGGGAGAGAAATAGCTTTAGAGGCGGCGGTGGAGGGTTAGGTTTTTTTTTTTTGGCTCAATTGCAACTTATACCCTCAACTATCTTCGTTTTTCAACTTGATACCTAAACTTTTTTTTTCGACTTGATACCCTGACATTTTTTTGGATAATAATATCCCTACCTTCAACCTACTCCCCAATGCCCCCTCGCTCCGACCCCCCTACCCCCCCTCGCACCCCCTCCGGACACCCTCCCCTCCCCTCTCCCCCCCTCCCGCGCTCCGACCCACCCCCTTCCCGCCAAGCCCCCCTCGCCCAGCTCCCCTCCGGCCGTGATCCCTCCCTCCCGCCTCCCCCTCATGGGGCGCGGCAGCGCGGGAGGGGAGTGCGCTGGGGCATCGGGGCGGGGAGAGGGTGCGGGGCGAAAAGGAGGGGGGAGGGGGGCCCGTGCGAGAGGGGGGGGGTGGTAGCCGGAGAGGGGGGAAGGGGATTGAGGGAAGGGCAAGGGCATTTTCAGATTTTTAAAATTTTTGGGAATGAAATTGAAAATATATAATAGTTGATAGTATTAAGTTGTTGAGTAAAAAAAGTTTAGAGTATCAACTTCAAAAACCGAAATAATTGAGGGTATCAAGTTGCAATTAAGCCTTGTTTTTTTAATACAGATTTAAGGGTAAAATGGTACTTAGACGGGAGTAATTCTGTTCTCGGTTTGGTTCGAATATGAAAATCCAAATCCGATCGGTACTTACTTTGGTATGTCTACAACCAAATGTTTACAACCGCCACGTGTCGGACTTCGATTGGAGGATGGAAAAAGTGGTGGGGTCGGATGGAGCCCATGTAGCAGGGGATTGAGAGGGGAGGTAGGACCCGATGGGACCCATGTGTAAGGAGTGGAGAAATGAACCTTGCTACTGGATCTGTGGTCGAGCCACACATCTCTGAATGCAGACATACTCATCAATTTGTATGCAACCCCTATATCATACTTTAACTATATATATAACAAGCCTATCCATTTACAAATAAACATCTTACATACGCACTCACAAATTTGAATCATAAGACAACATACATGTTGGCACAACCCACCTCTCTCACAGGGCACTTGAAATGGCCATCTCAATTCCTTCATGCCCGACCCCTATAACCCCGTTTTCCGGTATTTTTAAATTTTGATAGTTTTCTGGTATTTTAGAAATTTTAGATATACTATTTTCAGTAAAAATTTGTGGAGTATTAATTTCTGATTAATAAATATTTTTTTTACTTTTATGAAAATTGTTTATTGAAGATTTTAGAGGAGGTTCTAGCAACTAACCTAGAGTGGTCCCCAAGATTTCTAACTACCAAAACCAATTCCTAACAAACTTTCCTTTCCTCTAACCACCTAACAACCTCCATAACAAACTTTTGGCCAAATTTGTAACAAAACAATTGTTTTGTCCCATAGTGCAAATTCCCATTTGTCTACTCCACTTATTTAAACACTCAAAGAAGAAGAGAATAGATCTCTCTGTTCTAAATTTCCCATTTCCCTTTGCTCGAAAGCCCAAATCTCTTTTCCTTCTTCACCACGATCTCTCTGCATCCTAACCCTAAATTCATGGAGGGTGGCCATGGCGGAGCCGACCACTACCCCCATCGAGCTCCTCAGCTTCGACAGCATGGAGAGCTTCTCCTCTTGGCAACTAGGCTTTGGGAGAAATTATGGGCATGGGTAAATGCAGGTGGTGTGTAACTGTATAGTAGACTAAATATTGTGATATCATTTATTTACTATTCTTACAAGTTATTATTGTTATTAGGATAGAATTGTGGGAAATCTTATAGCAAGTATTTTTAATAAAATTATCCTAAAAATGTTAATTACAAATAATTGTATCTATTTAGCTAATCTTATTTGATATGATTTAACTATTGAAACTATTTTATAAGAGATGCAAATTAGTTAAGTAGTAATTTATAGTTAGCTTGCTATTTAAGCAATAAATCATTAGATAATAGTTTATCATTAATATATAGTTGGTTGCAATTGGTTAGATTTTGATCCATCACTAACTTCAGGTGGACTTACTGATCTATTCCTTATTCCCGATCACCCGGAGCAAGATAAGTACTTTCTATGGTTTTGTGCATTTACATATCTTGTACTTCTCTTAATGACACGATGTGACACGATATCTTGTAATCTTGTACTTTCTATTCTTGTACTTACTTGTGTCGGGGGGGAAATACACTAGCTATGTGATCAAACCCCGGTTCTAAAAATTCATGTAGATAGCTTAGGTCTCGCATCGTGCACGCGGGTCCTAAGCCGTACCGATATTCATGTACTCCTGTACATATTCCTGTACTCACCCCAGCCGGTCACATAGGCTAGTTGTATTTCAAACATTGTGCACATGTCATGTCTTGTACTTCAGGTTCATGGTTTACATTTCTATACTTTACTTCATGTACTTACATTCATGTTCTTTTCCTGTATTTTATATTTCATGTTCTTCTGTACGTAATTCCATATCATGATGTTCTTGTTCATTACCTAGAACTGTACTTTGCTCCGCTTCTGACTGGATATGTTGCAGGTGTACTTGCAGGATATTGTTCTACCCTATGGGCCAGAGTCCGGTATCTTAGCTGAGCAGGATGGAGACATGACTTAGCTAGAGGCTTCAGGTTTAGACTGCTTAGCTTTACTCTTAGATATTATTTTCTTAAAGTTTATAGCGTATTTCATTCTTGTCGACTCTGGTACCTTTACTTTATACAAACTTGTGGATTATGGTGATCTTTCTGTGATCGTTTATAGATGCTGTGATTTGTACTTATTCATATTGACTTGTTAGTTTTTCTAGCTTGGTACAACTTACTATGTTGAGTCTTCCAACGTAGGCTGGGCGTGTCCGACTCGTGTCCGATTATTCGGGAGCGGGTCGTGACAACCCCCCCTTTGTTATGGGTTGCTGCCAAGGCAAGCACACAACCATTCTTGGAAGAAATTCCATGTTGCTACTGTTGTACGAATCTCTTTGATGTCTTTTCTTTCTCAAGCATGCTATACTCTTAATATCCCAAGTCCCCTCTTATATAGCTATTGCATATAATCATTGCTCGAGCCCTTAGTATATTGCATCTGCTACTGCTAGGCAATACATGTCACCCCCAGTTTTCATAAACAGGAGTATTTTTGTCATTTTATATTTTTAAATATTTTTAAAATTTATTTTATTATTTATGATATTATTTTGGGGTTGAAATTTATTTTATTATTTATGATATTGTTTGGGGTTATTTGAGTCGGGTTCGAATTTTAACTCAATCCGACTTGAAACGGGGACCCGGGGGTAGTTTGACTCTAGTGGGACCCACACACTAGTTAGGCATGGCCCACATAATATTAATTTTAGTCCACATGATAGAAATATTTTAGTTAGAGGTTAGACTAATTATTATGGATAAGGTTAGTGTGATTAGAGACTTTAGAATGACTAATTTAGCCCCAACCAATTAGCCCTTTCCTAATACTCATAGAATAGGTTAGTGGGGGTATTTTGGACCTTATCATAATAGGACACATAGCCCTATATGGCCAGCCACTTTTGGAGAGGATAGGCTCAAGTTTATTTTATTATTCTCATCCACACTCTCTCTCTTGTTCTTTCCCAAATTCCTAGAGAGCAATCCCTAGCAATTTCTCCACCAAATCCTTCCACTTCGCCACCAAATCTTCTTCTTTCCTTCTCTATTCTAGCCAAGAAGGAAGCTACCCAAGTTTGAGAGGATTCGGAGCTCGTTCGTGTCCTTTTGGAATCTCTACGTGTCGGTGTCGCTCCGGGAAGGCTTTTCTTCGATTCGATCTACCGGGAGGTATAAATCTCTTCTCCTTTTCATTTCCTCATGCATATAGGTCTATTTTGAACCCATAAGAATAACCCCCATGGTTATATCTCCATTTGTGTCCATTTCGTGTCCATTTGGAGGTCATAGGAGTGTCCTTTGTATTGTGGTTGTGTCCATGTGGGAAAACCCCAAATTTGGACACACTATGTGTTGTTGTTATGTATGAATGAATTATTACATGTTTAATCTCATATTTTTGTATTGGAGATGTGTTCTATAGTGTCTCATATATATATATATTAGTGTAGAGAGTGAGTTCTTGATATATTATGTTATATACTTGTGTTCTTTTGTCTCAAACTACCCAAATTCGTCATGATTTTTATCCACGTTTTTAATTTCAGCCCTAACTTAGAAATGTCATAACTTCTAGCTCAAAGCTCGGTTTAATCTCCTGTTTTTTTTAAAAGAAGTGTATTGAAGTTAGCTTTCCAAAAACATATATTAATAGGCCTAATTCTTTCTGTAACTTTCTGGAGAATTATTTGAGTGTCAGCTGTACGAAAGACAAACGCGTTCTTGGTGTTTTCGCGATTCCGGGAGTTTCCGGAAACGAAAATGCGATCCGTTTAAAGTTTCGGAAAGCTAACACATAGATCTACAACATACTTTAATCCTAGATTTTAATTCATGCTGAGATGGTACAGTATTGATTATTAGTAGGAGTTACTATTCAGCATATGTATTTTGTGCACCCTTGTGTGTAATATAATGTTCTATTTGATTTTAACCCATGTTAATGTATATACATTATGTAATTAAATAGAGAATACAAGAATGAGTAAATATTTAAATAAATGATGTATGAGGTGTAAGTATCCTATCTAATGTAAGCATGTATAAGTATGGCTTGTAATGAATATGTAGGTTCCATAGTATGTAATGTATGGTGCATATAGTAGTGCAAGAGAATAAATGAATGATGAATGAATGCAAGCATGAATGTAATGTAATAATAGATGTAATGTATGTAATATACAAGTTAATAAGATGTAATGTTCTATGTTAACACAAATCCTATATTACCTCATGTACCCCTTACACTATGTAGACACTATCACACTTGACACTTTGACACTCTTTGATATGTATACACTATGTATGCCCATTTAACCCTCACTTGCCCCTTTGCCATGTTCACATACACACACATAGCCTCTTAAATAAGTATTTATAAATACAGTTAACTTAGCTATGTATGTATATTATATATATGTTAACATATTGTGTTGTAATATATAAGTTTATATAACCATTTGAAATGCCATGATTATAGACCTAATGTTGAATACCAATATATGCATGTGTATATATGTGTAAACATATATAGTTTAAAGTAATAGATTACCTAGTGTATATCCAATGTGAATTCTTGCCTATTTGAGTATTGAATAATTGCGTGCTATATAGAGTTGGGTGTATGTTGGCTTGTATAGCCTTGTATTGATGTGTGCTTACTAGGATAGTCTTGGTTAGGCCTAGTAAGACTTGTTGGGTTAGGACATGACCTAGTTTGACCTAGTTGACTAGTGCAGTTGACCAGATTTGACCAAGGGTTGACTTTGGCCTAGTTTGACCTAGATTCATGTAGAATGCATTGTAGTGCTTTATATTACCCTTCTGGACATGTTGTGACTTGTGCTATTCTAATTAGGAGCCAGACACATCTCCTCGGATAGTATCTTTACCTTGGACATTCAGATATCAGGCGAGTACATTCTCTGATCATTTTATATCTTGTTTAGGATTATATTTCCTGCTTTAGATTACTTTACATAATACTGACACGTTGGAAACACGGATTAGTACTATATGAATCTTGTTGTGCGATGTTATCCCCTTAGCGAATACATCGGATATTCGTGTTCGTGTACTTTATCGTGAGCATCGTGTACTCCTTGTATTCATGATATTCGTGTACAAATCGTGTGAAATCGTGTATACTCATGTATTCACATGATCTCGTGTGCGACTATACTTCGTGTGCAATAACATAACTAAACTAGATCCTTGTGTATTGATTGGGGCGGGGGAGTAGAAGTGGTTATGTAATCAATACAATAGATTACTCGTGTACAACCTCTGTAGATTACTCGTGTACAACATCGTGTCGTTTACATAACCATCTTGTGCTCTGAATCACTAATCACTATTAGTTCTCTATATGTTGTATCTATTTATTTACAGCCTCTCTTTTTCATCATGTTATTTCTTCAGATCTTGTATCTTACTTTACTGCATGATTATATTTTCTAACCTGCTATGAACTGTTGAGATGTAATGTGCTCGCTCCTGTCCTGACTGGACCTGTTGATAAATTTTACAGATAGCCTGGGATTGCCTGCTAGCCTAGAGGAGACACAGTAGAGGTTGTTTAGATAGTTATTTCATTTTGTCTGGAGTTGTATTTACTTGTGGATTACTGTATTTGAGTTTTGAGATGTATTTTTGGGATTATGTATCTTAGACACTTAGACTTCTATCTCTTGTATCTCTTTTGGATTTCATGTATATCTATCTTATCATTCTACCTTAGATTATGATTAAGTTGTACCTCTGTGTTGGCCTCCTTATGAAGAGTATTCATATTATGCTAGTTATAGTTCATGACCTAGAACAGCGTTCTACCGCCGACACTGCGGCGTAGGCTGGGCGTTGTTACGTACTCGTACCCTCACGGTGGGTGCGGGTCGTGACAATACAAGCCCCTACTATGCCAGCACTCTAGTTCCCATTCACTGATACTTTCCTAACATCGGCCCCTGCATGTAGTGTCCCATCCCGTGAAGTCAATCGGAGGAATCGAAACGCCGACGACGTTCGGACTTATCCTTGCATTCGACGACTTGAAGACATCGCTCAGGTGGGGTAGTTTCGATGAACTTGCCTCATCTTTGCCTTCACATAATAAATTGCGTGTTTTTAACTTGCACAAGTAGGCTTAATAATAAAAGAGACGAATCCACATAGCTAAAGAAAATTATCCCGACGGATCGAATCGAGTTTAGAACATAAAAAATGTCCTACGGTCTGATTAGAGTTGGTGCTCAGCGTGCTTTGAAAATGACACTCGGTCCTTCGTCCCGTGGCTTGGGAGAAGAAAAGTTGGTATTCGTCACAAACTATAAGTTAGCCTAAGTCATAGGCGTCGCCCGCGTAGATGCTCGATAAAGCATACACGTTTCCTTGATTGCAAAGCTCGGCGTAGCCTTGATCGTCCCACGAACTAAGTTGTATCGTACGGCTTATGGCATGAGTTTAGGTCCCTAAAGAATTTGGTTGTTCAATTTGAGCGTATGCACGGTCCTACGGTTCTACGGCTGCATATAGCCATTCGTTCCCACGGTCTTAAGGCTCGTCACATAGAGTGTGACTTCGACGATAGTGTCGTACGGAATACATTGGAGTATGAGACGTTCCTATGCACGTTAAGAAGTACGAGACGGTCCCTCGGTTGGGAGTCTCGTGTTCCTATGCACGTTAAGAAGTTCGAGACGGTCCCTCGGATGGGAGTCTCGCATTTCTATCCACGTTAAGAAGTACGAGACGGTCCCTCGGTTGGGAGTCTCGCGTTCCTATGCATGTTAAGAAGTTTCGAGGCGGTCCCTCGATTGGGAGTCTCGCGTTCCTATGTACGTTAAGAAGTATGAGACGGTCCCTCGGTTGGGAGTCTCACGGTCCCGATGTACGTTACGCAAGGTGTGGTTCAGAGCACGAGTTGCTAAGTATAGTTCCAGTTGTACCAACAAATTAGGCCATGCATTTACGTGAGTCTAGATGTCTCGTAGGTGCGTGGTCATTGGACACCTTGTCGACAAAGATTTCTGCCTAGACTGGTTATACGTCGGGGCACCGGGCCCATTCGTCCTAGGGGGTAGACGTTATAGCAGCACACGATTCATTGTGTGGGAGTAGTCGGGGGCTTTCCATGGGGCTCGCTACCTGCATCGAAGGACCCGCCGCCTACCCGAGCTATGTCCGCGATGGCTTGTCATGCCAGTGGCCTTTCATATAGATAATTGGCGTACTAAGCAGCGAATCCGCATGCACGGTGTCGGTCGTAACAAAGGAAGTATAAGCATGGTATGTGATGTGTTGTGGAAAGTGTGCACGATATGCACCCAAGGTAATATGAGCCTAAGATTTGGTTATACGTAAAGACATGTGTTTTGCCACGAGGTATGGCGTCGTACTTGAGTTCTCAACACCGGTTCCACAAGTTGTGTTAGACGTTTCGAGTTAAGTCTGGAAGGGCCGTAAGGCGAGTTTGGATAAGTCAGGTTACGCTGTGAGGCACGACCTCGATGTTTGAGGCACGGGCAAGTATTCAACACGACCGAGTTATTACGTCCCAAAGTATGGCACGAAAGGCAAGCACGAGGCGATAAGTTGAAGTTATTGGAACGAGAAGGTCTAGCGGTAAAGTATGAGTACATTATTAGTGCAAGGCACGGTGACGGTCTAGAGACACAAAATAGACCAAGGCGTCGGTCCTAAAATCGATCCTAGAAAGACAATCGTAAAGGATTTATGTTGCACAAAAGTAAATTAACGTGTCGGTTTTGTATGGGTGGACGAGGAGCTCACTCCACCAGTACAGTTGAGTACTGACACCCACTTAGTTTTCATGTGCAGGCACAGGTAGAAGCTCGTGGCGCGGAGCTCGCTTGGATGCGTCGAGGCACGGAGTTCCTTGGCGATTCGAAGCGTACGGCCATATGGATTCCAGATTATACGGGACATAATGTATGGACATCGCCTGTCACGCCCCAGAACAGAATATTGGAGAACGGGGGCGTACATAGCCAGCTACGTATATTGAAGTGCAACCCACCTCGCTATACGGTCACGGCTGTCTAGATACATGAGGGTTTAACTACAAGCCAACAGTCTCCTATGGTCATGAACAAGCCTATTGTCTCAATCTCAAGCAAGCAATAATAGTTATAAGATGTCAGAGCACCAAATATATAATAGCAAGACATCCCATATATTACATATTGGATGATCATGAAGCTAGTCGTACAAAATGTCAAGACTAGCAAGAGTTCATACATGATCAACCCTAGGATCTGTCAATCATGTTACAGCCCGTAGGCAGATAGTAAGTAAAGGTGCAATACGAGCTAACACGTGCTCGACGGCTAAACGCCTCAAAAGAAAAAAAATTTACAATAAAATGGGAGGAAAAAAAGAAACCCACTCGTTGTCAGGGTTACGCTTGGTGGTCACCATCTGGCTGGAAGACAGGTGGATCCTCTGGTACTGCTCTGATATCTGGCCACACAAAACCAGCTGGGTCAGACCCCAGAAAGAGCAAGTGCCACAAAGGAGGCTTCACTTAGGAACTAAAACCAGTATATCACAAAGAATATTAAAGATAAAAAATAAAAAACTGATAATAATAGAGATAACAACAGTAAATTGAGTACGAGAAAACCATTCAAGTAGCCAGGTCACAACCCTTAAACCAAACAAGGACCGAGGTTGTAACCCTTTACCTGAATAGAAACCCGTCTCAAATACTATTGGTACAGTGAAGACAATAAACGAAAAGAGGACACAGAACTGCTCTGGGAGCCAGTTACAACCCTTAAACCAAACAAGGACCGGAGTTGTAATCCTTCGCCTGAACAGAACTGGACCCCTGATCTTTATTGCTAAGGCCAGTATAAATAATCATGGTATTAAGGTAAGATAAAACATGACATACATGGCATGGGGTTTCAATAAGACAATGAACGAAGAGAGGACACATAACTGCTCCGGGAGCCATGTTACAACCCTTAAACCAAACAAGGACCGGGATTGTAATCCTTCGTCTGAACAAAACTGGACTCCCGATCGTTATTGTTAAGGCAAGCATCAATAATCATGTCATGTCACAATCTTGCACAGGATCAGGATAAAACTAAGCTGGAATAACTCCATCCAATCAATCACGGCCAATCAAGAGTACGGCTTGATACTTTATCTAACTAGGGTTATCACGGGCCTAGTTACTAGCAAATGCAATAAAATTATCCCAATAGCCACAAGTCCTGCAGACCATCCAGGTTATCCAGGTCGAATGTCCGTTTATGAAGGATGCAACACGTCACTGTGTGCTGAAAATGTGCCCTACTCGTCGGTAGGCTACAAGTCCACTTAATGCGCCCAGATAACGGGATTGTTTGTGGCTGAGAATCTCTTCATGTATACTGAATTATTCTAGTTTATTAGCCTTAGTCAATTACTGTAGGTATCCCTGACCGTGGTACTCAAGGATCCCTATCCTAGACATGATGAAAGACAGTACTAGTTTATTTGTACAAATACAATCGCCCACGGTGTCCAGGTCATTCATTCTTGTCATGTCGTACTAGCTGTCGCAACAGCATATCGAAATATATTATGCCAGTTTGTTTGTCAAGAGTGCGCCACGGCGGGCCACTATCGTGTTCCTGGAATCGTATCAGAATTTACATGATATGAGCATAAATCTGACATTTCAATTAAACAATAATAATGGTAATAAAATATAATAATAAAAGGTCAAGATTGTGAAAGGAGCCATGCGGCTAAAAAAATAGAGCTCATGCGGCTGGAATATGGCAACTCCATGCGGCTAATGATCCAGGGACAGCTTATGCGGCTGCAGAACACTCAAGCATATGCAGCTGCTGAAGAATCGACTTCATGCGGCTGGAGAAGACAGGGCCTTATGCGACTGCACTTGGCAAGAGCCATGCGGCTCGGGAATGAAGGGGGCGCATGCGGCTGGGAGGTGATAAGTTCATGCGGCTGGAAGTACTGCGGGGCTCATGCGGCAGCGGGGATCTCAGGCTTATGCGGCAGCAAAACGGATGGGGCTTATGCGGCTGAAAGAGTGCACACTCATACGGCCAGAAAATCTCTTGCATATGCGGCTGCGGGGCTTGCGAGTCTTATGCGGCAAGAATATACAAGCTTATGCGGCTAAGTTATGCTAAAGCTTTGTACGGCTAGAGGGAATACGAGTTATATGCGGCTACAGGAATTGGCGCCATGCGGCTCAACTGAACAGAGTTTATACGGCTACAGGTAGACAGAAGTTCATGCGGCTCGTATTATGTCGAGGCCTATGCGGTTGAAAAATGCCAGGCGGCTGGAAGACTTGCCACATGAAGTTTCATGCGATCAAGTGCTGCCATACGGCTAAGAGGTTCATGCGGTCAGCACTGTTCTTCTTCTCCACTTGTCCGAGAAGAAGAACCATGGGGTCCATGGTTTCAAGGCTCATAAATTCTCCATTCGAAGTCGTAATTCAGATTTCCATAGGTCAAAATGGGGTAGAACGAAATTCTCTACAACATGGAACCATCAAAACTTGGAAATAACAATGTTAAGTAGATCAAAACCCAATAAATCCAAAAATAATATAAACTTAGATCTACATAAATTGAGCCATGAAAATTAGAAATGCTAAGTACTAAAGTGTGTTAGAATCTCGAGAGGAAGAGAATAAAACAATAAAACGAAGTTCCTCCATAAAGCAAGCTACACTTGCCTAAGCTCTCTTTCTCTCTCCCTCTCTTCCTGGTGGTTGAAGAAGTAATGGTGGTGAAGAAAAAAATAAATGAAGAGAGAGAATAGGGGAATGGGTAATAAAGGATGATGGTGGTGGTAGGTAGGGGTTCTCCCCCTTGGTTCATGATGAACCATGGCAACCCAAGCCTAGCCGAACCAACCCAAAATAAACCAAGCCATGTAATGCCAAGATAAGCCAAGCAAGGAATCATACAATACAAGATAAAATACGTACACGTATTTCAAAATACGTAATACGAACTATAGGCATTACAACTCTACCCACCTTAAAAGAATTCCGTCCTCGGAATTTAATTAAGAGGCTAGAAGGACAAGAACAAGCTATACTATTCATAGGCAAGCTATACTAATCAAGCAATCAAGTAATTATTCATGCAAGCAAGGAATCGAAGGCGTGAGGCATAAGAAAGATATCATACCTCACGAGTCAAATAGGTCAGGATATCGCGATCGGATATCATCCTCACGCTCCCACGTTGACTCATCCAAAGAGTGATGACCCCAAGCAACTCGTACTAACTTGATAGTCTTGTTCTTGAGTGTCTTCTCTCTTCGGTCCAATATAGACACGGGCCTCTCCTCATACGAAAGGTTGGTACCAACAACCAATTCTGACTGATCTAGGATGTGCCTCGGGTCCGAGATATACCATCGCAGTTGGGATACATGGAACACATCATACACCGCACGCAACAACGACGGGAGAGCGAGACAATAGGATACATCTCATACTCACTCCAGAATATCGAACGGTCCTATATACCTAGGACTAAGCTTTCTCCGTACGCCGAAATGAATGACGCCACGGTTAGACAAAATCCTCAGGAATACATGGTCACCGATAGAAAACTCAAGAGGGCGCCGATGAGAATCGGTCCAATGACGCTGGCGATCTTGGGACCCTCGAAGATGATCTCTGACTCTCCTGACCACCTCAACGGTCTGAGCAATCATTTCTGGACCGAGCATCTGTCTCTCTCCGACATCGTCCCATGCTAGCGGGGATCAACACTTCCTACCATACAGTGCCTCGAACGGTGCCATATGGATACTAGATTAGAAACTATTGTTGTATGAGAACTCTACCAGGTGCAGATGATCTTCCCATGAACCACCAAAGTCGAGGGTACAAGATCTCAACATGTCTTCGAGAGTCTGGATCGTGCATTCCGACTGACCATCTATCTGCGGGTGATAAACTGAGCTGAACTGGAGGCGAGTTCCCAAACTCTCTTGCAAGCTGAGCCAAAAGTGCGACGTAAACCTTGAATCTCGGTCCAAGGTGATACTGACTGGTACACCGTGAAGTCTGACGATCTGCCTGAGGTACATCTCTGCTAGCTGAGCCGTTGACTGACCAACTCTGAACGGGAGAAAGTGAGCCACCTTCGTGAGTCGGTCAACTATAACCCAAATAGCATCTCGACCAGCTGGGGATCTAGGCAATCTAGTCATAAAATCTATGGTTACATGCTCCCACTTCCATTCTGGAATTGGCAAGGACTGAAGAAGTCCAGCTGGCCTCTGATGTTCAGCTTTAACTTGTTGGTAAACCAAACATCGAGAGACAAACCGGGCTATCTTCCTCTTCATGCCATTCCACCAAAAGTGCTGACGGATATCACGGTTCATCTTCGTACCGCCGGGATGGATGGAATATTGAGAACTGTGAGCCTCTGCCGTGATCTCCTGTCTGATATCTCCACTGGGTACACAAAGACGCTTCCTATGCCTAAGTGTACCATCTTTATGGATACATAACTCTGGTCTTCATCCTGCCTCACACTCTGCTCTGAGTCGCTGAAGCTTGGAATCTGTTGACTGCGCCATCCGGATCCTCTCGACTATAGTGGACTGAACTTGCATGCTGGCTATCAATGCCATACTGGAAGGGAGGACAACTTCTATACCCATCTTCTGAAGATCAGCTAATAGCTCTGGTTACGCTGTTAGGAAATAAACTCCGGATCTCCTGCTCAATGCATCTACAACAACGTCGGCCTTTCCATGATGATACTGCAGGTTGACATCATAATCCACAAGTAGCTCCAGCCACCTCCTTTGACGCATGTTAAGATCCTTCTGGGTGAAAATATACTTCAGGCTCTTGTGGTCGGTGAAAATCTCTATCCTATCTCCATATAGGTAGTGCCTCCACAACTTAAGTGCAAACACTACTGCTGCCAGCTCCAAGTCATGGGTTAGATAATTCCTCTCATGATCACGAAGTTGTCGTAAAGCATAAGCTATTACCTTCCCATGCTGCATCAGAACACATCCCAAACCTCTGCCTGAAGCATCACAATACACTGAGAATCCTCCGGTTCCATCTGGAAGCGTGAGAATAGGAGCCATCATCAATCCTCGCTTCAATCTCTCAAAAGAATCCTGGCACTCTACTGTCCAAGCAAACTGCACATCCTTGCGGGTCAACTGGATCAATGGCGCTGAAATCCTAGCAAAGTTCGAAACAAATTGCCGGTAGTAGCCGGCCAATCCAAGAAAACTGCAAACTTCTGCCACTGTGCTAGGTACCGGCCACGTTTCAATGGCCACGATCTTCTGGAGATCCACTTCAACTCCTCCTCGGGTGATGATATGACCCAAGTATAAAATACGATCGAGCCAGAACTCGCATTTACTGAACTTGGCATACAACTGGTGCTTTCTGAGAATCTGGAGGACAACTCAGAGATGTTGCTCATGTTCTGCCTCACTCTTGCTGTAGACCAAGATGTCGTCTAGGAACACAATCACGAACTGATCCAAATAAGGCATAAAGATACGATTCATGAGGTCCATGAATACTGTCGGCGCATTGGTTGCTCCAAATGGCATCACAAGGAACTCCCAATGTCCATATCTCGATCTAAAAGCTGTCTTCGGGATGTCCTGCTCTCTAACTCTGATCTGATGGTATCCTGAACGCAAATCAATCTTCGAGAATACTGCTGCCCCCTTGAGTTGATCAAACAAGTCATCTATCCTCGGAAGAGGGTATCTTTTCTTGATTGTCACTGAGTTTATGGTACGATAATCTACACATAATCTGGACGTACCATCCTTCTTTTTCACAAGAAGCATTGGGGCTCCCCAAGGCGATCCACTAGTACGAATGAATCCTTTGGTTCTAAGTTCTTCAATCATCTTGTACAATATCTCTAACTCTGGCGGCGCCATCCTGTAGACTCTCTCTGATACTGGGGCTGTCCTGGGGATCAAGTCAATGGTAAACTCGATTTCCCGCTCTGGCGGCATCCCTAGAAGCTCTTCTGGGAAAATATCTGAAAACTCTTCAACTATCCGAGGTAACTGCACTGCTGCTACTGCCATCCGCAACACCGGAGGAGAAGGTTCAACTTCGCCTCGGGAGAAGGAAAACTCAGGCTCGCCTGGAATGCTAAAAACAACCCTGCCAATGTGGCAGTCTATCCTAGCATACTGGTCCCTCAACCAATCCATTCCTAAGACCACATCATAATCGGCCAGCGGGAACTCTATCAATCTAGCGGAGAATTCTCTACCGCTAACTACGATCCGACACAAGGAAAACACTCTATCTACTCCCACAAGTCGGTTACCAGTAAGTATATTGAGCCTCACTGATAATGACTCGGGCTCCAATCATATCCGTGTCGTAAATCGTGCAGACATAAATGAATGCGAGGCACCAGAATCAAATAATACTGAAGTTGGAAAGGTGTTGACGAGAATAGTACCTGCCACTACCTCACTTGGTGCTATTCCTTCTTCTCCCATGGTCAAAGCCAGCACTTGACCATGTCCTCTGGGTGTGGGTCCCCTCTGCTAAAAATTTCTCTGCCTGCTCTGGATCAGGGCTTGGGAATACTGTTGCGATCTCTGCTGCTGGAATGCCTGGACCTGCGTCGACAATGGCCTCGGGAACGGGTACTGCAGCTGCTGTTGCTGCTGGACTGGTGCTGGTCCTCTAACTGAAGGACTAGGGAAGGCCGATGAACTCTCTCTGTTCGGGCAGTTCCTAACCCTGTGGTCCGGGGCACCACAAACCAAGCACAAACCCTGTGCTCTGCGACACTCTGATACCACATGCCCTGGCTACCCGTAGTGTGAACATCCAACTGCGGAAGACTGCTTCTGCTGCTGAGGGTGCGTCGGAGTGGAATGCTGAACCGACGTCACTGAGGCCGTCCGCCTTGGAGCTCCAATGTTCAAAGCTCCGGCTGTCGGGGCTGGTGCTGATGACTGATTCATCTGGCTCTGGGATCGCTTTCGACCTCCGGTCCTATCCACGATCCTCTAGGAGGTATACTCGTGCCTCCTAGCTGCTCTCAATACTGCATCAAAAGTCTGACGCTCAAACTGCTCCACTGCCAACAAGATCTCTAAATGGAGCCCCTGCTGGAACCGCTGGTCCCTATCAAACTCGGTCGCTACCAAGGTGGAAGCAAACCGACTGAGTCTCAAAAACTCGGCCGCATATCCGTCGACCGTCCTGCCCATATGTTTCAGATTGGTGAACCTTGTCTGTAGATCATACCGAGCTACATCATCAAAATACTTGGTCTGGAATCTCTTCCTGAATACTGCCCAGACAATAGGGGCCATTAATCCAACGGCCTGTGCCGTCCACCAGCTGCGGGCAAGATCCAATAGCTGTAGGCGCACCACGACCACCTTCTCATTCTCTGGAGTCATGGCTGCTTCTAGAATCACTTCTGTGTCCTAAAGCTATGCATCTGCAGCGATCGTATCTTCACTGCCGTCGAAGAAGGGAGGGTTCAAGCGCTTGAAGCTGTTGGCCGCGCTATTACCCTGATGACCTCCTCTGGTCAAAGCGTCTGCCACCGCCTGGTGCAAGGCATCTCCTCGACGATCCTGGGAGGCTAATAGTGACCTGATGATACCCACCAAAGTGCCATCATCAGGCTCTGCAGGCTGGATGGGGTGAACTGGTGGCTCTCCTCCAGTATACACGACTCTGGAGGCTACTCCTGAATGTTGGGCTTGATCTCCAGGTTGAGACTGGTCCACGGGAGGTGCTCCGCCTTGCTGATCGGCAGGTCCAGGAACAATACCGCTGAAGAAGACGACATAGGGAACAATAAGAAAGGACCAGGACAGATCAATGATACAAGCATGTGATCAGGTCAAGATTCTCAGGGATTTGAAGATACGAGCAGAGATCAAGGAAGAGTACTGATTGAGACATCTATTCGATAAACATTCACATATCTTGATTTTTAAGACCTGCATAGGCCACAACTTAAATCATATCACGCCCCAGAACCAGAATACTTGTCACGACCCGCACCCATTTTTTTTTAAACGGATACGAGATGTGTCCAAGCCAGCCTATGCCGCAGTGTCGGCGGTAGAACGCTGTCACGGCCATGAGAATCAAAATCACAAATAATGTTCATTCACAAAAATTAATTTAACTTACAATAATCACAAGATTTACATTTGCAGAAAAATATAAACTTGTACAAATATTGGAATGACTACAACTCCGCTATCTACCTAGTTTCTAGGCTTTTGTCTGCAAGTACCCCCCGTATCTCCCATGCTAAGTGAATCCACGGCTAACCTGAAAAATGTTGGTTTTCAGTCAGGAATGGAACGAGCACAATTCACTGAATGCAATTTCAAATAAAGAAAATGACTATAAAACAAAGGTTAGACATCAATCATGAGTTTTGAAAATAAACAGTAAATACGAAAAACCAATAGCAATAAATAGACACAAAATACTTTTCCCAACTGTTAGAAGTACCTTTGACATGTGATCGGTCTGGGCCACTACACCGCACGGTCTACGATGTCTACTTGCAGAAAAGTAAGCACTGTCTACGATGTCTACTTGTAGAAAAATAAGCACTGTCTATGATGTCTACTTGCAGAAAAATAAGCACTGTCTACGATGTCTACTTGAAAAAAATAAGCACTGTCTACGATGTCTACTTGCAGAAAAATAAGCACTGTCTACAATGTCTACTGCATGAAAATAAATACTGTCTATGGTCGGATCACACATCCTTGGTACTTCTCATTCCCGACTCAACAATTTATAATAGAAAATAATCACATAACCAATGGCCAATCAATAAAATATAGTGAAAATCAATATCGAAATGCAGACAATAAACTGTACTCGCCTGTGGTCCTCTGCTGGTGAAACCGACAGTCTGAGCTACTCATTGTGCCACAATAGTCAAAACCCGTACTACAGTCCCCGGAAGCTGAAATAAACATTATCAATGTTCTCAGAATAGTCAAATTAGCTAGAATTTCCTGTCCTTAAGTCCAATTTTGGACACAGGAACAAAACGATAATTTTGGGCAAAAACGATGTCCTGCCGTTGGACCCGCTTTGCACCGAAAAGCGTGCCAGAGTCAACGGTCTCTAATGTCGTCAAACTACATGTCTACGGATCTAGTTTTTCGATACGAACCAAACCGTATGTCCAGAGTTGGATTTCGGCAGGCCGTGCATAAAATCACCCGTTGAGTGGGACCGTAGAGCCCGCAAAACGACGATTTTATCAACTGTCTCAGAATTGGACCAAAATTGGCATACAGGACCAGAAAAACGATACGGTCCTGTTGGCGCAAGTTTCGTCTCGATCTGACGAACGTGCACAAAGTAATTAGGAAATTTGCAAAGTATACGATACGGTGAATTTCGACGGATACGCATCAAATTCGTCGTGCACACGCGACCAATTTGAATTCCGTCAAAGCCCACACGACCACGAAGCCGTTACGCAGCTTTCGATGCTTACGATGCGCGACCATGTCGCCCGAAATGGCGGGGCGCACGTCGTGTGGATGGTTTTTCAAGTTTTGAAAACAGTTTTTTTCCTTTTTTTTTTCTTAATTTTTAGAATCGATTATCTTCCTGTATGATAAACGAAAAATAGTTCTACAAAAAGCGTTCTAATCTCGTATAGGTTGTCTTTAAACCTATTCAAGTGTATTTCTAAATTTCCTAATATCTAATCAAGGATTCCTCTTCCAAAATGGTGTTTGGACCCAGTTTATGTTCTGTTCAAAAACAGATTTTCATCGATTTTCTATGAATTTTCCTGAGCAATCTAGGACGAATTAAAACAATCTATTTTAAGGGACTTACAATGGGTTAGGTCGTCTACGCGTAGGTTTTTGTAGATCGAAAAATGATCAACCGAGGAGATAGAAAAGAGGGGAGAACAGGGTTACCTTGATGTGGGTTGCTGCTGCATCCATGTGCTTCAACTCGCGCGTGCACGGCCGGCCTTGCCGTGCCGGTGGCGGCCTTGCGGAGGCGCTGGGACCGCCCAGGGGTCGGGGGAGGGTGGCGCGTGGTGGTGGCATGGAGGAAGTTAGGGTTTCGGTTGCCAGCCCGGTCGAACTCTCGACTACTCTTATATATATATCTGTTGTAAAACCGAAGCTTGAAATCTCGGTTTGGGTGGCAGCAAGGTCTCATGAGGGGCCCATGCAATGGAGTTGACCGAAGATTTGTGCTCAGTGAATATGTGGGCATGTTTGCTTGGTTATCATTCTTTTTTTTCTATTTCCTTTTTAACTATTTTATGTTAATACATATATATATATATATATATATATATATATATATATATATATATATATATATATATATATATATATATATTTGCATAGGTATTTATGCATATATATATATATATATATGCATAAATACCTATGCAAATATATATATATATATATATATATATATATATATATATATATATATATATATATATATATATATATATATATATATATATATATATATATATATGCATAAATACCTATGCATATGTATACGTACATATATATATATATATATATATATATATATATATATATATATATATATATATATATATATATATATAAAATATATATATATATATATATATATATGCATAAATACCTATGCATATGTATATGTACATATATACGCGTATATATATATAAATATATATATATATATATATATATATATATATATATATATATATATATATATATATATATATATATATATATATATATGCATAAATACCTATGCATATGTATACGTACATATATATGCGCATATACATATATATAATATATATATACACACATATATAAATATATATATATATATATATATATATATATATATATATATATATATATATATATATATATATATATAAAATATATATATATATATATATATATATATACACATATACGTATATACATTTATTTATATATACGTACCCGTATTTATATATATACACACATATATGTATTCATACATATATAAATTTATATGTATATGGTTAATGCATATCTATACCACATATTTATAAATACATACATACATACTTATATATATATATATATATATATATGTATATACACACACATGTAAATATTTACACAAAATGTATGTCTCTATATATCTTCCTATATACACACTTCAATAAAGTACATATTATAACCTTATCATATTGTATATATATATTTACTCCAAATATATATAACCCTATATATATATATATATATATATATATATATATATATATATATATATATATATATATATATATATATATATATATATATATATATATATATATATATATATATATATATATATATATCTATGTCTCAATATATATTCATATGAATACTAGTATAATAGTATCTATAAAAATCTAATTAAAATACCAGTATTATCTATTCCTAGATTAGGGCCTATTTTATACAAAAGTCACTAAATATCACTAAACATAATATTTATAATATTATTATACAAATACATAAAAATATTCCTCAGTTTATTAAAATGGAATACAACACTATCTTACAAAATATGTTAACACGAATGTCATTGGACGTCTCGCCTGTCTACATGGGCTTGGACTTGGTACAGGTCCAGTCCAGGCTAAAATGGTACAACTGGGTCACTTAAATGTCAAATAATAATAATAATAAATAAATAAACTATTTATAATGGTCATGTCACAACTTGGCCTGATTTTCCTAGTTAGGACATCGCTATGGCTCGGTTTTCCTTGGCATGACTAATACACTAGTCAAGGCACGTCACTGCACTATCCGTGCCATGATTCCTAGTCACCTTGTACTCCAAATCTCAACTATGGCTAAAATCATCTACCGTAATAATTAACTATTTAATTATTTATAAAATTCTAAAATCACTATTTAAATTAAATAGATAATAAAAAATATTTGAAAATTCTCGGAAGGGAGGCTACAAATCTATCTACCTTAAAAATAATTTCGTCCTCGAAATTCAAATTCATAACTATTTCTTAAAATTCAAAGTCTAGTATTCCCTTAATCTCCTCAAATTTAATTTCTCAAAAATATTTATGGCCTTCTCTAGTCATTTGGTATTTACGAAATCTCGAGGACTTCTACCCACCTTAGGTCACACTACTCCCTTGAAACTAAAATCTTAAAAATCTTCATACTGGTTGCTAACAATCCTACCAACAATTATCTGGTCATATGGTATCTACAATCCTCTCGTATCTATCAAGCAATTCGAATTTTAACTAGCAACAAACTTACACAAGTGGCTAAGAAATGTTGATAAACTCTAATAAGCATGACCATTTGTTGCTCTGAAATAGGAAGGACGGAAGGATAAGAAAACTAGTCGAGAGCAATATGAGGTTTCAAGGGTGATAAAGAGTATCTGATGATATACGTATAAAGAAAGTTTACGACCCATTGACTTATTTGCTAAATTGGGCTACTCTAGTCCAGTCACTTGCTAAATCGAAGAACACTTATTTCTTAGAGGGGCTTACAAACCATACAATACGAAAATTCCGTTCTCGGTGTTCTAAACAACATTCTAAAATAGGACTGAATTTGAGAAATCAAGATTGTGATCTTAATGGGTTCTCTATTTGGACATCAGTCGTTGGTTGGATGAACATTAGGTTTCAATCTATACGGACTAGACAAGATCCTAATGATAAAACTATTCCTACTAGATTTGGGTATCCTAGAATAGGTTTCTACCCAAGGGATTGAGCCAGTTTCCCGTCAGGTTGGTTGCTAGGTTCATGAAGCCCAAAAATGCGCCTTCCGAGACTTTTGTGTTTAAGTAGCACATGAGACCTTAATTGGGTGGCACACTAGTGGCATGTGCGTAGTGGGCTTCGAGTAGATCACAACCATATATTAGATCGAATGAATTGAGTCGAGGTTGAGGCTCTAGTGGAAGTCGGGAAGTATACCAGTATTATGGTAAGGGTTATAGCTAGTCCTTTTTGACCTAAAAGTCGTACCATAAAAATAGAGTACAAGAGGACGGGTTTGAGTGGGACAAGATATACCTAGGTGAAGGTGGACTCGTCTAGGTCTTGCATATGAAATTTGTTGGAAGATAACAGCTGGTCTCATGCTCCGAATATTAATGACACGGCCGGGAACACAAAATGATCTAAATGGAAAGTGGGAGTCCATAGGGCACTAACTATCATTTTAATAAAAATTATTCTAATCAATCGGTAATCCTCGTGTATCCTAAAATTTTAGAAGGCTTACGGTCTACCCACCTTAGAAGCTAGGACATGGTCTTAGGAATAATGAGGTCAGAAGAATTCCAAAATTCAAGTATTATACCTCGACTCTTGTTAATAAAGAATCAAGCACGGCGTAACGGGATAATACTTGTTGGAAACCAATCTCGGGATGAGTGTCTACCATATTCACGGTAAATTATTGTCCTTAGTCTTGTCTATTCGTCTCATGTCTAAACTGTGGGCTTTGGTCGAGGGACGGTTGAGTCAAGGCATAAGGGTTGAAAGTAAAGGCAATATTTAAGAAAATATTTAGAGACACAACGAATTATTTCTTGAGAATAGATAGTCTCCTGGGTTGGCATTATGACTAAGGGTAAAACCCTAATCATTCTCAAATTCAGATGGCTTGAAAGTCCCGATAACAGTTTGGGGTCGAGAGGAGAACGAGTAACTCAATCACATGGCTTGCTGACGATAACTACCCTTGCGTATACAACCACCATAGCCATGGGGATACGCGGTATCTCGCTACCAATTACGAGCTTTTGTCTTTCCAAATCAGTGAAAGACAAAAACAATAAAGAGTTCAAAAAAAATGTTACTGAATACAATCATGTGATTCAAAGGTGAACGTATAATTCAAGAGGAATTGTCAAGCAGTCGCGGATGAGATCCTAGATACCTATATATCTCCATCCACGTAGTGTAATTAAACGAAGAGCGAACCAAATGCATCATGGTTGATCTTACCATAATACACTGATTCTGATTAGACAATAAGTTAGCAGGCGTTCCCACTAAACATATGCCTCGAATCAAGCTCGAGAACAGAGTAAGCTTGCAAAACTAAGCTGTAACAGCAGCGTTTGTTAAGATAGTCGAATACAATTATGCGAGATTTTTGAAAGAAGGCACAAGTAGTTCGAGTTTTGTGAGAATCAAACCTTACCCGGTGTTCTTGCTTATACAGTCTTCCTACTATCTTCTTATCCACAAGGACTTGGTCGACTAGTGGGTTATGGACATTCTAAATTCCATATTTTAGGTAAACCTATTAGTGTCAGTCGATTACCTCTTCAATAGATCACAAGAACCACGAAATGCTAGGTCGGAAGACACGCTACCCAATCTCACAGAACTTCCACTAATATTGGCTTCGGATCTTATAGAACATACTGGGCACGGTCCTATCCTCTATAGTACCCTAAACTTGTAATCACGTCTGAAATCATTTCACCGAGGATTATGCCTCGTCCGTATACTCGGGCGATGGTAAACTCTTGGTTCTGTGATTCAGATGTGACATGCTACCAGATACTCTACCTTATCTCGATACCCGGGTAACTATGATCAAAGAGGACCACTAGCCATAGTTTTAGGAATATTCTATAACCTATAATTTTTTTACAAATTTCAACTCTAGGGTCGTGTCTCGCCAGTGCGCTGCTGGCTGCAGTGAGTCCATAGTCTCCATAATTCAAATAAATAGCGACAGTGCGCTGCTATCCTGCCATTATGAGTCAACTAATATTTTCGTATCTATATCTACAAAATTCTTGAGCTTTTAGAGAATCGAACAAGTCGACTATGAAATAAAGCGTAAGTATCTATCAGTGATAATCCTTAGAATAAAAGATGAACAGAGAGGAAAGAACTGAAGACAAAGAAATACAAACATTCTAATATCTGTTCCGTGTGTATTCAAACATTGAGAAAAACTTTGAACCGAAACTAACTCGAGGTCCGTATATGGATAATCTAATCAGAAATTATATAAAATAATAATCCTTAGGGCAAAAATAGGGACTAAGAGGCAATTCGGACTAAGATGTGAGGATGATATCTAAAGGGGCAAGGAGAAGGAATTGCACCATTTATCAAGGTTAGATCATTATTTCTAGGAAGCCCTGTCTCACCAAGTGAATAATCTATCCACATTGGATCATATCGTCATATCAAGAGGTAATAGTGTACCTATGGGGATCTGATAAACTATCAAAATTAATAACTTCCTATCTACATTGCATGGCCTAGACTACCCATCGGTAAATTTGTATAAGGGACTCCTAGTCCTAGTCATTCTCTTAAATTAAATTAATCCTTGTTCGTGATTGAGCATGTTCTAGTCGCAGGCTCACAATAGTACAACTAACTTAAGTACCATCACGAGTTCGCAAGATTTATGAAGACTGACCTGCATGGGCCACCACAAAAACTTGTCACGACCCGCACCCACTTTTTTTAAACGGATACGAGATGTGTCCAAGCCAGCCTACGTCGCAGTGTCGGCGGTAGAACGCTGTCACGACCATGAGGATCAAAATCACAAATAATGTTCATTCACAAAAATTAATTTAACTTACAATGATCACAAGATTTATATTTGCAGAAAAATATAAACTTGTACAAATATTGGAATGACTACAACTCCGCTATCTAGCTAGTTTCTAGGCTTTTGTCTGCAAGTACCCCCCGTATCTCCCATGCTAAGTGAATCCACGGCTAACCTAAAAAATGTTGGTTTTCAGTCAGGAATGGAACGAGCACAATTCACTGAATGCAATTTCAAATAAAGGTTAGACATCAATCATGAGTTTTGAAAATAAACAGTAAATACGGAAAACCAATAGCAATAAATAGACACAAAACACTTTTCCCAACTGTTAGAAGTACCTTTGACATGTGATCGGTCTGGGCCACTACACCGTACGGTCTACGATGTCTACTTGCAAAAAAGTAAGCACTGTCTACGATGTCTACTTGCAGAAAAATAAGCACTGTCTACGATGTCTACTTGCAAAAAATAAGCACTGTCTACGATGTCTACTTGCAGAAAAATAAGCACTGTCTACAATGTCTACTTGCAAAAAAATAAGCACTGTCTATAATGTCTACTGCATGAAAATAAATACTGTCTATGGTCGGATCACACATCTTTGGTACTTTTCATTCCCGACTCAACAATTTGTAATAGAAAATAATCACATAACCAATGGCCAATCAATGAAATATAGTGAAAATCAATATCGAAATGCAGACAATAAACTGTACTCGCCTGTGGTCCTCTGCTGGTGAAACCGACAGTCTGAGCAACTCAATGTGCCACAATAGTCAAAACCCGTACTACAGTCCCCGGAAGCTGAAATAAACATTACCAATGTTCTCAGAATAGTCAAATTAGCTAGGATTGTCTGTCCTTAAGTCCAATTCTGGACACAGAGACAAAACGATAATTTTGGGCAAAAACGATGTCCTACCGTTGGACCCCATTTGCACCGAAAAGCGTGCCAGAGTCAATGGTCTCTAAAGTCGTCAAACTATATGTCTACGGATCTAATTTTTTGATACAAATCCAACCGTATGTTCAGAGTTGAATTTCGGCGGGCCGTGCACAAAATCACCCGTTGAGTGGGACCGTAGAGCCCGCAAAACGACAATTTTATCAACTGTCTCAGAATCGGACCAAACTTGGCATACTGGACCAGAAAAATGATATGGTCCTGTTGGCATAAGTTTCGTCTCGATCTAACGAACGTCCACAAAGTAATTGAGAAATTTATAAAGTGCACGATACGGTGAATTTCGACGGATACGTATCAAATTCGTCGCGCACACGCGACCAATTTGAATTCCGTCAAAGCCCACACGACCACGAAGCCGTTACGTAGCTTTCGATGCTTACGCTGCACGACCACGTCGCCCGGAATGGCGGGGAGCACGTCGTGTGGATGGTTTTTCAAGTTTTGAAAACAGTTTTTTCCTATTTTTTTCTTGATTTTTAGAATCGATTATCTTCCTGTATGATAAACGAAAAATAGTTCTACAAAAAGCGTTCTAATCTCGTATAGGTTGTCTTTAAACCTATTTAAGTGTGTTTCTAAATTTCCTAATATCTAATCCAGGATTCCCCTTCAAAAATGGTGTCTGGACCCAGTTTATGTTCTGTTCAAAAACAGATTTTCATCGATTTTCCATGAATTTTCCTGAGCAATCTAGGACGAATTAAAACAATCTATTTTAAGGGACTTACAGTGGGTTAGGTCGTCTACACGTAGGTTTTTGTAGATCAAAAAATGATCAACCGAGGAGATAGAAAAGAGGGGGAGAACAGGGTTACCTTGATGTGGGTTGCTGCTGCAACCATGTGCTTCAACTCGCGCGCGCGCGGCCGGCCTTGCCGCGCCGGCGGCAGCCTTGCGGCAGCGCTGGGACCGCCCAGGGGTCGGGGGAGGGTGGCGCGTGGTGGCGGCGTGGAGGAAGTTAGGGTTTCGATTCCCAGCCCGGTCGAACTCTCGACTACTCTTATATATATACATATATATATATATATATATATATATATATATATATATATATATATATATATATATATATATATATATATGTGTGTGTGTTGTAAAACCGAAGCTTGAAATCTCGGTTTAGGTGGCAGTAAGTGTAAGCCCCTATTTTTCAAATTTTATTTTAATTAGTGCTAATTAATTTTTAGTGTCAATTTTAGCCTTAAAATAATTATTAGGATTTTTAGGAATTTTTCTAGAATTTTAAAATGATTTTTAAATAAGTTTTAAATATTAAAATATCATTTTGCAATTAATTTAAATATTATTTTGTAATTTTTAGAATTGTTTTAATATAGCTATGTAATTTATTAAATTGTTACAATAGCATTTTGTAACTAATAAATTGTTTTTAATGGTGGAATACAAATTTATATTTGCATTTAGTGACTTAGGGACCTAAACCTAAATTCCTAAAGTCTAAGGGTTTATTTGCAAAACTATTGTCACCTACCCCCGACGACCAGCCACGTCGCCGGCGACCGACCCCTATATTTTCCCGCCTTTCCCGGCCGTTCCACCGCCTCAAACTACCTATAAATAAACCCCCTTCGACCCCAGACCAAACCCTAACCCAATCCACCACCACCGACCACCGTAGCTCGTCTTCTCCGGCGAAAACCCTAGGTTCTAAACCCTAACTATGGCGTACCCTAGCGCCGCCTCACCGTCCATCGTCGCCAGTCGCCACCACCACCGTTCGACTCGCCTTGTCAAGCCGACCCCAGCGCCACCCGACCGTCCTGACCACGACGCCTCCTCCGCCCAGTCGCCACCCCGATAGCAACCCAACTCCGGACACGTACGTATCAGTACTGTCTCTGTGTCGTGTTTGTGTCTCGATTTCACGTGGACGACTCGCCAGGACACGGGCAATCTTTAGGTAAGCTTGGACACGTGAATTAGTGTTCGTGCGTGTCGTACATAGCACGGACACGTAAAATCCTGTGTCCCTAACTATCCGGACACAGGATCGAGTTTATTATTTTTTTATGTGTTAATCGATTCAAACCTAATTAATTCTAACTAAAACCTAACCCTTAACACAAGCTTCGGGCTGACCCCCTGGCCAGCCCAACCCGAGTAACCCCCCCCCCCAGCGCTTTGGCTCGGGTTCGAGCCCCCCCTCTTTTGTTTCTGTTTCTTTTTCTGTTTCTGTTTCTTTTCTTTTTCTTATTTTGTTTTAATATATATATTTATATATATATATATGTATACATTTTTTTATATATATTTTTTTATATATATATGTATACATGTATTTGTATACATGTATTTGTATATATATATATATATATATATATATATATATATATATATATATATATATATATATATATATATATATATATATATATATATATTATGTATATATATATGCTGTTTATATATATATATATATATATATATATATATATATATTTTTTTTTTTTTTTTTTTTTTTTTTATATATATATATATATATATATATATATATATATATATATATATATATATATATATATATATATATATATACTTCATTTTTAGTACTTTATTATATTATGTATGTATATATATACAAAAAATATATATATATGTATTATGTACACATATGTATATATGTATATATTTTCTTGTGTATATATATTATTATATATATATACTATTATATGTATATATATATATATATATATATATATATATATATATATATATATATATATATATATATATATATATATATATATATATATATATATATATTATAGTTAAGTATTTCTTATACATATATATATATATATATATGTAATTTTTAACATATATATATATATATCCATTATGTAATTATCCATATATTTATGTATATATATATTATGATATATGTATACCCTTTATATATGCATTTCACTATACTTAGTGTAAGTCATTTTTCTATGTAAATATACTTATCATATTTTTATAACTATTATGTATAGTTTTACCTTATTAAAATATTAATATTTATTTTTGCACTTTTATCAAATTGTATTTTAGTATATTTAAATTACTGCAACCATTTGGTGTCCAAGCCTAGTATAGATTTTTGGGTCCAAATGTGTTTTCACACATTCAAGACCTGTACAAGTCATATTGGACTTGATTCATGGCCTTGGGTCCTGTATTTGAACTTTGGTTCAAATTATATACATGGACAAAATACGCAGATAATTAATTATTTAATTTCAATTGTGTGCAATGCTGTTTTTGATTTTCTAAAAATACTTAAAGTACTGTTAAAATTCTGGAAAAATAGTATTTTGATACTATGTTAATTTAGCTAATTTAGTATAATTTTTATAGTATTTAATTTATAGTTTTGCCACAAACTTGGCATATGACCAAAACTCATTTTCTGTATACTTAGGAAAACTGATTTTTTATAAAATACTTGTACTGGTTAATAAATTCCAGAAAAATTATAATAAATTTCTATAATTAGCAAAGATCATTTTGGTACTTTATTTTATGTAAAATTTAGCTTTTTGTCTATCTTAAAAATTATTAGAAAATAATGATCATTTGATTTATTTATTGATTAATTAGGACTTGTAGCTTTTTGTGTTATTTTGAGTTTTAGCCGTGTTGAACCCCACCCCTCACTAGTGTAAAGACCCTAGAAAGTTAGTTAAAGTAGAGTGTCACCCCACATTGGTCTCCTATGCTAAAATCATCATTTTGGCTAGGTGCCCAGTCACAAGTCGTGTTTCACCAATTAGTGTCTTAGTGTTTTAGCTTAGTGTAAAAACTAAGTTATTGTATTTATTTCTACAGTGACGAGTTACCGGACATCCATAGCACTTTTATCGCAGCTTGTTTTGCTTTACTTTGCTAGAGGCAAGTACTTTCTACAAACTTTACATACTGTTACATAAATGAACTGCTAATCCAACCATGTTAAATGCTGATCCTTGGGGTAGAAAGTTAAAATATCACATGTTGTACTTTCAGTTACTATCATGCTTAGAACAGTCTTTATGTATCTTTCACATGATTAGAATATAGGTTATGGGGAAACTGATAGTTGAGTACGTGATCATACCCCCTTCTCCGTACGTATGTACCGAGCAAGTTTGACATTTTATATGTATACCTTGTCGTAGGCTTTATCTCAAAGCGGATTTGTACGTATGTACATCTATCGCCTTATCACTTGTACAGAAGTATATTTCATTATATGCCCCTGTATATTGTACATCTATTGACCGATCACATACCTGCTACAGTTTTAAACATTACATATACATCTGTTTCTATGACATATGTATCCTTGCCATGATAGATTGTGTGATGCCATGCTTACAGTTATTTCCTCTCATGTTCAATTTTATGTTTCATATGCTAGTTTGCTAGATTCAGTACTTGCTTCCGTCCTGACAGGATAACGTTGTAGGTGTCCTTACTGAGGAGGAGTTACTCTGCGACACATATTATGGAGTTACTGCCGAGGACCCGGCTCTGCTTTACGAGGATGTTCCTGCGGGAAACCTCGCCTTGTTGTCTTTTGTTTTTAGACTTTTGAGTAGACATATATTAGACTATATATTTTTGTAACTGGACATGTATCCAGTTTTACATTTCAGATCACTTGTACTTGGACATTTTACTATATGACGACTTTTGTGTTTGGAGCATTTATGACTTATATTCACTTATAGAACTGTTAGCACATTTAGTCTTATCCTGTTGTCTTTAGAACAACTTACTACGTTTTATATCAAATGTAGGCTGGGCATGACTCGGCCTGGCCTAACAATTTGGGTAGCGGGTCGTGACATATTTTTAGTGGTGGCCCATGCAGGTCCTGACTAAATTGTTTGGTTACGTTATTGTACCAAGCATGCCTGCAATTAGGAACTTAAGGTAATTAGACAACATTAGGAATGACACTTAGAACACCTAGAGGAATGCTAGGATTGCAACATAGGAAATACATCACATGTTTGCTATTATAATTAGATTTTCTTGCTTATGATTGCTTACTTTAAACAAGTCTTTATAAGTCCTTTTTATTTTTTATTAGATGGTGCTTACTCGTTCGTCCCAGTATGTTACACCTGAGAATGGTGCACTCCCTATCCAGTCAGCTGACCAGTTGACTGATATACCTCCACCTCCACCTACCACACTCCCCCACTCCACAGATCCACAGACCCAGATGCCTCCACCACCTTCCACATCCCAGTCCCAGCAGGCCCCGATACTTCCACCACCCCCTATCATCATACCTACCCAGGCTTCCATCACACTCGACGGAAACCAGCTGCTCACTATGATCCAGGGGTTCCTAACAACCCATCAGGAGCAGACTGCCCTACTCCGCCAGAGCATGGAGCGTTCCGAGAAACGTCCCGTGGTCCTACCACCTGTAGAGCCACGGCAGAGAGCGGGGATGATCAAGGACTTCATGGGTCTGAATCCCAAGGAGTTCTCAGGGACTGAGGGAATAGTAGTAGCAGATGATTGGCTAGATTCGGTAGAGAGGAAGCTTCTCGGAGTCAGGATGCCGGGTGACCTCCAAGTCGAGGCAGCGGGATTTCTGCTGATAGACTTGGCAGGAGTCTGGTTTCGGAATGAGCCGTTGTTTGCGAGAGGAAGAGCCACTTGGGATCAGTTCAAGACCCAATTCAAGAAGAAATTCATCTCGACCACTGCTAGAGTAGCCATGGGGCTACGATTCCAGAACATCCAGCAGGGGAACCGTTCTGTTGATGACTATACGGCAGAGTTTAGTCGCCTGAGCCGTTTTGCTCCTAGTCTGGTTGCAGATCCAGAGGAGATGACCCGTAGGTTTTGCCATGGTCTAGTTTCAGACATTGGCATTCTTATAGTGGCGAACGGTACGACTGACTACTACCAGAGCCTAGAGTTGGCCCGGAGCATCGAGGAGCGTCTTCTGTCTAGCAAGAGGCCAGCTTCTGTACATCATGAGGGACCGTCCAAGCGTCAGGCTTTCCAGCAGAGAGCGCCGACGCCACCCCAGCAGACTTACTGTCCCCCTACACCACATCATCAGACCCCGCCAGTTAGAGCCCAGGGACCCCGACATCATCAGCAGCAGCAGCAGCAGAGGGGAGCTATATGTTCTTTCTGTGGAAGACCAGGGCATGATTACACCGTCTGTAGGAAGAGGTTGAAGCAGTATTTGGCTTGTGGGTCTGCCACCCATCAGCTTCGAGAGTGCCCAGTAGCGAAGACTAGAGGACCGCTTTCGACTTAGCAGCAGAGGTTTGGGCAGCATCTGCAGCAGCAGAAGGGACCTCAGGGAAAGGTTTATAGTCTAGCCCTCGAGCCAGAGCCGGAGCAGGTTTCGGAGCCAGATTACTTAGCTGACGTCATCACAGGTCATATTTATTTGCATACTTTTCTAGCTGTATGTTTGTTTGATTCTGGTACATCTTATAGCTTCCTATCATTAGAGTTTATGCATAAATACCATCTAGTGGCTACACCTACTACGGAGATTAGTAGAGTGATGACGGAAGGAGGACCAGTGCCTATTAGATCTATCTATAGATGTTCTATTTTTATAGCCGGGAGAGAGTTCAGGGGACGATTCTTTGTGATGCCACTCCTCGGTTATGATATCATATTGGAGATAGACTGGATTAGCTATGCCCATGCATCTATAGACTGTCATGAGGGTAGTATTTTGTTCAGTCCTCCAGGCACAGCACCATTCAGTGTCAGGAGGACAGGACCGGAGATCAGCCTAGAGCCGAACTGTTGTGCGACAGTTGGGGACGTAGCACCGCCACACCCTATCATTAGGAAGTTTATTGATGTATTCCCAGAGAATCTTCTAGGGCTTCCGCCTGACAGAGATGTGGAGTTCACTATAGATTT
This sequence comes from Iris pallida, assembly GCA_029216955.1. Classification (NCBI taxonomy): domain Eukaryota; kingdom Viridiplantae; phylum Streptophyta; class Magnoliopsida; order Asparagales; family Iridaceae; genus Iris; species Iris pallida. The sequence continues at coordinate 336,345 of JANAVB010042217.1, forward strand.
AGTGCCGAGTTCATCACCAGTATCCCGGGCTTGCTATAGAGTGAATCCCAAGGAGGCAGTAGAGATAAAAGAGCAGATTGATGACCTGTTGAAAAAGGGTTTCATTCGATCCAGTGCTTTTCCATGGGGAGCACCAGTGCTCTTTGTGCCTAAGAAAGATGGTACAGTTCGGTTGTGTATTGACTACCGGGCGTTGAATGCCATCACCATCAAGAACAAATATCCTCTGCCCAGGATAGATGATTTGTTCGACCAGTTGAGCCGGGCGTGTCACGCCCCGATCCCGGAGGATCGAAAACTAGCCACTAGGCGTGATGCCGTACAAGTCTAGATTGCACTTGTACAAGGCAAAACCATTACAGTTCCTGGTAATTCTCAGAAAACATCGACAACGCAGCGGATCCAAGCAGATAAATTGAAGTCACACAATTTATATAGAAATGTATCTCTTTATTGAAAATCAAAATGGATTACAAGACTTGCAGCAGAATACAGAGTTTACAACTGTTTACAAGACTCGCAGCGGAATACAGAGTTTACAACTGTTTACAAGACTTTTGAATAGCCAACTGAATGTATACACTTGCCCTTTAGGCTACAAATGAATATACCGACTTCTTTACAATGAACTTGCCAATGTGGCTACAATCTCACTGGTATAACTGAGTTCCCATGTTCCATACATTATGTCCCGTATAGCAGAAGACATCTGTAACTCCACTTTTCCATATATTATTTCTATTTTTTTTTTTTGCTAATTAGGTGAATTGGAATTTATTTAAGTAATGAGTTTAATTATCACTAGACTTGATTGGGTTTAGATCCTTAAGCCTATTTAAGATAGGCCCAGCCAGGGAGCCCATAACCCATAACCCAACCCAGGAAGCCCTAGCTAATTTAAATTCAGCCTGTGGAGAAAGGATTACTCCTTTCACTTATTTATTCAGTTCTCTTTCAAATCCTTTTCCCCAACGGCCATGGCAGAGCCATGTGCTCTAACCGTCTCTGCCAGGGAGGATGGGAATTTCCCGCTCAAATTGAGCTTGATCCCCACGCCACTAGTTGGCTATTTAAAGACCTTCTCTCCTCACTTTTGATGGACAATCCTTCATCCTCAATTTCTTCTTCCCCAAGCTCGGATCCAGTCGGCCATGGCAGATTGTTCTGAGGACCGAGCACTGCAAGGGGTGGATCGAGATCAGTAGGTAAATATCATGATCTTCTTGTCTCCTTGATCATTCTGATAACTCTGAGGATTGAGAACGATCAATCAATGATTGATCATTTGTTCTTCCTGGATCCAGTCAGTCGACTTGATTGGGAGAAGAACAGATCGATCAACGATCATTGATTCGATCTATACTTCCAACAATCCTTCATTTTGGAATCAATAATTTCTGACCACCATATGTTTGTTGTTTTCCTCATGAAACCGATTTGATCCTACATGAAATTAATTTGAAGCAGTCGTTTACATCTCGATCTCTCTGATTTGGACCTGTTCATATTTCGACCCCTGATTTCATAGTGGAGGTAAGACTTTTAGATCAAATTCTTATGATCTAAGCAACCCTCTGAATTCTCTTCCTATTGATTTGTAGATCAAATTGCTTCTAGGGAACACTGATCTGTTCTTCGAGAGCTGTACTCTTTCGATTGTAAGTCTCCCTTGAGTTAATCTTTTGTTTTAGAAATTTCTAAGGATGATGGATCAGTGATGATATAGTTTGAGTTTATCGATTGTTCATTATCATCAAATCTGGTAGGAACGGTTGGATCGAGCAGTTGTGTGAAGCAGGACTTCCTTCTTGATTCAGAGATTATCTTTGAGGGAATCAAGCAGGTACATGCTGATCAGAAGGATTAAATTCCATAGTTCTTTGGACACATGTATATGCTTGAATTGAGTCAATTCTGATTGCTAAATAGAGGATGAATTAAATGCTTAATTTAAGTATGATTCTAAGAGGGTGTGTCTCAGTTTGTTTTGTTTACCAATACGGACTGAGCATACAAATTCTTAGTATGATGCCTATTTTGTTTTTTTGAATTTATGGAAGTGTACTAGGACTGTGTAGGATGTTACAGAGCAGAGTTCAGGATATAGGGATGTTTAGTTTATGAATGTTTTGGTTTTCTTTTTGAAGTTGCCTTTACAGGATCAGTTATAGCCTGTAGGGAATCCAGTATTATCTAGGAATAGGATACTATGTTCACTTGATAGTAGGTATCTATTTTGGAATCATATTCATATCAGTGATGTTCAGACTTTCTACTACTATTTTGGACATTTGGTTGAATCTGATTCTGATACTTCCCTTTCCATTCTTATATTTTTTTACATTTAAGAAGAGCTGGGGGGGGGAACTGATCTACATCAGTTTATTTAAGGCTAACTTCCTACAGCACCTTCATTGGACTGCTGGAGTTCAAGTTTTATTTAGGACTGGGTCTGAATTCAGGTTTGTCGATTTTAGACCTGTTGTCAGGAAATATTAAGCCATGTTCTGATTTTAAACTCAGTAACAGAGAGGGGTGCATGCCTGGTTGGATGGGCTACTCCATGTCCTGCAGTGAAGGCTGCATAATATTTTTTTTTGGGACTGTTAATGCTAAGCCTTTTAAGCTATATGTATCCTGTGCAATTGAAGGGTTAACTGCAGTACCCTGTCCAAGTTGGTGCACAAGCAGGTACTATAGTTTGAGCAGTTTCTTAAAACACCTGGTAGTATAGGATGTAGATTGATTGATGATTAGATTTCACATTGTATAGCTGATATGCCCATCTCATAAGTTCCTGATGAAGTAGGTTCACAACTCCATACATGAGATTAGCATGGGATTTAACTTGTATTATCTAAAAATTAGGATGACCAGGGAACAAGTTAGTCTCAGGATTTTCCTGTGTAATGTTAGCTTTAGTTGAACTAGCCAATGGAGGAGAGGGCAGGAACTCAGGAACCTGTGATCACATTCCATTAGGATAGTTGGGTTTAAGATCCTTATTGTATTTAAAAGGACTGTTAGCTATTGCAATATGAGTTATCTGTGGACTGAACTAGGTTTCAGGAAACTGGAATTATCAGTCTAGGTTTCAGGAAGCTAGAATGGTCAGTCCAGGTTTCAGGAAACAAGAGGAATCAGTTGATTCAGGAAACTGAAATGGATCAATCACAATTGATGGTGTACTTAGGAGTGCCATTGCCTGGACTAATTTAGATCAGTCCAGTTCAGTAGTGAATTACCATAAGTTGAAAACCTTTTTAGCTAAGCATTTATCTATACATAGTCTATGTTAAGAGTTTGATAACCCATTCTATGATGTGTCTTTTATTTTAAGAAATACCTTGGCCTATATTTATCCAGTAACTATCCTGTTGCATTATATATTAATGTTCTAAGTGACTCAGGAATTGTGGGCTAAACCAAGTAAACTTGGGTTCAAGTTCCCTGTCTTAGTGCACTTAGAATATTAATAGAGTGCAAGTACAGGAATAGTAATAAGACTGTTTCATGATTAGGTTATGTCACTGTATACAGGGTAGGTTTAGTAATAGCTAGTTTAAGCCAAGGTTTTGCTAAGTGAGTTTTTCTAGATTAAATTCAACTTTCATTGTAGACTTATCAATTTATAAATCATTTACTAACAGGAGGATTTCCAGCTCTATCATTCTTTCTTGATCACCCGGAGACAGGCAAGTACACTCTACGGTTTTGTACTTTACATTATCTTCCCTGTACTTCCTTGAGTGACACAATTGCAACACGTCATGTTCTTTCTGGTGCTCTTGTTCTCTTGTGCTTATTACTTGTATCTGGGGAGGGGAAATATACTATCTATGTGACCAATCCCAAGTAACAACTCAGGTGTGTTTTAGCTTAGACCCCGCATCGTGCACGCGGGTTCTAAGTCACCATTCATGTGCTTTCAGGTGCTTTCAGGTGCTTTCAGGTGCTTACCCTAGCCGGTCACATAGTTAGTTATATTTCAAATGCATTACACACATGTTCAGGAGATTTCCTTGTACTTATTTCCTGTGATATCATGTTCTTTCAGGTGCTTACATATCATGTTCATTCATGCTCTTACATTCATGTTCTTTCATGTACTTTACCCTGTTCTTCATGTACTTATTCACCTATATTTTCCTGTACTTTTCATGTTCCCTTGTACTTTATTTCATGATGTCTTGTTCATTACCTAGAATTGTACTTGCTCCGCTCCTGACTGGATATGTTATGATAGGTGAGATGGAGGCTTTGTGTGACACATGCTATGGACAGGATACTGCCTTCCCTACTGAGCCAGCTGGAGCTGCTTGTGACCTAGAGGCTACAGAAGCCTAGTACTTCATTAGTTTCCCTTTATCTTCCATGTATTGAGACTAGCAGACTTTTATAGTTGAATTGTAATAAATTCAGATATTGTATCTCTTTCTGGTTGGGACACTTTATATAGATGCTGTGATTCTATACTTTCATGTTTATCTGGTTAGTTTCCCTAGATTGGTACAGCTTACTTCATTGTGTCTAACAATGAAGGCTGGGCGTGTCCGACTCGTGTCCGATTATTCGGGAGCGGGTCGTGACATGTTTTTAGTGGTGGCCCATGCAGGTCTATCCTAATGGTACCTAGGACTTAGCGTACTATTGGGGGACTTGATTACACTAGGGAAACCTGATCACAGCATAGAAAAATCGGGAAATAAGGGTATATCAGGTATATCAGGTGTATCAGGTATTTTGATATTCTATAAACACTTGTTGTATGTAGGTCTAGGTTATTTTAACAGTTTTCTGTTTTGCAGATAGTTCAAAAGCATGCGACACCAGAACTGTCAATTCACCTGCACTTGACGTTTTCGAGCTTCCACTACCTTCTATCACTCTACTATCCCCATGGGTAGTACGTAGTTGACAGAGACGTCTGAAGGGTCCCTTGACAACCAGAGGAAGCAGGCCACCCTTTCCAAGTCAGACTTGTGGAAGGACTTCTGATTTCCAGACGCTCAGACACTTGGACTTTTCCGACACCAAGCGCATATCTTGCACCAGAGAGCCGATCGAGAACCTGAAGCCGCCACTGAAGATCATCTCAGCATGTGAGGATCCGACTTCTGTGAAGATTAGAGCCATCAGCCTGGAGATTCAGAATGTAACGCAGACAATGGAACGAAACCGGAAGCTGAAGCTCATGAAAGACATGAAGATTTATGACAAAGACAACAACTATCCTGGACCCGCAAAGCGTCACAACACTCAGTCAGCGTTTCTTCGATCACACCACCAGTCGCATCATCAGGAGCAGATCTCAGCAGCCAGCACGCCAGCAGCCATATATTCCTGCCAGAGCCCTGCACTTCAGCCCCAGCGGGAGATCCAGATTCAGATCCAGCCGACGATCATTTACAATTTTTGCCACCTCTCAGGATGCCACTATGAAGAGTGCCGTAAAAAACGGAGGCTATACTACGGATCGCCTGCCCACCAAGTCAAGACTGCTGGAAAACGTTGATCACACTGCCCGAAAACAAGCGCGAGGAGCATCAGACTACTGCAAAAGGGAACCACCTTCTCAGAATCAGCAAACACATGGAGCACTGCCGCAAGGACCAGCCTATATCAGGACAGCTGAAGAATTGAAGTGATTCCAATCCCGGAGAAACACTGAAGATAGACTGAAGACAGAAGATTTCTTTTGCATGGTTGGGAAAACCATGTATCTTGATTAATAATCCAGTTTTCCCTTAAATTCCTCCTAACACATTGATCATTTCTTGAAACTTCTTGTTCCTATTTTGGAACCTTGATTGGTGTCCGAAACTTATTTCAAGATACTGTTTCATATTCGACAAACTTGTTTCAGACCCACAATTCGATATTTGTTTGAAATCTATTATTCGATACCATTTGCACATTCATTTATGACCTTGTTTCCTAGTGATGGCTCCTATTTGTAAATTTTGTTCTTTTATCAAACTTCGTGTTAATTAAGATTTAATTCCTACTCGAGACTTATTTCGAAACCCTGTTCCTCATTCGAAGTATTATTTGTGCTTCGTCCTATTTAGGACATTGTTGAGGATACCTTTGAGGGTTTTGAAGATTTCGTTTCTTATTCGAGACTTGTTTCCTCATTCATGACTTTGATTTTCTAGTCGAGAGTTGCTGGCCCACTATTTTTGTTTCCAACTTGCTTCCTATCCAAGATTTTGCTTGTTTTATGGATACTTGTTCTTACTCGTTTATTGATATTCTGTTTGCTAATCGAACTTGTACTATTCAGAATTATTCCTACTTGAAATATCATTCTGAAACCTTGTTTGAACCTTCGCTTCTATTGATGCTTGTTTTGAGATTCTATTTCCCATTATTGACTTTATTTGAGACTTGTTCTCTATTTACGATTTTGTTGTTGAGATTCGCTTGTTTCATGTTTACAATCCAATACCTTGTCTCCTATTAGAACCTGTTTTCTAGTCACTATTCTAAACCTTGTTTCCTCGTTAAGATTTTCTATTTCGAGATTTTATTTCCTAATTACGACCTTGTTGATACTTGATTTTTCGCTGTATACCTTATTAGGGAATTCGTTTCAATTCAAGCTTTGCTCGAGATTTCATTTTTATTCGAGATTTTATTGAAACTTATTTCTAGTGCGGAATTTTATTTCTTATTTTGAAACTTGTCTTCTATCTGATACCTTGCCTCAGTTCGTCCTTCGAGACTCTGTTATCCTTTTGGGATAACGTTCCATATGTGGAATCTTGTTACCATTCCAGATATCAGTTGATATTCCGTCATAATTTGAAACTTCGTCCTGTCTGAAATTTTAAATCTCTCTGGCTGCCCTTTGTACTCACTGATCGGATCCCTTATCATTTTTAGTACATAATAAACTCATGTATTCTAACAGTCAGGTAATTTTACCATTTCCGTGACTTGGACTATTGAAATTCATTTTGAATTCCTTGAAACTCTTTTGAAATTCCTAGGGATAAAGTCGAGAGGCTATTTGATGACCTACTATGGCATGACAGTTGCGCGCTGCAGCCATTAGCTGGATTATGGAGACTGAGGGTTCACTGCAGCTAGTAGCGCACTGGCGAGGCAGGAACTCTAAGTTGAAGTGATTTCAGACACCCATAGGTTTTCGAGGATTGTCGAGACTTGTCATATTCTTCATATCTTGATCTTTTGGGTTGTTTCGTCAATGATTGTTGGAAAATGGATAAGGTTGATAGAGTATTTGGAGACATATTGTTATTTTGGTCACGGAGCCGGAAGTTCACTGCAGTCAGATACATACTGGCGGGGTAGGGATCCTAAGCAAAGTGATTTCAGATACCAATATGTTCTTGGATATTCTGGAGACTATAATCCCTTTTTCATATGATTATTGGTTTTCGAGAATCACAAATCCTTGCATGTTCACCCTGATTTGATACTGTATCTCCTGAGTATTTCGTACGTCCCTCAAATCAACCCTTGCTAATTACCTTCTAGTATTGTATCGTTAGATCATTGATTTTCTCAAATTATACATTGCCAGATTTTGATTCCATACTTCGTTTGTGTCTTGTCTAAATTTTGATTTTAAATCATGTTTGTCTGACCATGATTTTCCTATCTTGTGCTAGCCACCTGTGCTAAACTATCGATTTTTGATCGTACTTAATATTTGTCTTCATGATGTTGCTCCTCTAAGTTGTAATTGAAATTCCTTCCACTTCGTGACTATTTGATCCTCGATCCTTGTCAAAGCGTGATATCCCAAACTTCTTATGTGTACTTGGTCTCAAGGTCTCAGAGCGTCATGGATCGACAGAAGCACTGGGCGGACAGCAGCAGACGGCCACTTGAGTTCGAGGTTGGAGACAGAGTGTTCCTGAAGATCTCACCGACCAAGGGTGTCATTCGGTTAGGCAGAGGCGGGAAGCTCAGTCTGAGATTCATCGGACCCTTCGACGTGACGGCATGGATTGGCGAGGTGGCATATCGACTAGCGCTTCGAGCTAGATTGGAGGGAGTGCACGATGTTTCCCACGTATCCCAGCTTCGACGATACATTCCAGATCCGAGCCATGTGGTGGACTATTCTGAGCTGGAGGTGGGCCGAGCTTGACTTACGAGGAGCAGCCAGTAGAGATCTTGGACCGAAGGGAGAAGCGACTGGGGAATCAGACCATTTCTCTTGTCCGCGTCATGTGGAGACACCACTCTCCGGGAGAGTCCACATGGAAGCGCGAAGATGAGATGCGAGAGCGCTACCCTACATTGTTCACTTGACTGTATTCTTGTATTTTGAATTATCAGATTTCAATAAATAATTCGGGGTGTCTCGTAAATCAATTTTGGAGTGTTCCTGAATTTCGAGGACGAAATTTTTCAAGGGGAGAGATTTGTAACTCCACTTTTCCATATATTATTTCTATTTTTTTTTTGCTAATTAGGTGAATTGGAATTTATTTAAGTAATGAGTTTAATTATCACTAGACTTGATTGGGTTTAGATCCTTAAGCCTATTTAAGATAGGCCCAGCCAGGGAGCCCATAACCCATAACCCAACCCAGGAAGCCCTAGCTAATTTAAATTCAGCCTGTGGAGAAAGGATTACTCCTTTCACTTATTTGTTCAGTTCTCTTTCAAATCCTTTTCCCCAACGGCCATGGCAGAGCCATGTGCTCTAACCGTCTCTGCCAGGGAGGATGGGAATTTCCCGCTCAAATTGAGCTTGATCCCCACGCCACTAGTTGGCTATTTAAAGACCTTCTCTCCTCACTTTTGATGGACAATCCTTCATCCTCAATTTCTTCTTCCCCAAGCTCGGATCCAGTCGGCCATGGCAGATTGTTCTGAGGACCGAGCACTGCAAGGGGTGGATCGAGATCAGTAGGTAAATATCATGATCTTCTTGTCTCCTTGATCATTCTGATAACTCTGAGGATTGAGAACGATCAATCAATGATTGATCATTTGTTCTTCCTGGATCCAGTCAGTCGACTTGATTGGGAGAAGAACAGATCGATCAACGATCATTGATTCGATCTATACTTCCAACAATCCTTCATTTTGGAATCAATAATTTCTGACCACCATATGTTTGTTGTTTTCCTCATGAAACCGATTTGATCCTACATGAAATTAATTTGAAGCAGTCGTTTACATCTCGATCTCTCTGATTTGGACCTGTTCATATTTCGACCCCTGATTTCATAGTGGAGGTAAGACTTTTAGATCAAATTCTTATGATCTAAGCAACCCTCTGAATTCTCTTCCTATTGATTTGTAGATCAAATTGCTTCTAGGGAACACTGATCTGTTCTTCGAGAGCTGTACTCTTTCGATTGTAAGTCTCCCTTGAGTTAATCTTTTGTTTTAGAAATTTCTAAGGATGATGGATCAGTGATGATATAGTTTGAGTTTATCGATTGTTCATTATCATCAAATCTGGTAGGAACGGTTGGATCGAGCAGTTGTATGAAGCAGGACTTCCTTCTTGATTCAGAGATTGTCTTTGAGGGAATCAAGCAGGTACATTCTGATCAGAAGGATTAAATTCCATAGTTCTTTGGACACATGTATATGCTTGAATTGAGTCAATTCTGATTGCTAAATAGAGGATGAATTAAATGCTTAATTTAAGTATGATTCTAAGAGGGTGTGTCTCAGTTTGTTTTGTTTACCAATACGGACTGAGCATACAAATTCTTAGTATGATGCCTGTTTTGTTTTTTTGAATTTATGGAAGTGTACTAGGACTGTGTAGGATGTTACAGAGCAGAGTTCAGGATATAGGGATGTTTAGTTTATGAATGTTTTGGTTTTCTTTTTGAAGTTGCCTTTACAGGATCAGTTATAGCCTGTAGGGAATCCAGTATTATCTAGGAATAGGATACTATGTTCACTTGATAGTAGGTATCTATTTTGGAATCATATTCATATCAGTGATGTTCAGACTTTCTACTACTGTTTTGGACATTTGGTTGAATCTGATTCTGATACTTCCCTTTCCATTCTTATATTTTTTTACATTTAAGAAGAGCTGGGGGGGAACTGATCTACATCAGTTTATTTAAGGCTAACTTCCTACAGCACCCTCATTGGACTGCTGGAGTTCAAGTTTTATTTAGGACTGGGTCTGAATTCAGGTTTGTCGATTTTAGACCTGTTGTCAGGAAATATTAAGCCATGTTCTGATTTTAAACTCAGTAACAGAGAGGGGTGCATGCCTGGTTGGATGGGCTACTCCATGTCCTGCAGTGAAGGCTGCATACTGTTTTTTTTTGGGACTGTTAATGCTAAGCCTTTTAAGCTATATGTATCCTGTGCAATTGAAGGGTTAACTGCAGTACCCTGTCCAAGTTGGTGCACAAGCAGGTACTATAGTTTGAGCAGTTTCTTAAAACACCTGGTAGTATAGGATGTAGATTGATTGATGATTAGATTTCACATTGTATAGCTGATATGCCCATCTCATAAGTTCCTGATGAAGTAGGTTCACAACTCCATACATGAGATTAGCATGGGATTTAACTTGCATTATCTAAAAATTAGGATGACCAGGGAACAAGTTAGTCTCAGGATTTTCCTGTGTAATGTTAGCTTTAGTTGAACTAGCCAATGGAGGAGAGGGCAGGAACTCAGGAACCTGTGATCACATTCCATTAGGATAGTTGGGTTTAAGATCCTTATTGTATTTAAAAGGACTGTTAGCTATTGCAATATGAGTTATCTGTGGACTGAACTAGGTTTCAGGAAACTGGAATTATCAGTCTAGGTTTCAGGAAGCTAGAATGGTCAGTCCAGGTTTCAGGAAATAAGATGAATCAGTTGATTCAGGAAACTGAAATGGATCAATCACAATTGATGGTGTACTTAGGAGTGCCATTGCCTGGACTAATTTAGATCAGTCCAGTTCAGTAGTGAATTACCATAAGTTGAAAACCTTTTTAGCTAAGCATTTATCTATACATAGTCTATGTTAAGAGTTTGATAACCCATTCTATGATGTGTCTTTTATTTTAAGAAATACCTTGGCCTATATTTATCCAGTAACTATCCTGTTGCATTATATATTAATGTTCTAAGTGACTCAGGAATTGTGGGCTAAACCAAGTAAACTTGGGTTCAAGTTCCCTGTCTTAGTGCACTTAGAATATTAATAGAGTGCAAGTACAGGAATAGTAATAAGACTGTTTCATGATTAGGTTATGTCACTGTATACAGGGTAGGTTTAGTAATAGCTAGTTTAAGCCAAGGTTTTGCTAAGTGAGTTTTTCTAGATTAAATTCAACTTTCATTGTAGACTTATCAATTTATAAATCATTTACTAACAGGAGGATTTCCAGCTCTATCATTCTTTCTTGATCACCCGGAGACAGGCAAGTACACTCTACGGTTTTGTACTTTACATTATCTTCCCTGTACTTCCTTGAGTGACACAATTGCAACACGTCATGTTCTTTCTGGTGCTCTTGTTCTCTTGTGCTTATTACTTGTATCTGGGGAGGGGAAATATACTATCTATGTGACCAATCCCAAGTAACAACTCAGGTGTGTTTTAGCTTAGACCCCGCATCGTGCACGCGGGTTCTAAGTCACCATTCATGTGCTTTCAGGTGCTTTCAGGTGCTTTCAGGTGCTTACCCTAGCCGGTCACATAGTTAGTTATATTTCAAATGCATTACACACATGTTCAGGAGATTTCCTTGTACTTATTTCCTGTGATATCATGTTCTTTCAGGTGCTTACATATCATGTTCATTCATGCTCTTACATTCATGTTCTTTCATGTACTTTACCCTGTTCTTCATGTACTTATTCACCTGTATTTTCCTGTACTTTTCATGTTCCCTTGTACTTCATTTCATGATGTCTTGTTCATTACCTAGAATTGTACTTGCTCCGCTCCTGACTGGATATGTTATGATAGGTGAGATGGAGGCTTTGTGTGACACATGCTATGGACAGGATACTGCCTTCCCTACTGAGCCAGCTGGAGCTGCTTGTGACCTAGAGGCTACAGAAGCCTAGTACTTCATTAGTTTCCCTTTATCTTCCATGTATTGAGACTAGTAGACTTTTATAGTTGAATTGTAATAAATTCAGATATTGTATCTCTTTCTGGTTGGGACACTTTATATAGATGCTGTGATTCTATACTTTCATGTTTATCTGGTTAGTTTCCCTAGATTGGTACAGCTTACTTCATTGTGTCTAACAATGAAGGCTGGGCGTGTCCGACTCGTGTCCGATTATTCGAGAGCGGGTCGTGACAACATCGTCTTGCAAGAAGAGCTTCTGCACACCCATCCGATTCATCGATGCCAAGCACTGATTCACAGGATTTCCCCCAAGCAAACACCTGTAATATTGCCCACAACGTGGGTCAGTACATCATCAATGTACTGGCGAGCGGTGCTGGCCCAACTCACCTAAGAAGACAACACTAAGTAATCATGTTACAGAACATTATTAACAGTGGTCTTTCTTGTTGCCTTAGGGTCAATTTCATGTTATAGCCGACAAGAGGTAAAGCATGCAAATCTCATAGCCAACATAATTTAAAGTATACTGTTATCACCCTTTGGTGATTTTTATCCACGGTCGTGTAGCCATCCCTGTACATTTATAATACTTACTCTGCCTGCATAAGACATTGTTAGAAACAATATCATGATTCAATATGATTATCACCATTCAGGTGATTCTTACCAACAGTCGACATCCTTTCCTGTATTTGAGTAATAACTTACTCTGCCTGCATAAGACATTGTTAGCACCTGACCTATCTATATGAAGGTCACTGGCGACACGCCATCCCGGACCGTCTTACTGGTACAACGGCGCCCTTTCAGTGCAGGTAGCTAGCCTCACTGTAAGTCCTGTTTACCGATGCCAGTACGTCGGCACATTCCTTGTTTCCTCCTAGGACGAACCGGGTTCTATGGCCCAGGAATACCGTTCGAGGAAACTACCTTGTCGACAAGTTGTCCATGACCATGCAACTATATACAACTTATCTAAGAAGAAAACATATAATGCATGATAAGGAAAACTAAGTAATTCAGCCACCATTCTCATTCATATTACCATCTTGCCATCTAGCCATCTTGCCTTGAGCCAATGCTCATATTATCCTCTACCCAATCCAGGGTCTTGGCGTAATCAACATTCTACATCGGCGACAGGATAATAAAATATTGTTACCCAATCCTTTTACCACATCTTTGATACTATACATCTTTCCAACCAAGCTCAGTGTACTCACCGCCCAATTCCTGGGACTTAGCGTCTGTTTAGCATTCATTCATTTGAATGCAATTCAAGCATACTCACTGCCCAGTTCTTTGGGTCTTAACATCTATTTTGCCATCTATTCATTGAGCCAAAGCTCAATATACTCACCTGCCCAAGTATTTGGGACTTTGCCTTCACCTGTCATGTAATTCATCGCAACAGCGTACAAGCATACAATTCATCTAGCCACAACAGTTTACGTTCAGGTGATTATTATCTTTCATTATCTTTCCAAATTCCATGCAAGGTGTTATTGAACACACTCAACTAGAAACATAGCATACTCATCCTTATTTTAAGCGTGAAGCTAAAGGATCTTTGAAGGGTTCAACACTACTCACATTCATAGGACGATTCCCGCCACGATCGCATAGTCTTCCAAGCGATTCTTCGCATAATCCCAAGTCCAACAAGGCTTCATCGAACCAACCATCCATCATAAGGCATCTTGCGGGTCGGGGCACTACAATATATACCACCCAGAAAAAATTTCGTCCTCGAAACTTAAAACAAAACTCATCCCCAAAACTTCAACCAAGCTTTTATGAAACTTCTCTAAAATCAACTTGCACCATCTAATATTTCTTCGCAATCTCTCGATTGATTTCAAGTAATGTACCGTCTCGTTACAGCATCCCAACTGATTCAACATAGTTTACTATCTTTGATCTTTCCTCCGACACTCATGCAAATCCTTAGCACATGATAATCCTTCCCGTGGCTTCGTTTGAATTCAGCATACCACTTAGTTGGAATCATACACATATTTTAGGCGTCCCCGAAATACATGCACTTCAGCCCAGTTCAGTGATAGAGAAAACGAACGAGCTACGGTGTACCTTCCTTTTCGAACATCAGTAATTCTTTTTGAGCATCTCGTATAATCCCACTTTGTTTATTCGATACTCCAACCAATTGATAACACAATAGATGTTGCCAATTCAAATCAAGACATTTTCCTCAACCGATCCAACATTTTTCGAAGTATTCGGACTTAGATATATCAAGTATTCCTTTCAAGTTCATTGTCATCCATGCCACCAAAGTTGATAAATCCCATAGCAACATTTTATTTCGATACCCCAATTCTCATCGGTCAAATCTTGTACTCATCATCGTTCGCATCCATACACATTGTTTGTAACTCATAAATTCTCTCGATCCTGATTCATCCATCAAATTGTACCATCATCCCACTCTAGTAATATTTCTCATTGTACTCAAATATTTCTTCGTATTGATCAAGCCAACAATATTATCCTCTAGCATAGGCAACTATCATATTCCAGCAACATTAATTCTGAGGGTCATTCATATTCACATTCGCCGATCTCGGCTACATGCACTATCCAATTCCGTCATTACACTTATCCTCTATCTTGATCCGATCAATGAAATTATTCCAACTATCTCAAAGCACTACCAACAATTTTTCGCAGCTCAATATCAATCAACCAATCCAACCAGTTCTAACAATTCCCAACATTTCAACCAAAGTAACTTAATTTCCGAAACCAACATGATCCGTCATCCCATCCAACATTATAACATCAAAATTTCCCAAATATCTATTCAATTCCAAAGCCTACCTTCCAACACATCTTATTCATTCCAACTATACTCACGCAACACCAATAGGGACATCCTACGGTTTTCCAATAGTCAACTTAGCATACAATCAAGTCTCTATGGTCAGCTAATCTAAGCTAAACCAGACATTTAGCTAACCCATATGAGATGAGTAGCTATCAGGGACATACTTATCTCTTATCTTAGAGGCAACCAATTCTCAACATAGGGGCAACTCTATGGTCCGACCAACTTAGGGACATGGAACACCACCCCAATCTTATGAACTTATACCCAACACGGACAACTGAAGAACATAGCCAACCAATCTGAGACTTAATCAAGCAACTAACACTCTAGGCAACAAACCGACACTCTAGGCAACCAGCCAACAATCTAGGCAACCAACCAACAATCTAGGCAACTAGCCAACAATCTAGGCAACTAACCGACAATCTAGGCAACTAGCCAACAATCTAGGCAACTAACCGACAATCTAGGGTCAAGTCTTTCTACCCGTACTCATACTCGAGTCATACCCAACGAAGTCTCATTCTAGACTTATCCGCAACCGACAAAATCTATCCGACAATTCTATCCAACAATCTATGGGTCAATCTCGAAGCTATCATATAAAACTCCTCAATAGAATATTCAACTTTCAATTTCCATTTGCATAGACATAGCATCTGTTCGATCCAACTTGTATCCTCATATCGTACTCAAATTATCTATTCAATCGGGTCAACTATTTCGAGTCATCATCCGACATTGCTATCTCAATAGTTTATCACTTATGATCTCTTCCTATGGTCTCTTCGCAACATAATCGTTTTCCACATTCTTAGATCATCGATACGGTCCGTACTCTTTTAACCAACAAACAATCAGGCAACTATAATCATATTTCTTCCGAGGCATCATTTATAAATTTTCTAACACCAACACGGACATCTCTTAGCAATTCACGTTAACCATCAATATTAGTTTTGTATCATCTCCTTATGATTCCATAAGAAGATTTACTATTCATGTACCGATCCAATCTCTATGGCACCAATCATCTAACATTCTTACTTCGATCATCCAATTGTATATGACATAACTTAATTAGCTAAGTCATAATCCCATAATTCTATATCCCACCAAACTTGTTATCCATGCGACAACATCATCTATTGACAGGGTCTATTACATATCGCTGCACCTCGATACTTATTTGTATTCCAGCCATTCGACTCTCGTAAGGAACATCTACTCTTTCGTACATCAAGGAACAAGTACCCATTCTCTATGCCTCAAAATAGTCAAGGGTCATAACTTGTTAATTCGGGACGTCAATTTCCTTCAAGCACACTGTACCACGTGCTAAGATCATCTATTCCACAAGCCCATTCTCTAACTTTTCGGTCGTCGATGCAACTCTCTGCATCTTCTAAATCATTCGCAACATCCCGATAAGCGTCTAACATTACCATCAGTTCTATCGATATCCAACATGCAATTTCTTTAACTCAATTCCAACATCGTTCAATATTCGGTCCATAGTTATTCCCGCAAAATCATTCGATAGCAACACCACACTATCGTTACCAAGCCTACAATCCTTCTACCCAACTGATTTAAGTACTCGCCTGAATCTGAAATTCTTTTCTTTCCCAACCAAGGCATTATTTCATATTCTCAATTCTCTTATTACCCAACTTAATGCTAACCGACAAGGTCTAGCGATGGTTCATCTGAATACATCAAAATCTCACAACGGTCATCCAACTTAACAATCAAGGAACACGCCTAGCCAACATGTATCAATCGTAAGCTCAGCAACGATTCGATACCACCCACTACCTTATAGGTAAAGCAATCATAAAATCATAGACACATCAAGGGTCAAGGGACATCTTATCACGACAAGGGTATATGTAATACACCACCCAGAGCTCAAGCCATTCCCAACACAATATTCTCTCTCATCGAACCAACGTCCAACATGGACAATCCATCCTGCAGTGGTTATGCTGACCACAAATACCGACTCAAAATTCGGTCGATTCCCATTCACTGAAATTCATGCACATACTGTTCCAACATACCATGCCATCACCCACTGTCGATTGCTGCATAACAATCGATTCAAAGAATCCCACACATAAGACATCCAGCATACATCACAAACTTACGCATCGCATCATTATTATTCTTTTTGGTATCTTTTAGAAATTCAACAAAGCACACATATCACAGCCCACATATTTAGACTTATTGTATGGAACACCCAGTGAGAGGTTAGAATGATCAACGGACTTTCAGTCAAGGGTACAACATAGAATAGTTTGGAAGTAACACAGAATAATCGCAGAAGCACTATGAGTCATCATAGAGGCAACTTTGATTTCATCGCGGAAGCAACTTTGAGTATTCGCGGAAGCAATCTTTGAATCATCGCGGAAGCAGCTTAGAATCATCTTAGTAGCAACGTTGATTCGAAACAAATTGAATAGGAATCCAAGGACGTAAAGCCGTGCTCTGATAACATTATGTCACGCCCCGATCCCGGAGGATCGAAAACTAGCCACTAGGCGTGATGCCGTACAAGTCTAGATTACACTTGTACAAGGCAAAACCATTACAGTTCCTGGTAATTCTCAGAAAACATCGACAACGCAACGGATCCAAGCAGATAAATTGAAGTCACACAATTTATATAGAAATGTATCTCTTTATTGAAAATCAAAATAGATTACAAGACTTGCAGCAGAATACAGAGTTTACAACTGTTTACAAGACTCGCAGCGGAATACAGAGTTTACAACTGTTTACAAGACTTTTGAATAGCCAACTGAATGTATACACTTGCCCTTTAGGCTACAAATAAATATACCGACTTCTTTACAATGAACTTGCCAATGTGGCTACAATCTCACTGGTATAACTGAGTTCCCATGTTCCATACATTATGTCCCGTATAGCAGAAGACATCGTCTTGCAAGAAGAGCTTCTGCACACCCATCCGATTCATCGATGCCAAACACTGATTCACAGGATTTCCCCCAAGCAAACACCTGTAATATTGCCCACAACGTGGGTCAGTACATCATCAATGTACTGGCGAGCGGTGCTGGCCCAACTCACCTAAGAAGACAACACTAAGTAATTATGTTACAGAACATTATTAACAGTGGTCATTCTTGTTGTCTTAGGGTCAATTTCATGTTATAGCCGACAAGAAGTAAAGCATGCAAATCTCATAGCCAACATAATTTAAAGTATACTGTTATCACCCTTTGGTGATTCTTACCCACGGTCGTGTAGCCATCCCTGTACATTTATAATACTTACTCTGCCTGCACAAGACATTGTTAGAAACAATATCATGATTCAATATGATTATCACCATTCAGGTGATTCTTACCAACAGCCGACATCCTTTCCTGTATTTGAGTAATAACTTACTCTGCCTGCATAAGACATTGTTAGCACCTGACCTATCTATATGAAGGTCACTGGCGACACGCCATCCCGGACCGTCTTACTGGTACAACGGCGCCCTTTCAGTGCAGGTAGCTAGCCTCACTGTAAGTCCCGTTTATCGATGCCAGTACGTCGACACATTCCTTGTTTCCCCTAGGACGAACCGGGTTCCATGGCCCAGGAATACCGTTCGAGGAAACTACCTTGTCGACAAGTTGTCCATGACCATGCAACTATATGCAACTTATCTAAGAAGAAAACATATAATGCATGATAAGGAAAACTAAGTAATTCAGCCACCATTTTCATTCATATTACCATCTTGCCATCTAGCCATCTTGTCTTGAGCCAATGCTCATATTATCCTCTACCCAATCCAGGGTCTTGGCGTAATCAACATTCTACATCGGCGACAGGATAATAGAATGTTGTTACCCAATCCTTTTACCACATCTTTGATACTATACATCTTTCCAACCAAGCTCAGTGTACTTACCGCCCAATTCCTGGGACTTAGCGTCTGTTTAGCATTCATTCATTTGAATGCAATTCAAGCATACTCACTGCCCAGTTCTTTGGGTCTTAACATCTATTTTGCCATCTATTCATTGAGCCAAAGCTCAATATACTCACCTGCCCAAGTATTTGGGACTTTGCCTTCACCTGTCATGTAATTCATCGCAACAGCGTACAAGCATACAATTCATCTAGCCACAACAGTTTACGTTCAGGTGATTATTATCTTTCATTATCTTTCCAAATTCCATGCAAGGTGTTATTGAACACACTCAACTAGAAACATAGCATACTCATCCTTATTTTAAGCGTGAAGCTAAAGGATCTTTGAAGGGTTCAACACTACTCACATTCATAGGACGATTTCCGCCACGATCGCATAGTCTTCCAAGCGATTCTTCGCATAATCCCAAGTCCAACAAGGCTTCATCGAACCAACCATCCATCATAAGGCATCTTGCGGGTCGGGGCACTACAGGGCGAAGGTGTTTTCCAGGATAGACTTAAGATCCGAGTACTACCAGGTGAAGGTTAGGGCAGCAGACATCCAGAAGACGGCGTTCAACACGAAGTACGGGCAGTACGAGTTTCTGGTGATGCCATTTGGTCTCACAAATATGCCAGCTGTCTTTATGAACTTGATGAATAAGACATTTCACCAGTATCTGGATAAGTTCGTCGTAGTGTTTATCGACGACATCCTGATATACTTGAAGACGCCAGAGGAGCATGTAGAGTACTTGCGGATAGTTTTGGGGATTCTGAGGCAGGAGAGATTGTTTGCCAAATTACCGAAGTGCGAGTTCTTTTTAGACCGAGTGGAGTTTCTCGGCCATGTGGTCACTGGAGATGGAATCTCGGTGGATCCCAGGAAGATTGCTGCAGTTGAGACATGGAAGGCTCCGACATCAGTTTCAGAGATCAGGAGCTTTCTGGGTTTAGCAGGCTATTATAGAAAGTTCGTCCAGGACTTTGCTAGGATAGCTGAACCCATGACGAAGCTGACGCAGAAGGACGCAGAGTACATCTGGTCAGAGGACTGCCAGGCAGCGTTTGAGGAGCTGAAGAGGAGGCTGACGACCGCTCCAGTTCTGACATTACCTTCAGGTTCTGGAGGTTTTACCATTTACAGCGATGCTTCTGGAAAGGGGCTAGGATGTGTCCTACAGCAGCATGGGAAAGTGATTGCTTATGCATCTAGGCAATTGCGGACTCATGAGAGGAATTATCCTACCCATGATCTAGAGTTAGCTGCGGTGATCTTTCACTCAAGTTATGGAAACATTACTTATACGGAGAGCGTGTGGAGATCTTTACTGACCACAAAAGCTTGAAGTATGTGTTCATGCAGAAAGAGCTGAACATGAGGCAAAGACGATGGTTGAAGTTGATGAAAGACTTCGACATCGATTTACAGTATCACCCTGGGAAGGCAAATGTGGTGGCGGATGCGCTGAGCAGGCATCCGATGGCATGGTACTTGATGATTGATCGGCATTTGCGGGAGGATCTGGAGAAGCTCGGTATCGAGCTAGTTCGGCCAGGATCAGTGATACAGATGATGGCGCTTGACATTCAGTCAGGTTTGATGGAGCAGATCAGGGAGGTACAGTCTACAGATGAGAGCCTTCGCAGACTTTGAGCCCAGGCGTTAGCTGGATTGCTGGATGACTTCACGATAGCAGAGGATGGATCCTTGATGCATGGCAGCCGATTGTGCGTGCCGAAGGGAGAGCTGGTAGAGGCAGTCTTGCAGGAGGTGCACAGATCGAGATATTCTATTCACCCTGGTGCTAACAAGATGTACCGTGGCTTGCGGGAGCATCTTTGGTGGCACGGGATGAAGAGAGATGTATCGTATTTTATCTCGAGATGCCTAGTTTGCCAGCAGGTCAAGGTAGAGCGCCAGAGGCTAGCTGGTTTGTTGCAGCCGTTACCCATTCCCAAGTGGAAGTGGGAACATATTACGATGGACTTCGTCTCAGGGCTTCCTCGTTCCCAAGGAGGGAAGGATGCTATTTGTGTCATCGTGGACAGGCTGACGAAGTGTGCACACTTCATACCCTTCAAGGTGGGGCTTTCCACCGAGAAGTTGGCGGAGCTATACATGCAGCAGGTAGTTCACCTACACGGAGTGCCGGTGAGCATCGTGTCGGATAGAGACAGCAGATTCATATCCCACTACTGGAGGAGCTTGCAGGAGGAGTTGGGCAGCAGGCTCAAGTTCAGTATGACGTACCACCCGCAGACAGATGGGCAGTCCGAGAGGATGATACAGACACTGGAGGATATGCTGAGGACCTGCGTGCTGGACTTCGGAGGATCATGGAAGAGCCATCTGCACTTGGTAGAGTTTTCATACAACAACAACTACCAAGCCAGTATTGGTATGTCTCCTTTCGAGGCGCTTTATGGACGACGATGCCGCACACCGCTATTTTGGGATGATATCGGAGACAGAGTTATGCTTGGGCCAGAGATGATCACGGATGCAGCAGAGAAAGTCGGGATGATCAGAGACAGGCTCAGAGTAGCTCAGGACAGGCAGAAATACTGGGCTGATGCTAGTCGCAGGCCGATGGAGTTTGCAGACGGTGATATGGTGCTTGTGAAGATATCACCTACTAGAGGGACGATCCAGTTCGGACGAGGAGGGAAGCTGAGCCCCAGATACATCGGGCCGTTCG
Source organism: Iris pallida (assembly GCA_029216955.1). NCBI lineage: Eukaryota > Viridiplantae > Streptophyta > Magnoliopsida > Asparagales > Iridaceae > Iris > Iris pallida. Next base: position 357,890 of record JANAVB010042217.1, read on the forward strand.
AGGTATTTGGCAGGATCGGAGAGGTAGCTTACAGGGTTGCACTTCCACCCAACCTAGCAGGAGTTCACGATATCTTTCACGTATCTCAGCTGAGGAGATATGTTCCAGACCCCAGTCATGTGCTAGATCATACAGAGTTGGAGGTCGGACCGAACCTTACAGTTTCTGAGCAGCTAGTGGAGATATTAGACAGGAGAGAGAAGAGGCTGAGGAACAAGGTTATAACCCTAGTGCGAGTAGTTTGGAGCCGTCACTCCCCAGGTGAATCTACTTGGAAGAGGGAGTCGGACATGAGGGAGAGATACCCTTACCTGTTCGATCCAACCGCTGCGAGGGAACCACCCGTTCCCGCTTGATACCTTAGAGGTTAGTTTCGATCGCAGCCTTAGTCATTTTTGTTGCATTACTTGCTATGTTAGAATATTGTAGGGTCTTCAATCCTTGTGAATTTCGAGGACAAAATTTTTCAAGGAGGGAAGACTTGTAAGCCCTTGTTTTTCAAATTTTATTTTAATTAGTGCTAATTAATTTTTAGTGTCAATTTTAGCCTTAAAATAATTATTAGGATTTTTAGGAATTTTTCTAGAATTTTTAAATAATTTTTAAATGAGTTTTAAATATTAAAATATCATTTTGCAATTAATTTAAATATTATTTTATAATTTTTAGAATTGTTTTAATATAGCTATGTAATTTATTAAATTGTTACAATAGCATTTTGTAATTAATAAATTGTTTTTAATGGTAGAATGCAAATTTATATTTGCATTTAGTGACTTAGGGACCTAAACCTAAATTCCTAAAGTCTAAGGGTTTATTTGCAAAACCATTGTCACCTACCCCCGACGACCAGCCACGTCGCCGGCGACCGACCCCGATATTTTCCTGCCTTTCCCGGCCGTTCCACCGCCTCAAACTACCTATAAATAAACCCCCTTCGACCCCAGACCAAACCCTAACCCTATCCACCACCACCGACCACCGTAGCTCGTCTTCTCCGGCAAAAACCCTAGGTTCTAAACCCTAACTACGGCGTACCCTAGCGCCGCCTCACCGTCCATCGTCGCCAGTCGCCACCACCACCGTTCGACTCGCCTTGTCAAGCAGACCCCAGCGCCACCCGACCGCCCTGACCACGACGCCTCCTCCGCCCAGTCGCCACCCCGACAGCAACCCAACTCCGGACACGTACGTATCAGTAATGTCTCTGTGTCGTGTTTGTGGCTCGATTTCACGTGGACGACTCGCCAGGACACGGGCAATCTTTGGGTAAGCTTGGACACGTGAATTAGTGTTCGTGCGTATCGTGCATAGCACGGACACGTAAAATCCTGTGTCCCTAACTGTCCGGACACAGGATCGAGTTTATTATTTTTTTTATGTGTTAATTGATTCAAACCTAATTAATTCTAACTAAAACCTAACCCTTAACACAAGCTTCGGGCTTACCCCCTGGCCAGCCCAACCCGACTAAACCCCCCCCCCCCCCAGCGCTTTGGCTCGGGTTCGAGCCCCCCCCCCCCCCCCTCTTCTGTTTTTGATTCTTTTTCTGTTTCTTTTTCTTTTCTTTTTCTTCTTTTGTTTTAATATATATTTATATATATATGTATACATGTATTTGTATATATATATATATATATGTATTATTATATATACTATATTATGTATATATATATATGTTGTTTATATATATATATATATATATATATATATATATATATATACTTCATTTTTAGTACTTTATTATATTATGTATGTATATATATATGTATTATGTACACATATGTATATATGTATATATTTTCTTGTGTATATATATTATTATATATATATACTATTATATGTATATGTATACAATATTGTATATATATATATATATATATATATATATATATATATATATATATATATATATATATATATATATATATATATATATATATATATATATATATATATATATATATATTATAGTTAAGTATTTTCTTATACATAGCATGGGTTTTTGGGTCCAAATATGTTTTCACACATTCAAGACCTGTACAAGTTATATTGGACTTGATTCATGGCCTTGGGTCCTGTATTTGAACTTTGGTTCAAATTATATACATGGACAAAATACGCAGATAATTAATTATTTAATTTTAATTGTGTGCAATGCTGTTTTTGATTTTCTAAAAATACTTAAAGTACTGTTAAAATTCTGGAAAAATAGTATTTAGATACTATGTTAATTTAGCTAATTTAGTATAATTTTTATAGTATTTAATTTACAGATTTGCCACTAACTTGGCATATGAAACCAAAACTCATTTTCTGTATACTTAGGAAAACTAATTTTTTATAAAATACTTGTACTGGTTAATAAATTCCAAAAAAATTATAATAAATTTCTATAATTAGCAAAGATCATTTTGGTACTTTATTTTATGTAAAATTTAGCTTTTTGTCTATCTTAAATATTGTTAGAAAATAATGATCATTTGATTTATTTATTGATTAATTACGACTTGTAGCTTTTTGTGTTATTTTGAGTTTTAGCCGTGTTGAACCCCACCCCTCACTAGTGTAAAGACCCTAGAAAGTTAGTTAAAGTAAAGTGTCACCCCACATTGGTCTCCTATGCTAAAATTATCATTTTGGCTAGGTGCCCAGTCACAAGTCGTGTTTCACCAATTAGTGTCTTAGCATTTTAGCTTAGTATAAAAACTAAGTTATTGTATTTATTTCTACAGTGACGAGTTACCGGACATCCATATCACTTTTATCGCAGCTTGTTTTGCTTTGCTTTGCTAGAGGCAAGTACTCTCTACAAACTTTACATACTGTTACATAAATGAACTGCTAATCCAACCATGTTAAATGCTGATCCTTGGGGTAGCAAGTTAAAATATCACATGTTGTACTTTCAGTTACTATCATGCTTAGAACAGTCTTTATGTATCTCTCACATGATTAGAATATGGGTTATGGGAAAACTGATAGTTGAGTACGTGATCATACCCCCTTCTCCGTACGTATGTACTGAGCAAGGTTGACATTTTATATGTATACCTTGTCGTAGGCTTTATCTCAAAGCGGATTTGTACGTATGTACATCTATCGCCTTATCACTTGTACGGAAGTACATTTCATTATGTGCCCCTGCACATTGTACATCTATTGACCGATCACATACCTGCTACAGTTTTAAACATTATATATACATCTGTCTCTATGACATATGTATCCTTGCCATCATAGATTGTGTGATGCCATGCTTACAGTTATTTCCTCTCATGTTCAATTTCATGTTTCATATGCTAGTTTGTTAGATTCAGTACTTGCTCCCGTCCTGACAGGATAACGTTGTAGGTGTCCTTACTGAGGAGGAGTTACTCTGCGACACATATTATGGAGTTACTGCCGAGGACCCGGCTTTGCTTTACGAGGATGTTCCTGCGGGGAACCTCGCCTAGTTGTCTTTTGTTTTTAGACTTTTGAGTAGACATGTATTAGACTATATATTTTTGTAACTGGACATGTATCCAGTTTTACATTTCAGATCACTTGTACTTGGACATTTTACTATATGACGACTTTTGTGTTTGGAGCATTTGTGACTTATATTCACTTATAGAACTGTTAGCACATTTAGTCTTATCCTGTTGTCTTTAGAACAGCTTACTACGCTTTATATCAAACGTAGGCTGGACATGACTCGGCCTGGCCCAACAATTTGGGTAGCGGGTCGTGACAGCAATGTCTCATGAGGGGCCCATGCAATGGAGTTGACCGAAGATTTGTGCTCAGTGAATATGTGGGCCTGTTTGCTTGGTTATCATTCTTCTTCTTCTTCTTCTTCTTCTTCTTTTTCTTCTTTCTATTTCCTTTTTAACTATTTTATGTTTATATATATATATATATATATATATATATATATATATATATATATATATAAATACCTATGCATATGTATACGTACATATATACGCACATGTACATATATATATAATATATATATATATACACACACATATACGTATATATATTTATTTATATATATGTACCCATATTTATATATATACACACACATATGTATTCATACATATATAAATTTATATGTATATGGTTAATGCATATCTATACCACATATTTATAAATACATACATACATACTTATATATATATAAAAAAAAAAAAAAAAAAAAAAAAAAAAAATATATATATATATATATATATATATATATATATATATATATATATATATATATATATACACACACATGTAAATATTTACACAAAATGTATGTCTCTATATATCTTCCTATATACACACTTCAATAAAGTACATATTATAACCTCATCATATTGTATATATATTTACTCCAAATATATATAACCCTATATATCAATATATATATATATATCTATGTCTCAATATATATTCATATGAATACTAGTATAATAGTATCTATAAAAAGCTAATTAAAATACCAGTATTATCTATTCCTAGATTAGGGCCTATTTTATACAAAAGTCACTAAATATCACTAAAAATAATATTTATAATATTATTATACGAATACATAAAAATATTCCTCAGTTTATTAAAATGGAATACAATACTATCTTACAAAATACGTTAACACGAATGTCATTGGATGTCTCGCCTGTCTACATGGGCTTGGGCTTGGTACGGGTCCAGTCCGGACTAAAAATGGTACAACTTGGTCACTTAAATGTCAAATAATAATAATAATAATAAATAAATAAACTATTTATAATGGTCATGTCACAACTTGGCCTAATTTTCCTAGTTAGGACATCGCTATGGCTCGGTCTTCCTTGGCATGACTAATACACTAGTCAAGGCACGTCACTGCACTATTCGTGCCATGATTCCTAGTCACCTTGTACTCCAAATCTCAACTATGGCTAAAATCATCTACCATAATAATTAACTATTTAATTATTTATAAAATTCTAAAATCACTATTTAAATCAAATAGATAATAAAAAAAATATTTGAAAATTCCCGGAAGGGAGGCTACAATACTGGAGAGCCGGGGCGTACATAGCCAGCTACGTATATTGATGTGCAACCCACCTCGCTATACGGTCACGGCTGTCTAGATACATGAGGGTTTAACTACAAGCCAACAGTCTCTTATTGTCATGAACAAGCCTATTGTCTCAATCTCAAGCAATCAATAATAGTTACAAGATGTCAGAGCACCTAATATATAATAGCAAGCCGTCCCATACATTACATATTGGATGATCATGAAGCTAGTCGTACAAAATGTCAAGACTAGCAAGAGTTCAGTCATACATGATCAACCCTAGGATCTGTCAATCATGTTACAGCCCGTAGGCAGACAGTAAGTAAAGGTGCAATACGAGCTAACACGTGCTCGCCGATTAAACGCCTCAAAAGAATAATTTTTACAATAAAGTGGAAGGACAAAAAGAAACCCACTCGTTGCCAGAGTTACGCCTGGTGGTCACTATCTGGCTGGAAGACAGGTGGATCCTCTTGTGCTACTCTGATATCTGGCCACACAAAACTAGCTGGGTCAGACCCCAGAAAGAGCAAGTGCCACAAAGGAGGCTTCACTTAGGAACTAAAACCAGCATATCACAATAGAATATTAAAGATAATAAATAAAAAATTGATAATAATAGAGATAACAACAGTAAATTGAGTACGAGAAAACCATTCAAGAAGCCAGGTTACAATCCTTAAACCAAACAAGGACTGAGGTTGTAACCCTTCACCTGAATAGAAACCCGTCTCAAATACTATTGGTACAGTGAAGACAATAAACGAAGAGAGGACACAGAACTGCTCTGGGAGCCAGGTTATAACCCTTAAACCAAACAAGGACCGAGGTTGTAACCCTTCGCCTGAATAGAACTGGACCCCTGATCTTTATTGCTAAGGCCAGTATAAATAATCATGGTATTAAGGTAAGGTAAAACATGACATACATGGCATGGGGTTGCAATAAGACAATAAATGAAGAGAGGACACAGAACTGCTCCGGGAGCCAGGTTACAACCCTTAAACCAAATAAGGACCGGGGTTGTAACCCTTCACCTGAACAGAACTGGACCCCCGATCGTTATTGTTAAGGAAAGCATCAATAATCATGTCATGTCACAATCTTGCACAGGATCGGGATAAGACTAAGCTGGAATAATTCCATCCAATCAATCATGGCCAATCAAGAGTACGGCTTGATACTTTAACTAACTAGGGTTATCACAGGCCTAGTTACTAGCAAATGCAATGAGATTATCCCAATAGCTACAAGTCCTGCAGACCATCCAGGTTATCCAGGTCGAATGTCCATTTATAAAGGGTGCAACACGTGACTGTGTGCTGGAAATGTGTCCTACTCGTCGGTAGGCTATAAGTCCACTTAATGCGCCCAGATAACGGGATTGTCTGTGGCTGGGAATCTCTTCATGTCTACTGAATTATTCTAGTTTATTAGCCTTAGTCAATTACTGTAGGTATCCCTGACCGTGGTACTCAGGGATCCCTATCCTAGACATGATGCAAGACAGTACTAGTTTATTTGTAAAAATACAATCGCCCACGGTGTCCAGGTCATTCATTCTTGTCATATCGTGCTAGCTGTCGCAACAGCATATCGAAATATATTATGCCAGTTTGCTTGTCAAGAGTGCGCCACGGCGGGCCACTATCGTGTTCTGAAATCGTATCAGAATTTACATGATATGAGCATAAATGTGACATTTTAATTAAATAATAATAATGGTAATAAAATATAATAATAAAAGGACAAGATTGTGAAAGGAGCCATGCGGCTAAGAAAATAGAGCTCATGCGGCTGGAATATGGCCAGTCCATGCGGCTAAGTATCCAGGGACAGCTTATGCGGCTGCGGAACACTCAAGCGTATACGACTGCTGAAGAATCGACTTCATGCGGCTAGGAAAGACAGGGCCTTATGCGGCTGCACTTGGCAAGAGCCATGCGGCTCGGGAAGGAAGGGGGCGCATGCGACTGGGAGGTGATAAGTTCATGCGGCTGGAAGTACTGCAGGGCTCATGCGGCAGCGGGGATCTCAGGCTTATGCGACAGCGGAACGGATGGGGATTATGCGGCTGAAAGAGTGCGCGCTCAGACGACCAGGGAATCTCTTGCATATGCGACTGCGGGGCTTTTGAGTCTTATGCGGCAAGAGTACGCAAGCTATACGGCTAAGTTATGCCAAAGCTTTGTGCGGCTGGAGAGAATACGAGTTATATGCGGCTACAGGAATTGGTGCCATGCAGCTCAACTGAACAGAGTTTATACGGCTACAGGTAGGCAGAAGTTCATGCGACTCGTATTATGTCGAGGCCTATGCGGTTGAAAAATGCCAGGCGACTGGAAGACTTGCCGCATGAAGATTCATGCGGTCAAGTGCTGCCATACGGCTAAGAGGTTCATGCGGTCAGCACTGTTCTTCTTCTCCACTTGTCCGAGAAGAAGAACCATGGGGTCCATGGTTTCAAGGCTCATAAATTCTCCATCCGAAGTCGGAATTCAGACTTCCATAGGTCAAAATATGGTAGAACGAAATTCTTTACAACATGGAACCATCAAAACTTGGAAATAAGAATGTTAAGTAGATCAAAACCCAATAAATCCGAAAATACTATAAACTTAGATCTACACAAATTGAGCCATGAAAATTAGAAATGTTAAGTACTAAAGTGTGTTAGAATCTCGAGAGAAAGAGAATGGAACAATAAAAATGAAGTTCCTCCATGAAGCAAGCTACACTTGCCTAAGCTCTCTCTCTCTCTCTCTCTCTCTCTCTCTCTCTCTCTCTCCCTCTCTTCCTGGTGGTTGAAGAAGTAATGGTGGTGAAGAAGAAATCAAATGAAGAGAGAGAATGAGGGAATGGGTAATAAAGGATGATGGTGGTGGTAGGTAGGGGTTCTCTCCCTTGGTTCATGATGAACCAAGGCAACCCAAGCCAAGCCGAACGAACCCAAAATAAACCAAGCCATGTAATGCCAAGATAAGCCAAGCTAGGAATCATGCAATACAATATAAAATACATACACGTATTTCAAAATACGTAATACGAACTATAGGCATTACATCGCCTATCCGAAGCATCCGCTGGATCGAGACAGGTATTGAGAGATGAGAGAGAGCTGAGTGATTGTAATGTGAGATGAGTGAATTTGAGTGATTGTAATCTTGGCCTTACGTCCCCATTGTAACCTTTGTTTCCATATCAATAAAGAGCTTCTTTTGAATGAGTTGTGTTTTGTTCTAAAATTTTTGCTGCAGGTTCAATGTCGCTGCTTGGGACTTCTGTGCGACGACCCCGTCGCAGCCGCTGTAATCAGCCGTTATGGAACTCGTCTTGCACGAGCGCAATCTAGGCTCGTGCGGCATCACGCCTTAGCGAGTACGATCGCTCCTACGGGAGCGAAACGTGATACTGCATAATCACAAAGGAGCTTACTGCCACACTGAGATACCCCATACCACTGTCCACTTGTCAGTGGCAAGGAAACACCAGGTCTCAGGGCAGGGCATACCCGAGGAAGAGAACAAAATGCATCAACATTGCTCAAATATACATATATATCCCTCTCTAGATTATTACATGCATATTTACACCTATACATATATACATATATAACTCCAATACACCTATCCTATATGAAAACTAAGTTATACATGGGCTCAAAACAAGGAAAAACATAATTGAAATGGTCATTGTGGCATTTCTACAAACACATGGTAGGCAAAATTTGTACTCCCTCAAATGAACATTAAACCACATGTAATCATCTCAATAGGACTTATTAGGAACTCAATATACTTTCTATTGGTCATGGAAGGGCCTCCTATATGAATGCATAAAATTTGATCATAGAAAAATAAGTTTAGAGGGTTATACCTATGTAGAATGTAGCCTACAACAAGCTCCACGAATTTGAGGGAGATGGGTGAAGAAAGAGCCCTCCAATCCTTGCTAAAGCCTCCACCAAGCCTCCGTGAGCTCCTCCAAGCCTTTGCCCAACGAATGGAGGAAAGAGGAGACAATTTGGAAGAGTTTTGGATGGAGAAATGGGTAGAAACCCTAAATGAGATGGTGACTGCCATTTGGGTTAAAAGGATAGGCACTAGACAAGCCCTAATCTCTTCATTACACTTAGTATTAGGTAGGTCCTTAAGTGGGCTAAGTGGTTTGGATCTAATTAAGGCTTGTGTCCAACTTGGTCATGACTAGAGTCTAATTAATCAAACTAATTGATCAAGTCAATCTAAATGGGGTCTATCATGACTAATGGATGGCTAGACTACTAATAAATACAACTATCATATTAAAAGAAAAAATATATACTGAAAATTGTGAAATGATAAAAATATCCTTGTTCTAGAAAAGTGGTAGTGACGGACTTGGGGAGTTGATGGGAAGGTAGAGTTGTCTTGGGGTCGCAATGAATCTACTCGGAGGGTCGTGGGAGGTCGAAAAGGCAAGAACAACATAAAACTTGCAGCAGTAGAATCAAAGGGGCGACCGGGCTACATGCTCTTGGTTTGGGTGGTTATTGTATAATTCTAGGGTTAGGATAGAGCAGTGGCGTAGCCAGGATTTGGGTACAGCGAGTCAAAATCGACTAAAAAAATCAAGGACGGGTGCTGATTGAGACATCTATTCGGTAAACCCTCACATATCTTGATTCACAAGACCTGCATTGGCCACCACTTAAACCATGTAACACCCCAGAACCAGAATACTGGAGAGCGGGGGCGAATATAGCCAGCTACGTATATCGAAGTGTAACCTACCTCACTATGCGGTCACGGCTGTCTAGATACATGAGGGTTTAACTACAATCCATCAGTCTCCTATGGTCAATAACAAACCTAAATCTCTCAATCTCAAGCAAGCAAGCAAAGTTACAAAATGTAAATCACCAAATATACAATAGTAAGGCGTCCCAAACATTACATATTCAGTTGATCATGAAGCTATTCGTTACAAAATGTGAGGACTAGCAAGAGTTCAGTAATACATGATCAACCCTAGGATTTGTCAATCATGTTACAGCCCGTAGGCAGACAATTAAGTAAAGGTACAATACGAGCTAACATGTGCTCGTCGGCTAAATGCCTCAAAAGAATAATTTTACAATAAAGTGGGAGGACAAAAAGAAATCCACTCGTTGCCAGGGTTATGCCTGGTAGTCACCATCTGGCTGGAAGACAGGTAGATCCCCTGGTGCTGCTCCGATATCTAGCCATACAAAACCAGCTGGGTCAGACCCCAGAAAGAGCAAGTGCCACAAAGGAGGCTTCACTTAGGAACTAAAAACCAGCATATCACAAGTGAATAATTAAAGAGAACTTATAAAAGAAATTGATAATAATAGAGATAACAATAATAAATTGAGTACGAGGAAACCATTCAAGTAGCCAGACTGCAACCCTTAAACCAAATAAGGACCGAGGTTGCAGCCCTTCACCTGAATAGAAACCCGTCTCAAATACTATTGGTACAATGAAGACAATAAACGAAGAGAGGACACAGAACTGCTCCGGAAGCCAGGTTACAACCCTTAAACCAAACAAGGACCGGGGTTGTAACCCTTCGTCTGAACAGAACTGGATCTCCGATCTTTATTGCTAAGGTCAATATAAATAATCATGGTATTAAGGTAAAGTAAAATATGAAGAACATGGCATGGGATTGCAATAAGATAATAAACGAAGAGAGGACACAGAACTGCTCTGGGAGCCAGGTTACAACCCTTAAACCAAATAAGGACCGGGGTTGTAACCCTTCACCTGAACAGAACTAGACCCCCGATCGTTATTGTTAAGGCAAGCATCAATAATCATGTCATATCAAAATCTTGTACATGATCAGGATAAGACTAAGCTGGAATAAACTCCATCCAATCAATCACGGCCAATCAAGGGTACGGTTTGATACTTTTAACTAACTAGGGTTATCACAGGCCTAGTTATTAGCAAGATACAATAAGATTATCCCAACAGCCACAAGCCCTGCAGACCATCCGGTTATCCTGGTCGAGGTCCGTTTATAAAGAATGCAACACGTGACTGTGTGCTGAAAATGTGCCCTACTCGTCGGTAGGCTACAAGTCCACTTAATGTGCTCAGATAACGGGATTGTCTGTAGTTGGAAATCTCTTCATGTCTACTGAATTATCCTAGTTTATTAGCCTTAGTCAATAACTGTAGGTATCCCTGACCGTGGTACTCAGGGATTCCTATCCTAGACATGATGCAAGACAGTACTGGTTTATTTTGTACAAACACAATCACCCACGATGTCCAGGCCATTCAATTCTGTCATAACATGCTAGCCGTCGCAACAGCATTCGAGATATATATCATGTCAAATTTACTGTCAAGAGTGCACCACGACGGATCACCATTATGTCATGCAACATATTTAAAATTAATATTTAACCTGGTATAAGCGTATATGCAATAACTAAATATAAACATGGTGCAAGAGTTGTGGAGAAATAATGCGGCTCAGGGGAGACGGAACATAACTTCCACATACGAACTCAAAATGAGGTGCTCCAGAGATATTCGGAAAGGCAAGACAAAGATCTAAAACTTTCATGTTTTAAGTTTTTCGAAATTCTAGCTAAAAAATAGCTAAACTTGGCAAAAACAGTCATTCTGTGCACTTTTTACGCCAAAAATTTAATTCTGCGTAAAATACGCAAAAGGGGAGGGTTCCAGCATAAAATTTCACATTCTGGGTACCATCCAGCGTAAAATACACAATTTCAGGGTTCCCTGCGTAAAATCTTACATTCTGGATGCTGTCCAGCGTAAAATACGCAATTTCAGGATTCCTAGCATAAAATCTTATATTCTGGATGCTATTATGCTATCCAGCGTAAAATACGCAATTTCAGGGTTCTCTGCGTAAAATCTTACATTCTGGATGCTATCCAGCGTAAAATACGCAATTTCAGGGTTCCTAGCGTAAAATCTTACATTCTGGACACTATCCAGCGTAAAATACGCAATTTCAGGGTTCCCAGCGTAAAATTTCACTCAGCCGACATGAAAAATCCAGAAAACTTGTTTTGGCCATAAAAACTTCATTTTAACTCGAAATGAGGTGAATCAAAAACCAAATTCACACGAAATTTCGTGCTCTTGCTCATGGAACTATTAGTTTTCGAAAATAACAAGTTTTAGTAGATCAAAACCAAGAAAAACTCCATAAACTTATGAAACCCCAAAGTTATAATGTAGATCTAGAAGAATCTATCCATAAAAATCAAAAACTCCAAGTTCTAAAGAGACTTATAATCATGTAAAGAAAAGAATGGAACAATAAAACTTGAGATCCATCATGAAGCTGTTTCACTTAACAAAATGCCTGGGAATCGGATTTTGAAAATAAAACGAGAAAAAGTACAAGAAGTACAAATTTGATTTTGGGAAGTATTGCTATGGAAGTCTGATCTGTAAATGATCACTTTGTTCCTTGGACCATACGATGATGATGAATATCACTGCTAGAAGATGAACAATTGGAAGAACTAAGTCACCAGAAAGGTATCGACGCACTTGGGCACTGATGGCGAGGCTGGATGCTTTTCTGCTTTGCTTCACTCTGTTCTGGAAGAAAAGTTGAAGAAGAATGCTCCGAAAAATCAAAGTCTCTGGGCTCTGATCTCTATGTATTCTCTCATTTCTCTCTGTCCGTCTATATGAGAAAAATCAGTCTATTTATAGACTTGGCTTCTTGTGCGTAAAAACTCAGCAAAAGTTCCGTCTTTACGCTAACAACTGCCACCCATGATTGGAGTTATCCTCTGCATACGTTGATACGTGTCCCATCATTTCAATAAGAATAGGATGCACGTACACATGCTCTTCGAGATGTGTGGCATGAAAGCCATGTAGGCAAATCACGTTCTGAATTGGAATAGGGCGTAAAAACAACCCAAATATACCCTGAGCGTAAAGTAGTAGACTGGGCGTACAATAGCCCTGATGTAGACTTCCCGCGTAAAGTAGTTGTTAAATAACCTTGAGCGTAAAAGTAGCCCAAATAAACCTTACGTACACATCAACCGTTGAGCGTAAAAACTCGTATATTCTCCGTGCGTAAAAGAAGCCATATTATGAGCGTAAAGTGGCTCAGTCCACATACTAAACGACAAATGGGCCTCTGTGTAAAACAAATTCCTTTGATTTCTGTGATATATGCCATCATTAAATCTTCATGTCAGACTTTGTATTAAATGCAAGACTTGACAGCTTTGTCCAGCGTAAAAGTGACTAGCCTGTCTCGGGCGTAAAATCATTAGCTTTGACCCGGGCGTAAAATGATTAGCCTGTTTCGGGCGTAAAGTGATTAGCCGCTCTTTGGCGTAAAGTGGATCGACTTGAATGGAATGATCCTTATCTTTGACTCATTCTTATGAAGCACTTTTTATGCTCCTACAAGACCCCCTTCAAAGTTTTCAAATATCTTCAAAATTTGAAATACTTTGAACAGAAGCGTAAAAGTTGAGATTTGACCAGTCAGCGTAAAATTTGGGATACTCAACAGTCATCCGCGTAAAAGTGGGGATATCCAACAGTCGGCGTAAAATCAAAAAAATAGTGTCGGTCAACACTTAACCGTCACAATGAATTTTCTTCTCGAAACTTTCGAATGCCTTTTCACTTCCCCGAGTTTGCATTAATAACGAGCAGTTTCCCATAAGGAATATGAACAGTTGATTTGATTGCATAAATAAAGAGGAATTCTTCATTCTTGCCATTCATCTTCATGGAGCCAAAGAAAGAGATTAACAATGAAGAGGCTTCTAGCTCCAGGCTTGATTTTGAGCGAGCATACAATTTTATAGGGTGCTTTGGACTGACTCCAGCAGTCTTCAGTCGCATCGATGGTGGTCCTCCAACTGCGTATGAGGGATCAGGAGACGCAGAAGCGTTTCTTAATTTGATGCGTCGCTCCGGGATTCGCAACGTGCACGACTTAGGTGCCTCCCTTCGTCAGCTCAACGAAGGAGAGAAAAAATAATATTCCATGTATTGCGACTCTTTTATGTGTAGGGGTCCACTCCCCCCTTTTTATAAATAAAATCTTGATGTTAATCTCATATGTTGGTAGATAGAATTGTTCAACACTTCTTTAACTGCATTTATGGTTGTTTATTCTCAAGAGAAACAAAACAACACGTAGCATCTGCTTTGTGGTCACGAGCGCCTATCTAGTAGGATCTTTTTCGAAATAGACTCATGCCAACCGTTTTCTCAACCCTTATAGCTGAGTTTAGAGAATGTTTTATACATCCTCATTCTCATTGTCATTTTTCTGGAGATAGCTTTCTACCTCTTTGCAAGAATTCACCCTTCAATAAATGACGATCCTTTCTGATGTCGTTCTTCTGTACGCTCGATCACCAGATATTGATTCAACCAGAGCCGAACCATTTGGCCATTATGGTAAGTTTGGTCGTAAACCATTGTTTGCCTTTGATCTTTTTGTTGAAAAACAGATACTCATGAGCGTAAATCCTTGATAGATGTAGAATCTCATAGGAAAGATGCACGGGCATAAAAAGCTTTGTTGAATAATATACCCCTGAAACGTTGGCGTAAAAAACCTTGTTGAATGAGGAGCACATAAAATAATAGCGTAAAAGCCTTGTTGAATAGGGTGCACATGAGACACTGGCATAGAGAGCCCTGTTGATTGAATGCTCATGAATCACGGGCGTAAAAACATCATGCGTAAAGTCTTGTAGCCTGTTTAAAGATAAATCAAGATGCGTAAGCATCTATTTTCAGTTTTAATTAACTAATACGCATCTGATGATACTTCTGTCTAAAACACTTCTTCTTTGTTGTTTTCTGCAGAAGTTTGGCTGAAGAGCTTTTCCAGAACCGGTATTGGCGACTTTGACGTTGTGAGGAGCGTTCTTATGACATCAATATCAGGGAGCTCATGCGCTTTTAACGCGCAAATCAGACAACTCAGAACTCTTCGTAGGATAGAAGGGTCTTCCTCTGTTGGTAGGAAGAGCCTTTATACACGGAGAGTTGGATGGTGGAGTCAACTCTAACCCAAGAAATTGGGTAGTAGAGTTCCTTTTACGGCAGAACTAGGAATCGTATCCCAATGCTGGATACATTCCTATCTCCTTTGAGAGGCCGCCACTCCTCCACCAGTTGTATTGGCAGCAACACGTCTTCGGGCTGCCATACTCTGGGATTCTCCTCTCGTCTGAGAGAGAAGACTAGAGTTTGATTCCTTCTGTTCTGGTCGCTATTGAGGCTCAGACAGTAAGGAATTGACACCAACAACGAATCCGATGAAGAAGATCCAAAGAAGAAATAGATCTTGATTAGGTCATTGTTGTTGTATAGAATGAAAATCTAAGATTGTAAATAGATTTCCATTTATGATTTGTAAGAAAGTCTAAGAAATGTAATAGACTTTTATGATGAAATGAGAATGGAAATGACAAGTCTTCTACACTCAATGATTTGTATCTACCCAAAAGTAGTATGGACATGATAGATAATAAAGTCTTATTTTCTGTTTAGAGTATACAATACTATCAGAGGTATTATGGACATGACAGCATGTAAGACCTCAGAGAAAAAGTAGATTAATATCTATGCAGAGGTCAAAATGGGAATGATAGATAAAAAAAGTAAGTGGATTTATTATTTATCCAGAGGTCACGAAAACATGATAAATAACGAATTCCACTTCACTCTTTTTTTTATCAATTGATAAAATAGAAGATTTAAAATCCCTCTCCAAGGAAGTAAGAAATCAGCTTAACCAAACCTTGGTAGCTGGGGAATAAGAAGACAGACGTCATGAGCATATATGTCCATATTAATGGATGAATGAACCAATATAACTCTCGGGAAAAGAAAATATTGATTCAATTCCAAAATGGATGAACCTGATAAAATGAACGGACAGACCTTTTCGGGAATGAAAGGTTGTTTTCAAAGACCAGTTCGTCAACAGATCTCTCCTATAAACAGACAAAGGCTCTTTGTAACTTTTCATTCTTATTTCCACTCCTCTATTGGAAATGTCTTCCAAGGATATGCAGTAAAAGAATGAAGTCTCCATAAAGGTTGAGGACGTCATCGAGACACACCCCGTCGAGCCAATTGTGTCAGGCCCAACTGAAGTAAGCGAGAACTCTTCTACGCCCAAGCCACCACAAGATATCCTTGCTTTCTTAGTAGAGCCAAGGAAAACTCCTGAAGAAGAAGCACTGAGGATGGCTGTCTGCAAACTTTTCATGAGTTCTGGCAACGATGCTTTCTATGCATTGGCTGACTATGTATTCAATAAGGAAGGCAAAGGCAGTGGCCTTCGTCCTTAATCTTTTGTCTTGAACAAAAATAAAAGAAACTTTATTTTCATCATCTTTTTTCTTTATACATAGTACTTCTTAAGAAATTTGCCATTGATTGACATCATGAGTAGATCTCCATTAGGCTTTGATAACCGATAAGCACCATTAGAAAACACGGTCTCAATTACATAAGGACCTTCCCATTTCGCTTGGAATTTCCCTTTGCTTTTATGAGTCATAATCATCGGTCTTCGAACGGCTAATACTAACTCGCCAATCTTGAATACCCTCTCTTTAACTTTACGATTGAAAGTTCGAGATATACGGGCTTGATATAGTTCAATATGCTGTTGTGCTTGAAGACGCTTTTCGTCCAATCCTTCAAGTTCTTGGAGTCGTAAGCGATCATTGTTCTCTATAGTTAGCTCATTAGCAATAGCTATTCGAAGAGATGGAATCTGGATTTTCAAGGGAAGAACAACCTCACATCCATAAACCAATAAAAATGGTATAAAACCAGTAGGAGTTCGGACTGTTGTTCGATAAGCCCATAAATATTCTCCAAGTTTCTCATTCCAATCACGTTTATTAGAAGAGACAAACTTTTTGAGAAGTTTAATGATAGGCTTATTGAAGGCTTCGGCTAGACCATTAGCAGCTGGATTATAAGCCGTAGAAGCCAAATTTTGAATTTAATTCTTATCACAGAACCGATAAAATGCCTGACTGGCAAATTGTGGACCATTGTCATGAATTATCCATCGAGGAATCCCGAAGCGATAAATGACATGATGTTTGATGAAGCTGATCACATTAGATGTTTTCACTTCAGCAAGGGGAACTGCTTCTGCCCACTTAGAAAAATAATCGGTTATAGCTAATATGAACCGATGTCCTTTAACAGAAGGAGGGTTAATAGGACCAATGACATCCATACCCCAAGCTTCGAAGGGCCAAGAAGCTGCTGTAGGATGTAGAAATTCAGAAGATCGGTGAATAAAATCGGCATGAATCTGACATGCTTTACACCTTCTGGCGTAATCCACAGCATCTGCTATCATAGAAGGCCAATAATACCCCATTCTTCGAATGCGGTCCTGTAATTTTGGACCCGGTTGATGAGCACCACAAACACCATCATGAGCTTCTCGGAGTATCAGTTTAGCCTCATTTTCTGAGAGACAG
This sequence comes from Iris pallida, assembly GCA_029216955.1. NCBI lineage: Eukaryota > Viridiplantae > Streptophyta > Magnoliopsida > Asparagales > Iridaceae > Iris > Iris pallida. Next base: position 375,445 of record JANAVB010042217.1, read on the forward strand.
CGCAGCAAGAGTCCATCATATGAGCGACGATATAACATATGTAAAGATGAATCATAATAGAATCGAAATGATCGTCTTTTAATTGATGTAACTTCTTTTGGATCTTCGGGTAAGATCCCATGAACCGCGTAAGCAATAAATGGAGTTCTCCAATCCCTTTGCTGAGAGCTTGATTCTGTAGTATAATTATTCTTGACACGGAATAAATCTCGGTCCAACAAAGTAATTGTATTTTGTCTTCGAATTAGAACAGCCAAATCTGCAGCTAGGCTAGCAAGAGCATCAGCTTCCACATTCTGAGAATGTTGTACGAATTCAATGAAGAATCCTTTGAATGAAAGGACTAATTTGACTACTGCTTGATGATAAGGGATGAGATCAGGATTTCTGACTTCATAGGTCCCTCTAACTTGATTAACAATCAGCTGAGAGTCTCCATAGGCTTCCAGGAATTCAATATCTAATTGTTTTGCGACTTGGAGACCAATCAATAGAGCATTATATTCAACTACATTATTGGAGCATGGTTCATTGAGAGAATAGGCACGGTATATGACCATTTTGTCAGGAGAGACCAAGACGATTCCTACCCCAGAGACAATATTACCTTTAGGTCCAATCCGTGATGCTCCGTCAAAATATAATTGCCAAATGTCATTTTGTAAAGTCATATTGCAATCTAGAACTTCATCTGGAATGTCCTCATATAACTTTGATGTTTCAGGTATAGGATGAGCAGCTAAGAAATCAGCTAATGCTTGACCCTTCACTGATTTTTGAGGTATATAAACCATGTCATAAGGAGTAAGCAGCATCGCCCAGGTAGCTAACCTAGAGTTAAGAATGCTCGGTTTTCTCATCAATACCCGAATGGAATTTATTCTGGAGATGACATGGATAGTCTGTCCTGTCACATAATGTCTTGTCTTTTGGACAGCAAAAACCAAGGCCAGACATTCCTTTTCTACAGGAGTATACCTGTGCTCTGCTCCGACCATCATTCGGCTAAGATAATAAATCGCTTGTTCATGCCCTATATCACTTTTTGTGCAAGAAGAGCACCAAGTGAATGATCCAAAGCTCGAACATATAGCAAAAATGGTCTTCCTATCACTGGAGGTACCAAAACAGGTAGATTTATAAGATATTGCTTGATATCATTGAAGGCTTTCTGACATGCTTCATCCCAAACAAATGATACACCCTTCCTCAATAGACGGGGCTGGCATCTTCCAGAGAGATTGGATATGAACCTCCTGATATATGTAATGCGACCTTGGAAGCCACGGAGTTCTTTTAAATTGCGTGAAGGATGCATTTCAAGAATTGCTTTAACCTTATCAGGATCAACATGGATACCTTGAGAAGTAATGACAAATCCTAAAAACTTGCCACTGGAAACCCCTAAGAAAGACTTAATAGGGTTCATTTTCAATTGATGTTGGCACATCAATTCAAATACTGTCTTCAAGTCTTGAATGTGATCATCTTTTGACCGACTCTTAACAGCAATGTCATCTACATAACATTCTACTGTCTTTCGTAGATGTTCTTGAAAAATATTGCTCATGGCCCGTTGATATGTGGCACCGGCATTTTTAAGACCAAACGGCATCACCGTATAGCAGTAAACCCCAAGGGGTGTACGAAAAGCGGTATGCTTCTCATCTTCTGGATGCATCTTAATTTGATTATATCCTGAGAATCCATCCATGAAAGACATACGTTCAAAACCACATGTATTGTCTATCATGTTGGCCCATTGGTCATATGGTCAACCTGATTTTAATAATTGATCAAAACTCTGTCTGGATATACGAAGCTTGTTGGGACATCTCAGCTCCTTGGACATTAGCAAGATTGGATATTCACTTCGTTCAAGACTGAAGATCTGTTTGCCTACTTGAGTCTGTATTTCCTATGCAATATAATTTTTTTTTTATTTGAGTCTAGGAATACATTGTACACCGAGTCGTACTGGCAAATAGACTATTCCCAAAAATATTTTTAAAATGACCTATCAAATTGTTTACAAAAAGGTTTTCAAAAAGGTTTTCAAAAATTACCAAAACCTATTTTAAAAACCCTAACCTAACCCTGACAGAACTCGGCCAGAGTTCGGCCAGAGTTCGGCCAGAGTTCGGTTGGTGGCCGTTTTGATTTTGAATTCTCTGGAACTTGGTCCTCCTGCAGTTGCGGATTTGACCGAGATTTGCTCATCGAGTTCTGCCCGAATTCTGCCCGAATTCTGACAGAGTTCTCCCTTTGGAAATCCTATAAATAGAGAAGTATTTCGATCATTTCAATTCACTCATTCACTTTCAATCTTCTCTCTATCTAAAAAGATTTCTGCCTTCCAAAGAGTTTTCTAGAGCTTTCATTTTCAGATCCCAAGCCAGTTACAATTCTCTAGTCGATTTGTCAGTGCGGTACGGTCTAGAAGTTTCTGAGAGATTGTAATCGGAAGGCTTGATTGAAGAATACCTCTTCACATTTGAAGTTGGACGAGTTCTTCGTATCAAAGCTCGCGTTGTAGAAGTTGCAAGGACTTCGTAAGAAAACTTGCGGTTTTTCCTATAGTGGATTCAAACTGGTAGCAAGAGTTCTACCGACTGGATTAGTCCTCAAAAGAGGGATACCAGTATACATCGCTGTCTTTGCGTTTGCTTTCTGAACTCTGCCTTTACTTTATTTTCATTTGTGATTATATACTGTGATTGTGTTGCTAACTTTTTAATTAGCATTATTCCGCTGCCAACTCTATTCACCCCCCCTCTAGAGTATTACGCTTTACTATATCGTTCCTACAATTGGTATCAAAGCGGGTGTTACAGGTAAAGCAAGGTATAAGTGCTATTATTTATTCATTATTTATTAGATCACAGCACATCACATGGCTACTATGAAATTCACAAGTGAAGGTCAGGCCACAAACAGACCTCCTCTGTTTGATGGTACTAACTACACTTATTGGAAAACACGGATGAGTTTCTTCTTAAAGTCTCTTGATTTTGACTTATGGGCTATTGTTCTTGATGGCTATCAAAAGCCACCTCGTATAAATGTCAAGGGTGTTTTAGTTGAAAAACCCCAAAACAGTTATACAGAGGAAAAAAAAAAAGGCCAGTCTTGACGCACGTGCCATTAATGCTCTTTTTTGTGCCTTAGACAGAACAGAATTTAACAGGGTATCTACATGCTCAACGGCAAATGGTGTATGGAAGCTTCTCAAAGTTACACATGAAGGCACGACTCAAGTCAAGGAGTCAAAAGTCAGCAGACTTACTCAAGAGTACGAGGCGTTCAAAATGAAGCCAAATGAAACAGTCATACAAATGTTCGAGAGGTTCTTAGATATTGTAAACCCTTTGTCCTCCTTAGGCAAAGAATATAATAACCACGAAAAGATTCGCAAACTCCTGCGAGCTCTCACCAAGAACTGGATTCCGAAGGCTACAGCTATCATTGAAGGAAACGACCTCACCATAATGTCACTTGAAGTACTCATGGGTAAGCTACTCACTCATGAACTGGATCTACAAGATTTTGAAGAGCCTGCACCAAAGGAGAAGACTATCGCCCTCAAGGCTCAGCACAGAAAAGCTGCTGAAGATGACTCAGACAGCAGTGGATCTGACGCTGAAGATCAAGCTCTCCTAGCAAAGAAGTTCAAAAGATTCATGAGACATGAGAAGAGAGTCAAAGAGAACAACAGCAACAACTGGTACCAAGAAGATGCTGTCTGCTATGGCTGCAAGAAGAAGGGACATATGAAGAAGGACTGTCCCATCAACTCATCATCGAGCAAGAAGAACAACAGGTATGAAAAAGGCAACCTGAAGAGATCAACATCCCAGAAATATGCCAACACCAGCATATGGCATGAGAGTGAAGCTAGCGACTCAGAAGATGAACATTCAGAGGACGCTGCAAACATCTGCTTCATGGCAATCGATCAGGTACCTACTGAACCTGTAGAAACATATGATGACTTTACCTTTGAGCAATTAGGAGATGCCTTCAGTGACCTGATGCTTGACTACAGGAAACTGCGTAGTAAATATCAGACCGCTAAGAAGGTACTCAAAGAGTACAAAGGAGAAATAGGAAGACTTACCGACCTAATAGCTGAGGTTAGAACTAGTGTTAGTGAGTCTGGTGAGCTTTCCTCTATAAAGCTCTTATTACACGAGACTAAACAGTCATCCGAAGAGAAAGATAAGATTATAGACCAATTGAGAGAAGATCTTTCAAAAGAAAAGAAAAGTCTTCAATCTGCACAAATCAGAATGGAATCACTCACTTCTGATTATACTAAGTTATATGACACTTCCAAAAGGTTGGAAATTAGGTTAGGAAAACAGCCTGAGCCTGCTGTTTCCTATCCTAACACGTGTCACTTACCGAAAATTCGGAACATTCCCAAGCCAAACACTGTCAGACCAAACCATATAAAACCTTTACCCCAAAAGGTTAAGCCCAAACATGATCATAGGTATACATTCTTCTATACTAGAAAACCTAAACCTACCAACCATGCACATCACTCTGCTTTCAACACTCAACATGCACAATGTCATTATTGTGGCCTCATTGGTCATATTTCATCTGCATGTAGAATGAGAAAGCTAGTTGATTTAAATGTTTATGCTTGGATACCTAAAGCTAACAATTCAGGACCCTACAAGAAATGGGTACCAAGAGTTTCATCTGCAAACTATTTTGTAGGCGGAACACCCTTCACATGCTAGAAGCAAATGGATCCTCGACAGCGGTTGCTCACGGCATATGACCGGTGACGCTACTCTATTTGCAACACTGTCGAAGAAGAAGAAGAAGGAAGGTTATGTTTCCTTCGGTAATAATTTGAAAGGGTATATTATTGGTATCGGTGATGTTGGTAAATCTCCCTATCCCGTGATTAAAGATGTCTGTCTGGTTACCGAGTTGAAACATAATCTGCTCAGCATAAGTCATCTAGCTGATCATGGTTATGGTATCAACTTTGGCAAAGACAAATGTACTATAGTTGATAGCTCAACTGGTAGTACTATCTTTGAAGGAATCAGGGAAGACAATATATATGTTTTCTATCTATTGGAAGAAGCTAACATTTCAGGTAGATGCTTAATGGCCAAAAGTGATGAGAGTCATTTATGGCATATGAGACTCGGTCATGCAAACATGGATACAATTTCAAGATTATCCACAAAGAAGTTAGTACGCGGTTTACCGGACATAACATTCAAGAAGGATTCGGTATGCAGCCAATGCGAAAAGAACAAGGCTACCAGATCCACATTCAAGTCTGTAAACGCAGTATGTACTACTAGACCTCTACAATTGCTACACATGGATTTATTCGATCCTAGCAGAGTTGCTAGCCTCGGAGGTAAATTATATGTATTTGTAATTGTAGATGATTTTTTTAGATACACGTGGGTATATTTCTTGACACGCAAGAATGACGCATTATCCGAATTTGTCGCCTTTTGTAAGAAAGTACAGAATGAAAAAGGTTACATGATCACTCGTATTAGAAGCGATCATGGAGGCGAATTCGAGAATGCTGATTTCGAGCAATTTTGTGACACACACGGTTTTATACACGAGTTCTCCTGCCCTAGAACTCCACAACAAAATAGAGTTGTGGAACGTAAGAACAGAACTCTAACCGAAATGGCCAGAGTAATGTTAAATCAATTTAGCCTACCCAAATACTTCTGGGCTGAAGCTGTCAATACAGCTTGCTTTGTGCTCAATAGAGTTCTAATTCGACCCAAATCGAAGAAGACTCCATTTGAGTTATGGTTTGATAGAATTCCTTCAGTTTCATATTTTAAGATATTTGGCTGTAAGTGCTTTATTCTTAATACTAAAGACAATTTGGGAAAGTTTGACAAAAAGGCCGATGAAGGTATATTTTTAGGTTATGCGGCCAAGAGCAAAGGATACAGAGTCTTCAACAAACGTACCATGATCATCGAAGAGTCAATCAACGTCACTTTTGATGAAATGAACCAAATGACACTCGATGACAGTGATAAAGATCTGCCTACATCAAGCTCAACATCAGCTGAACCTGAACCAAGCTCTGCACAAGCTGAACCCCCTAGAGGAGATCCAGGAACCAGCTACCTACAGAGTCTACCGAAAAGGTTAAAATTCACAGCTGATCATCCACAAGATTTGGTAATTGGTGACATTACCAAAGGAGTAAGCACTCGATCATCCAGTAGAGATATTATTTCTAGTGTTGCATTTATTTCACAGCTAGAACCTAAATCTATTGATGAAGCATGTAGTGATAGTTTCTGGATAGATGCCATGCAAGAGGAATTGAACCAATTCGAACGGAATCAAGTTTGGAAACTTGTTCCCAAGCCTATTGATCATCCGGTCATTGGCACCCGTTCCGAAACAAACTGAATGAGGATGGTTTAGTAACTCGTAACAAGGCTCGACTCGTAGCTCAAGGATACAATCAAGAAGAGGGTATCGACTATGATGAGACTTATGTCCCAGTTGCAAGATTAGAATCCATTCGTATGTTATGTGCATTTGCATGTTTTCATGATTTCAAACTTTTTCAAATGGATGTAAAAAGTGCTTTTCTAAATGGATTTATAAAAGAAGAAGTTTTTGTAGCACAACCTCCGGGTTTCACGGATTTCAAAAATCCTGACCATGTTTTCAAGTTGAAGAAAGCCTTATACGGTTTGAAACAAGCCCCTCGTGCTTGGTATGATCGTCTAAGCTCTTTTCTACTTGACAACGATTTTACAAAAGGAAAGGTTGACACTACACTTTTTATTAAATCTTTTAATGGCAAGCTGCTTTTAATTCAGATCTATGTTGATGATATCATATTTGGATCCACTGATGAATCTCTTTGTCAAGAATTCTCTAAGTGTATGCAGAATGAGTTTGAGATGAGCATGATGGGAGAGCTGAAATTCTTTCTCGGATTGCAAATCAAACAAACCGACAATGGGACGTTCATTAATCAAGCCAAGTACACAAAAGATTTGCTAAAGAAGTTTGATCTGGACAATGTCAAACCTATTGGCACTCCGATGGCAACTTCAACAAAGCTTGATTCTGACGAACAAGGCAAGCCAGTCGACACACGTAAGTATCGAGGTATGATTGGTAGTTTACTTTACTTAACTGCTAGTCGTCCAGATATAATGTTTAGTGTTTGCTTGTGTGCACGTTTTTAAGCTAACCCAAAGGAATCACATCTGTCCGCAGTTAAGCGTATCTTCCGATACCTTAAAGGCACTTCTTCTGTCGGCTTGTGGTATCCCAAATCCAAATCCTTTGACCTTATTGGTTATTCGGATGCAGATTTTACTGGATGCAAGGTTGATAGAAAAAGTACTAGCGGTACATGTCATTTCTTAGGCAAGGCTCTAGTCTCTTGGTTTAGTAAAAAGCAAAATTCTGTAGCCTTATCAACAACAGAGGCTGAGTACATCGCCGCAGGACGTTGTTGTGCTCAGATTTTGTGGATGAAACAAACCTTAGAAGACTTTGATTTATTTTACACACATATTCCCATTTTCTGTGATAACACTAGCACCATTAATTTGACTAAGAATCCTGTATGTCACTCTCGTACTAAACATATCGAGATTCGGCATCATTTTCTTAGAGATCATCATCAAAATGGAGATATAAACCTTGTATACATAGATACTGATAATCAATTAGCTGACATCTTCACTAAACCTCTAGCGGAAGATCGCTTCAATTATTTACGTCGAGAATTAGGAATTTTGGACGTCAATAATATTAATTGATTTTATTTTATATTTTTATATCATTATGCAAAAACTGTGTTAGAGACAAGCTAATAAAGAGTCTGTCTGTCACCACAACTACGGTTGAAGCGAAGCGGTATTTAAGAGTTCCCCGGTGAACCTCCGCCAGCTGGGACAGTACTCCTACAGCTAATCTGAGACAGCTACTGTGTAACAATATTTAACTCATTAAATATTATTAATTATGTTATTTGAAAGCTAAAATAACTAATCTTTGAATTAAATATTTGAAACGAGTCAATGAAAAAGAAGTAGCTAAATCAACTTGAAAGAACCCTAGGCGAATTCGGCCAGAACTCTGACCGAATTCGGCCCGAGTTCGGTTGAGGGTATCTGCGTATATATCCAGAACCCGAGAGCTCCTTCTCTTCCATTGCTTCCATATTTCCAACCAGCAGCTACAGCCGCCCGAAAATCCTCCAAACCCTAGGTATTCACCAACCCATTGCTCCCTATCTACTTGGTGAAATCCTTCCAAACTTTGGAATCGTGCGGAGATCATACTTCTCTACAACATATCCAATTTTTGTGAGGTATAACTCTCTCCTTCTCCACTTTCAAATTTGTGCTTATTTATTTCAATAGCACCTAGATTTAATCCGTCTAAGAGGAAGAAGACTACTCCTAGTGAGGAAGGGTCCTCTTCGAATCCTCACACGGATTCTTTGTTTTCGCCAGTCCAAAAGAGCGACGGTGCTTTCGATGGGTTTTTCTTTCAAACCCTCGATCAAGCTTTATTATGATACGGTGACTTTTCCACCCGATCCATATGCAGCGGCGCTCCGGTTAAATGGACGATATTTCCTGACCATCGTCACTTATTTGAGGCATTAGGGTTACATTTGCTTGTTAAACTGTGCTTCCCAATTGCTACTAATGCCATTAGATTTTTCTATTGCAATCTCGTAGTTAACACTTTTGACGTGAGCACACGTGTTGGAGGCATAGATATTGAGTTCAATGATGTCCTCCTAGCGGAGATTCTTGGGATTCCCAATGAAGGTGAACCGCTAGTTGATATCACGGAATTCGAGTTCCCCGACGGCACTACACTCACGAGTTTCAAAACGGAACTTTGTGCACCTGACAGAGTACGTTCTGGAAAGTTTAAGGCTAACAACCTTAACTTGTTCAACTACGAATTGCATCGCATCATCTACTCTACTCTACTTCCTAAATCCACTTCCAAGGATGATGTGACTTCGCTTGAGCTGTCCGCTATGTATCATCTTATCAAGGGGATTCCTTTTTCCGTCTCCAAGACTATTATTCAGATGATGGGACGTTGTCGTGCAAGAGATCAAAATCTCTCTTACGCGATGATTCTCCCTCGTATCTTTCAGCACTTCGACATCGATCTATCGACTTGTACTCAGGACTCTGAGCCCAAGTTACTCCAGCTTTCTCGTCGCAGCCGGACTGCTTCAGCTCCACCTCCTGCTCCTCCTACTGTACCATCTCCACCACATCAGCCGTATGCCATGACTTTTGAGGGCATACATCAGTACCTATCTGCTTTGCACGTCTCGATGACGGACATGGCTCGCGAGCGTGAGTTCCGCGATGTCACCCGTTACCAGGCGATGGCAAACTCCTTGGCCGATCTGCGTTTTGTACAGACTGGTCACTCTGCCGCTTCCATTCCTCGAGATCCAGCTTTCTCGGGTTACCGCTATGAGGATGAGGCTGTCCATGCCTACTTCCAGCCCAGTAACGTCTATGATTGGTATCGTGCTCCTCGAGATTATGTTGGCGAGTTCTATGCTGGCGCCCCTACTCATCCTTCTGGCGCTGGTACTTCTGGTGCTGGTACTTCCGGTCATGCTGGCCATGCTGCTGATGATATTGATGAAGATAGTGATGATGAGATCTGATCTGATTACTAGTGACATTCTACTGTATACTTGGAAATGCTCCGACATTCCAAGTTTTTATCATTTTTTTTAGTACTTTGTAGCTTGCTATCAGTATTTCTTTTATCTTCATGGACATGTTTTTGATGTTTCATTTATGACATCTCAGTTTATTTCAGCATTTTGTTTAGCACTATCTCTTTTTCCTGCTTCTTCATTACAAACTGCCTGTGAAATAGCATGCCTGAGATTTCTTTTATGTTTTGAAGCAATACATGCCTGTGATGATAATTTGTAGCATCTTTACATGCCTGTGATAATAATCTCTAAATTCTTATTTCTTTTATTTTCTCGCTATTTGTTACTTATGCATTCATTGCGGGGGAGTCTTCTGCTTTTAATGCATGGGAGCCTTCTCTTGTACAACTATTTTGCTAAGTGACAAAGGGGGAGAAAATTAAAATGATCTAACATTTTTTTTGAGTTATATACAGGTTATGAACAATTTGTACTTTTTGATATTTTTTGAACACGCTTGAACTAGCTTCATGTTATATCATTCATAGTTTGTCAATTATCAAAATGGGGGAGATTGTTGGCCCATTGGTCATATGGTCAACCTAATTTTAATAATTGATCAAAACTCTGTCTGGATATACGAAGCTTGTTGGGACATCTCAGCTCCTTGGACATTAGCAAGATTGGATATTCACTTCGTTCAAGACTGAAGATCTGTTTGCCTACTTGAGTCTGTATTTCCTATGCAATATAATTTTCTTTTTATTTGAGTCTAGGAATACATTGTACACCGAGTCATACTGGCAAATAGGCTATTCCCAAAAATGTTTTTAAAATGACCTATCAAATTATTTACAAAAAGGTTTTCAAGAAGGTTTTCAAAAATCACCAAAACCTATTTTAAAAACCCTAACCTAACCCTGACAGAACTCGGCCAGAGTTCGGCCAGAGTTCGGCCAGAGTTCGGTTGGTGGCCGTTTTGATTTTGAATTCTCTAGAACTTGGTCCTCCTGCAGTTGCGGATTTGACCGAGATTTGCTCATCGAGTTCTGCCCGAATTCTGCCCGAATTCTGACAGAGTTCTCCCTTTGGAAATCCTATAAATAGAGAAGTATTTCGATCATTTCAATTCACTCATTCACTTTCAATCTTCTCTCTATCTAAAAAGCTTTCTGCCTTCCAAAGAGTTTTCTAGAGCTTTCATTTTCAGATCCCAAGCCAGTTACAATCCTCTAGTCGATTTGCCAGTGCGGTACGGTCTAGAAGTTTCTGAGAGATTGTAATCAGAAGGCTTGATTGAAGAATACCTCTTCACATTTGAAGTTGGACGAGTTCTTCGTATCAAAGCTCGCATTGTAGAAGTTGCAAGGACTTCGTAAGAAAACTTGCGGTTTTTTCTATAGTGGATTCAAACTGGTAGCAAGAGTTCTACCGACTGGATTAGTCCTCAACAGAGGGATACCAGTATACGTCGCTGTCTTTGCGTTTGCTTTCTGAACTCTGCCTTTACTTTATTTTCATTTGTGATTATATACTGTGATTGTGTTGCTAACTTTTTAATTAGCATTATTCCGCTGCCAACTCTATTCACCCCCCCTCTAGAGTATTACGCTTTACTATATCGTTCCTACAGATATCAGTAATTGGAAGTAAAAATTCGTCTTTTGGACAAGCTGCATTAAGATCTCGAAAATCTATGCAAACTCGAACTTTTTTGTTCTTCTTTATAACAGGAACAATGTTGGCAATCCAATCGGGATGTTGTTCTTCACGAACAAAACCACACATGATCAACTTTTTGACTTCTGCTTCAATTGCATCCATCATGTCTGGCCGAAATTGCCGTTGCTGTTGTTTTACAGGCTTAGTATTAGGAAGAATATTGAGTTTATGAGTAGCAACTTTGGGATCTAAACCTGACATATCCTCATAACTCCATACAAAAATATCAATATATTCTTTGATTAGTTTTATCAATTCTTCATTTTCATCTTCAGAAAGATTCTTACTGATGAATATTGGTTTAGGCGTAGTTCCATCTCCAACATCAATCTGGACAATCTCGTCCTCTGTAGGTGGTTTTCATTGTTCAAAACGAAGCTCACATTGAGTGTTCATCTGTTGAGCCCAAGGATCATTCTCAAATGGCTCGGATTCACCGTCAATTTGAACCATGTAAGCTGAAAATATTTGCTCAGATTCATCATAATAGTCTCCTTTAATACTCGGGAAGTGATAAATATCGGATTCAATGAATTGGACTTCTTCTGAATCTGATGATTGTGAAGAGCTAGAAGAGAATTCTTCTTGAATATCGTCATTAAACATATATGACGGATCATATCCCAATCCATGACGAGTTTTCTGGTAAAATGGATCACCACATAATGGTAGTCGTCTACCTTTGTCTTGATTGAGACCTTGCATAGTCTTTAAATCATATCCCATTCTGGATAATCTTGAGAGATTGTTGACTATATCTGTCAATTCGGATTCTTCCTTTATCTTTATCTCTCAAATCATCAGTCTGAGCAACAGGAATATTTCTAGCCAAGCCAAAAATAATTTGGCGCTTGTCTTTTTTATCAGACGGAACCACGAAATAAGATTCTTTGTGACGTCTATAAGTTACACAAGCTTGCGATGAAGCAGCTATAGAAAGAAGATAGGGATGAGATGTTAGAAACCTTTGAGCATAAGGTCCAACATCGACATGAGGAGGAAAAGAATTTTTCTTATTGTCAATGTATAAGGTTTCCTCTGTATCTATGTTGTCTTTATATTGATGACTTTGATTATCAGAAGATAAAGTCATTCTTTCAATGAACTTGACAGCCATATACTAGAAAAGGAAATCTTCATTAGTATCAAAAAGTGTAGAATGATCAATATTTACATCATTTATAATTTGACTACTATGCTTTGGATTAATCACTAGTGGATTATCATCCGTCTTCTGTGTAGATTTGCCAAGATTGACAATCAAAGGAGGTTCTGGATCATTTGTACGAACTGTACGCCCTTTGACTTTGATCACAAGAGGTTGAACTTGGCTTTTAACAGGAACATTTACTGATTCCTCAGATGAAGCTTGAGTTCTTCCTTTGACCTTGATCATCAAAGGTTGATTGTTGACAGATTAGGGTTGGATTTGCCCTTTGACTTTGATATTCAAAGGTTGCTCTTCTGGCGGATCTTTATTAATAGACTGATCTTCAGCAGATGATTGATCTTCAGCCATCTCTGATATCTCTTTCACATACTCTTGTTTGTAAAGCCTTGAGTCGGAAAAATAGGCTTCAACACCTTTGAAAGGATTGATATCAGCAAACTCAGTCTTCACAACCCCTTGGAGATCCACATACTTGAAGCATTGGTGGAGAGTCGAAGGCACGATATTATGCTCATGTAACCATGGTCTTCCAAGAAGAATATTGTAGGATACGTGTGAGTTAATAACATAAAATGTTGCCATAGTTTGAAGATCACCAATCTGAATCTTCAGACGAATCTTCCCCAGTGGTTTGCTCTTTCCAGAGTTGAAACCAACTATTGTGGTACTAGTGTAAGTCAGATCACTAGTAGGAATCCTCAATGGTCTTAGCATACTTTGAAGAATTATGCTGATGGAAGATGCGGGATCAATGTAAATTCTGTCAACTTCAATGGATTCAATATACCCAGTGTAACACAAAGGCCTATCATGCTTGTTATGCTTCAACAGTATATCTTCTTGTGTAAAGGTGATGTTGGGAATTGCTTCCATCACACTATGACATTGCGGGCATGATACGGGTATATTGTCAGGAGTTTTGAGTTGAGCTAAGCAGGAATCAGCTTGCAGCAGAGCTTCACTCAAAGTTTTGCCGCTTTCTTTAGAAAGGCGAAGCAACTCAAAGATAGATAATCTAGCCGGAGTATTAGCTAACTGGGCTAAAATATCAAATTTATAGGGTTTCATCATCACCCCCTGACTGGAAGTAGACTTCAACGGGACATCGAAGCGTACCGCTTTCTGTTTTTCCTTTTCAACCATAGCAGGAGCAAGAGACGGTTGAGTTGATGGTGTTTCAACATTTTCAGCTTCCTTGGAGGATCCCTCATAATCTTTGTGGTACTCTTTTCCAGATCTTGTACCAGCAAAAGTTTTTTTCTTCAGACTCAGAAGAAGGACCATATTGCAGGATTTAATCTTCCTTTTCTTAGCCTTCTTCTTGTGAGGATTGTTATGAGGAACCTCAGAACCTAATCCAACAGTGGATTTTTGACTTTGAATTTGTAAAGGAAATCGTATCCCTTTATCATAATTCAAACCTTCTACCTTTTGAAAATCATAATCCATCTTCTTCATGAGAATGATAGATTGTTGACTGTACAAGTGAGTAGGCAGTGGACTTTCAACAGAAAAAATCCCTGTAACTACGGGAGAATGAGGAATAATCATTTTTGTAGCTACGGGAGGAAAAGGATTCGGGATACGAGGAAAAATCCCTGTAGGAGCCTTTTCATAAGCAGCGAAGACTTGTTGTGCTCTGTATAAGAGAATACTATTCATAGCTAACCACTGCTGATGAGTAAGCTTGAGCTTGGTAGGAGGAGGTAGACTTGGAGGACATATGTTCAATCCTCTTAGTCTATCTTCCAAAGGAGTACCATCCCATAAATGATCCAAATCATCAGGATCTGGAATAACATGAGAAATCATGTTGCAGGTTTTGACTTTCTTACCTTTCTTGGATTTTGAAGTTTTACCTTCATCTTCCATTTCAGGTATTAAGTCAGGATGTACCCACATAATTTCACCATTCTTTAATGTAAGAGGCAATAATCCTTCATTTTTTTTCCTGGCAGATGGGATATTCAAAATCTTCATCGTTACCATTGGAATTGGGACAATTCCATCTGGTACTTGTTGTGGAGGAAAATCTCCAAATTGAAGAGAAACCATATTGGTTGTAACCGTATGGTCATCATTGGTTAAAGCAATGGCACAACCATTTATCAGCTCTTGGATTTTCTTCTTCAAAACATAGCAAGCACTGGTAGGATGATTAATGTATCTATGATAGATAAAATATTTGGGATTGTCAGTCAGATTCACCTTATTGGGCCTCTTTGGCTCCGAAATCTGAAGTTTGCCACTCTTCACCAGACATTGGAATATCCCTGGGATATCACTTTCGTCAAAAGAGTATTCTTCTTTTAACCTGGAAGATTCCTGATTATTCAGCGTCATTTTATTCTTGGAAAGATTGACCATAAGAGTATCTTTTCCTTTTATATTACGATTGTCGGAATTATTACCAGGATTACTTTTCTTTCCTTTATCCTCAGAGGCAAAAATCATCCCATGTTCACGAGCCAACCTACCATTAGTCTCGACGGAAACTGCTGCTATGATAAACGAAGCCCAATCTGTGAATTGGGAACCTGTGAAGACAGCGATGGATGGTCGCAGATTCATCTTACATGTATCAATCAGCGCTGAATCTGGCATACCGGGGGCATCTTTAAAGTTGCATGTCGAAAATGTTCAATAAACGTCCGAGTATCTTCTTTCTCCTTTTGCTTGATTTCTATTAAGGAGGACATGTTCATGTCCATACCTCCTTCATAGAAACGGAAGAGAAACATTGCCTTAAATTCGTCAAAAGACGAAATGCAATTGTCGGGTAAACTACGATACCAGTCGTAAGCTGAACCCGTCAAGCATCCAATGAATACTCTAGTGAGAAGAGCATCATTTTTCTGCAAATGTACAGTCATAATATCAAAGTAATTGATATACTGACTAGGAGAAGCCTTTCCATCAAACAATACCATGGACTGTGGCTTGAATTTCGGTGGAAACGGTACATCATTCCAATAAGGAGGATAAGGTTGCTTAATCCCTAACCTCTGAAGTTGATCCTTTTGCTTCAAAACTTCAAATTGTGCTTTGAGCTCACGCACTGCTTGAATGGCTTCGCTGGTTTGTGGAAGCACATTTGATTGAAAAGTTGTCGGTTGTACCGTAATCCCCACCGGAGATGGTACATCTTCTGGAATGATGGGGTCTGGAGATGCAAAATTTTGGTTAACAGCAGGTTCTTGGATATTCAAAGGTATATCAACCCCTTGGCTATCTTGAGTTGGTGCTGCTGCTTGAACCGGTGTTACAATTACTGGTTGAGCAGTTTACTGAGCCGTTATTATCTGGTGCATGTTTTGCATCATGTTAAGCATGTCTTTCAATGATTGCTCAACGGCAGTGAGACGTTGTTCTGTATTAACAGATGACGTCTCTGGTTCATCTCCAATAGCGTAGGATTCACCTCTCTTGAAGATACAGAAGGATTAGTATAGAAGTATGAATCAACACTATCAGTTTCGGACTCAAGAGATTGAGTACCCCCAGCTTCAGAATCAGAAGTCTGCAATTGTCTTTGTCTTCTTGATCGAGTATTCTGATATCCTCCTTCAAAAGAATCAAGAATTCTGTTGAATTGTTGTTGACCTGGGGTTTGGGACGTGTTCCGTCTAGGATGTCGCCCTCTGTTGGTGTGAGATGCCATGTTGACTGACGCATATGACAACTCATCAGTTTGTTGTTTGGATGCATTAAAATTCAATCGATCAAAAAACTGACCGTCTGGAAGCCGAGCAACAATATTTGATCACAATCTGGTGACACTCACAGTGATAATTTTCTTGGGGGAGCGTCACGGGAGATTGTCTATTTTTACGCTTTTGCATTAGCAACTCACGTAAATCAGTACGAGTAAAAGGAGTAGTCTTCTTTATTACATTTAGAGTAGCAAAACGTTTAGTCCCTTGTGTATAAAGAAGATTACTGGCTGTATTCACAGAACCAAACTGTACATTTTTACGCGTTTGGAGTTATGTACGCAAATCTTGAGATTTTTTAGCACGAAGGACTCCATTTTCATTGCGTGTGATTTGTAGGTTTGGTACTTTTCGTAGAGCAGTATAAGAAGGCTGTTGGTGTCGAACTGAAGCTTTACCAACAACATTTTTACGCTGTATGTATTTAGGTACATTCACATTAGATGTAAAAACATCGTTGCGAATTTTATCTACACTGTCACAGACAGGAGACTTACCTTTACGCGTAGAGCGTAAAAATTGATCATCTACCACGTCACAGACGGGAGATTTTCCTTTACGCGAAGAGCATAATTTTTGTGTGTCTACCACGTCACAGACGGGAGACTTATTTTTACACTTAGAAGCACAAGCATTAGAGTCTGCCTCATTACAAATGGGAGACTCGTTCTTATACACTGAGCGTAAATCCTGGTTTTTACCTACTGGACGTAAAACCTGATTATCTTCACCGTCACAGACGGGAGATAACTTGCCACACTTAGAGTGCAACGCTGAAGTAAGGACTGCCTCGTTACGAACGGGAGCCCCTACGACAGGAGTGGGAAGAATTCCCTTGCACTCAGAAGCAACAGAGAGATCAGAAGCTATTTTGGATTTAGGAATCCAAACTTTTCGTGCTTTGCGAGATTTTTGAACATTGGAGCGGCGAGAACCACCCCCAGTTCAGAGCATTTCTTTATAAGCAGTCTGGTCGAAGTGTACAACCAGAGTCTTCTTTGTCGATCCAATTGACACATCATCGTATTGAGCAATTACCTCCTCGTCATAGGAGAAGGTCCTCCCCAGCAGAGTCGCCATTTTTGTTTCACTTAACAAAATGCCTGGGAATCGGATTTTGAAAATAAAATGAAAAAAAGTACAAGAAGTACAAATTTGATTCTGGGAAGTATTGCTATGGAAGTCTGATATGTAAATGATCACTTTGTTCCTTGGACCATACGATGATGATGAAGATCACTGCTAGAAGATGAACAATTGGAAGAACTAAGTCATCAGAAAGGTATCGACGCACTTGGGCACTGATGGCGAGGCTGAATGATTTCCTGCTTTGCTTCACTCTGTTCTGGAAGTAAAGTTGAAGAAAAATGCTCCAAAAAATCAAAGTCTCTGGGCTCTGATCTCTATGTATTCTCTCCTTTCTCTCTGTCCGTCTATATGAGAAAAATCAGTCTATTTATAGACTTGGCTTCTTGTGCGTAAAAACTCAGCAAAAGTTCCGTCTTTACGCTAACAACTGCCACCCATGATTGGAGTTATCCTCTGCATACGTTGACACGTGTCCCATCATTTCAATAAAAATAGGATGCACGTACACACGTTCTTCGAGATGTGTGGCATGAAAGCCATGTAGGCAAACCACGTTCTGAATTGGAATAGGGCGTAAAAACAACCCAAATATACCCTGAGCGTAAAGTAGTAGACTGGACGTACAATAGCCCTGATGTAGACTTTCCGCGTAAAGTGGTTGTTAAATAACCTTGAGCGTAAAATTAGCCCAAATAAACCTTACGCACACGTCAACCGTTGAGCATAAAAACTCGTATAGTCTCCGTACGTAAAAGAAGCCATATTATGAGCGTAAAGTGGCTCAGTCCACATACTAAATGACAAATGGGCCTCTGTGTAAAAAAAATCCCTTTGATTTCTGTGATATATGCCATCATTAAATCTTCATGTCAGACTTTGCATTAAATGCAAGACTTGACAGCTTTGTCCAGCGTAAAAGTGGCTAGCCTGTCTCGGGCGTAAAATCATTAGCTTTGACCCGGGCGTAAAATGATTAGCCTATTTCGGACGTAAAGTGATCAGCCGCTCTTTGGCGTAAAGTGGATCGACTTGAATGGAATGATCCTTATCTTTGACTCATTCTTATGAAGCACTTTTTACGCTCCTACAGAAGCAAGTTGCACTTGCCTAGGGCTCTTGGGTGTAGGTGGAGAGTAATGGTGAGGAAGAAGAAGAGTAAATGAGGAGAGAGAAAGAGTGTTGGGTTAATAAATGGAGATGGTGGTGGTAGGTAAGGGTTCTCCCCTTGGTTCATGATGAACCAATAAGCAACCCAAGCCGAACCAAGCCAGGAGACATGCAATACGAGTCAGATACATACACGTATTCCAAAATACGTAATTACGAACTATGGTCATCACAACTCTACCCACCTTATAAGAATTCCGTCATCGGAATTTAATTAAGAGGCTAGAGAGGCAATGACAAGCTATATTCAAGCAATCTACCATGCAATCATTTATTTCAAGCAAGGAATTTAGAGCGTAAGGCATAAGAAAGACATTATATCTTACGAGTCAAACAGGTCGGGATATCGCGATTGGATATCATCCTCACGCTCCTACGTTGACTCACCTAAGAAGTGATGACACCAAACAACACAGACTAACTTGATAGTCTTGTTCTTGAGTATCTTCTCTCTTTGGTCCAATATGGATACAGGTCTCTCCTCATATGAAAGGTTGGTGCCAACAACCAATTCCGAATGATCCAGGATGTGGCTCCGGTCCGGGATATACCGTCGCAGTTGGGATACATGGAACACGTCATACACCTCACTCAGAGACGGCAGAAGAGCGAGACGATAGGACACATCTCCTACTCGCTCCAGGATATCGAATGGCCCTATATACCTAGGACTAAGCTTTTCCCGTACGCCGAAACGAATGACGCCACGGTTAGGCGAGATCCTAAGGAATACATGGTCGCCGACAGAAAATTCAAGGGGACGCCGATGAGAATCGGCCCAATGGCGCTGACGATTTTGTGCAACACGAAGATGATCTCTGACTCTCCTGACCACCTCAACTGTCTGAGTAATCAACTCGGGACCAAGCATCTGCCTTTCTCCAACATCGTCCCATGCTAGTGGAGATCTGTACTTCCTATCATACAGTGCCTCGAACGGTGCCATCTAGATACTAGCTTGGAAACTATTATTGTACGAGAACTCCATCAGGTGCAGGTGATCTTTCCACGAACCACCGAAGTCGAGCGTACAAGATCTTAACATATCCTCAAGAGTCTGGATCGTGCGCTCCGACTGACCATCTGTCTGCGGGTGATAAGCTGAGCTGAACTGGAGGTGAGTTCCCAAACTCTCTTGCAGACTATGACAAAAGTGCAACGTAAATCTTGAATCTCTGTCCGAGGTGATACTGACTGGGATACCGTGCAGCCTGACAATCTGCCTGAGGTACATCCCTGCTAGCTGAGCCGTCGACTGACCAACTCTGAATGGGAGAAAGTGAGCCACCTTCGTGAGCCGATCAACTATAACCCATATAGCATCTCTACCGGTCGGGGACCTAGGTAATCCAGTCACGAAATCAATGGTTATATGCTCCCACTTCCATTCTGGAATTGGCAAGGGCTGAAGAAGTCCAGCTGGCCTCTGATGTTCAGCCTTGACTTGTTAGCAAACCAAATACCGAGAGACAAATCGAGCTATCTCCCTCTTCATGCCATTCCACCAAAAGTGCTGACGGATATCTCGGTACATCTTCATGCCACTGGGATGAATCAAATACTGAGAACTGTGAGCTTCCGTCATGACTTCCTGTCTGATATCTCCACTGGGTACACAAAGACGCTTCCCATGTCGAAGTGTACCGTCTTTATGGATACATAACTCTGGTCTTCGTCCTGCCTCACACTCTGCTCTGAGTCGCTGAAGCTTGGAATCTGCTGACTATGCCATCCGGATCCTCTCGACTATAGTGGACTGAACTTGCATGCTGGCCATCAATGCCACACTGGAAGGGAGGACAAATTTTATACCCATTTTTTGAAGATCGGCTAACAGTTCTGGTTGCGCTGTTAGGAAATAAACTCTGGCTCTCCTGCTCAATGCATCTGCAACGACATTGGCCTTCCCAGGATGATACTACAGGTTGACATCATAATCCACAAGCAGCTCTAGCAATCTCCTCTGATGCATGTTAAGATCCTTCTGAGTTAACACATACTTCAGGCTCTTGTGATCGGTGAAAATCTCTACCCTATCTCCGTACAAGTAGTGTCTCCAAAGCTTAAGTGCAAACACTACTGCTGCCATCTCCAAGTCATGGGTTGGATAATTCCTCTCATGATCATGAAGTTGTCGTGACGCATAAGCTATTACCTTCCCATGCTGCATCAGAACACATCCTAAACCTCGACCTGAAGCATCATAATACACTGAGAATCCTCCGGTCCCATCTGGAAGCGTAAGAATAGGAGCCAAAATTAAGCCTCGCTTCGACTTCTTAAAAGAATCCTGACATTCTGCTGTCCAAGCAAACTGCACATCCTTGCAGGTCAACTGGGTCAATGGTGCTGAAATTCGAGCAAAGTCTGAAACAAATCGCCGGTAGTAGCCGACCAAGCCAAGAAAACTATAAATTTCTGCCACTGTACTAGGTAACGGCCACGTTTCAATGGCCACGATCTTCTGGGGATCCACTTCTACTGTTTCTCTGGTGATGATATGGCCCAAGTATGAAATACGATCGAGCCAGAACTCGCATTTACTAAACTTAGCATACAACTAGTGCTCTCTGAGAATCTGGAGGACAACTCGGAGATGCTGCTCATGCTCCGCTTCACTCTTGTTGTAAACCAGATGTCGTCTAGGAACACAATCATGAATTGATCCAAATAAGGCATAAAGATACGATTCATGAGGTCCATGAATACAGCCGGCGCATTGGTTGCTCCAAAGGGCATAACAAGGAACTCCAAATGCCCATACCGGGATCTGAAAGCTTTCTTCGGGATGTCCTGCTCTCTGACTCTGATCTGATGGTACCCTGATCGCAAATCTATCTTCGAGAATACTGCTGCTCCTCTGAGTTGATCAAACAAGTCATCTATCCTTGGGAGAGAATATCTGTTCTTGATTGTCACTGAGTTCAAGGTATGATAGTCAACACATAATCTGGACGTACCATCCTTCTTTTTCACAAGAAGTATCGAGGCTCTCCAAGGTGATCCACTAGCACGAATAAATCCCTTGGTTCTGAGTTCTTCAATCATTTTGTACAATATCTCCAATTCTGACGGCGCCATCCCGTAGACTCTCTCTGACACTGGTGCAGTCCCGGGGATCAAGTCTATGGTGAACTCGATCTCTCACTCTGACGGCATCCCTGGAAGTTCTTCTGGAAAAACATCTGGAAACTCCTCGACGATCTGGGGTAACTGTACTACTGCTACTGCCATTCGCAATACGGGAGGAGAAGGTTCAACTTCGCCTCGGGAGAAGGAAAACTCCGGCTCGCCTGGGATGCTAAAAGCACCCCTGCTAATATGGCAATCTATCCTGGCATACTGGTCCCTCAACCAATCCATCCCTAAGACCGCATCATAATCGGCCATCGAAAATTCTATCAACCTAGCGGGAAACTCTCTACCGCTAACTACGACCTGACACGAGAAAAATACTCTATCTACTCCCACAAGACCGTTACCAGTAAGTATATTAAGCCTTACAGATAATGACTCGAGCTCCAGCCCTATTCGTGTCGTAAATCGTGCAGACATAAATGAATACAAGGCACCAGAATCAAATAATACTGAAGCTGGAAAGGTGTTGACAAGAATAGTACATGCCACTACCTCACCGGGTGCTATTCCTTCCTCTCCATGGTTAAGGCCAGCACTTGACCATGCCCTCTGGGTGCGGGTCCCCTCTGCTAAAAATTCTTTTGCCTGCTCTGGATCAGGGCTTGGGCTTGGGCATACTGCTGCGATCTCTGCTGCTGGAATGTCTGGGCCTACGTCGGCAATAGCCTCGAGAACGGGTACTGCAGCTGCTGCTACTGCTGCTGCTGCTGCTGGACTGGTGCTGGTCCTCTAACTGAAGGACTAGAGAAGGCCGATGAACTCCCCCTGTTTGGGCAGTTTCCAACCCTGTGGTCCGGGGCACCACAAACCAAGCACAAACCCTGTGCTCTACGACACTCTGATACCACATATCCTGGCTTTCCGTAGTGTGAACATCCCACTGCGGAAGACTGCTTCTGCTTCTGCTGCTGAGGGTACATCAGGGTGGAATGCTGAACCGACGTCACTGAGGCCGCCTGCCTGGGAGCTCTAATGGTCAAAGCCCTGGCTGCCGGGGCTGGTGCTGATGACTGATTCATCTGGCCGTGAGATCGCTTTCGACCTCCGGTCATGTCCACAATCCTCTGGGAGGTATACTCATGCCTCCGGGCTGCCTTTAGTACTGCATCAAAGATCTGATGCTCAAACTGCTCCACTGCCAGCAAAATCTCTAGGTGGAGCCCCTGCTGGAACCGCTGGGCTCTATCGAACTTGGTTGCTACCAAGGTGGGAGCAAACCGACTAAGTCTCGAAAACTCGACTGCATATCCGTCGACTGTCCTGCCCATCTGCTTCAGATTGGTGAACCTCGTCCGTAGATCATACCGAGCTACAACATCAAAATACTTGGTCTGGAATCTCTCCCTGAATATTGTCCAGGCAATAGGGGTCACTAATCCAACGGCCTGCGCCGTCCACCAGCTGCGGGAAAGATCCAATAGCTGTAGGCGCACCACGGCCACCTTCTCATTCTCTGGAGTCCTGGTTGCTTCTAGAATCACCTCTGTGTCCTGAAGCCATGCATCTGCAGCGATCGCATCTTCACTGCCGTCGAAGAAGGAAGGGTTCAAGCGCTTGAAGCTGTTGGCCGCGCTATTACCCTGATGACCTCCTCTGGTCAAAGCGTCTGCCACCGCCTGGTACAAGGCATCTCTTCGACCATCCTGGGAGGCTAATAGTGATCTGATGAGACCCACCAAAGTGCCATCATCAGGCTCTCCGGGCTGGACGAGCTGAACTGGTGGCTCTCCTCCAGTAGGCATGACTCTAGAGGCTACTCCTGAATATTGGGCTTGATCTCCGGGTTGCTGCTGGTCCACGGGAGGTGCTTCGCCTTGCTGATCGACAAGTCCAAGAACAATGCCACTGAAGAAGACGACATAGGAAACAATAAGGAAGGACCAAGACAGATCAACGATACAAGCATGTGATCAGGTCGAGAATCTCAGGGGTTAGAAGGTACGGGCAAAGATCAAGGATGGGTGCTGATTGAGACATCTATTCGATAAACCCTCACATATCTTGATTCACAAGACCTGCATGGACCACCACTTAAACCATGTAACGCCCCAGAACCAGAATACTGGAGAGCGGGGGCGAACATAGCCAGCTACGTATATTAAAGTGCAACCCACCTCGCTATACGGTCACGACTGTCTAGATACATGAGGGTTTAACTACAATCCATCAGTCTCCTATGGTCAATAACAAACCTAAATATCTCAATCTCAAGCAAGCAAGCAAAGTTACAAAATGTAAGATCACCAAATATACAATAGTAAGATGTCCCAAACATTACATATTTAGCTAATCATGAAGCTAGTCGTTACAAAATATGAGGACTAGCAAGAGTTCAGTAATACATGATCAACCCTAGGATTTGTCAATCATGTTACAGCCCATAGGCAGACAATAAGTAAAGGTGCAATACGAGCTAACATGTGCTCGCCGGCTAAACGTCTCAAAAGAATAATTTTACAATAAAGTGGGAGGACAAAAAGAAACCCACTCATTGCCAGGGTTACGCCTGGTGGTCACCATCTGGCTGGAAGACAGGTAGATCTCCTGGTGCTGCTCCGATATCTGGCAATACAAAACCAGCTGGGTCAGACCCCAGAAAGAGCAAATGCCACAAAGAAGGCTTCACTTAGGAACTAAAAACCAGCATATCACAAGTGAATAATTAAAGAGAAATTATAAAAGAAACTGATAATAATAGAGATAACAATAAAAAATTGAGTACGAGGAAACCATTCAAGTAGCCAGACTGTAACCCTTAAACCAAACAAGGACCGAGGTTGCAGCCCTTCACCTGAATAGAAACCCGTCTCAAATACTATTGGTATAGTGAAGACAATAAACAAAGAGAGGACGCAGAACTGCTCCGGAAGCCAGTTACAACCCTTAAACCAAATAAGGACCGGGGTTGTAATCCTTCGCCTGAACAGAACTGGACTCCCGATCTTTATTGTTAAGGCCAGTATAAATAATCATGGTATTAAGGTAAGGTAAAACATGACGAACATGGCATGGGGTTACAATAAGATAATAAACGAAGAGAGGACACAGAACTGCTCCGGGAGCTAGGTTACAACCCTTAAACCAAACAAGGACCGAAGTTGTAACCCTTCGCCTGAACAGAACTGGACCCCTGATCGTTATTGTTAAGGCAAACATCAATAATCATGTCATGTCAAAATCTTGCACAGGATCAGGATAAGACTAAGCTGGAATAAACTCCATCCAATCAATCACGGCCAATCAAGAGTACGGCTTGATACTTTTAACTAACTAGGATTATCACAGGCCTAGTTATTAGCAAGATGCAATGAGATTATCCCAACAGCCACAAGCCCTGCAGACCATCCGGTTATCCTGGTCGAATGTTCGTTTATGAAGAATGCAACACGCGACTGTGTGCTGGAAATGTGCCCTGCTCGTCGGTAGGCTACAAGTCCACTTAATGCGCCCAGATAACGGGATTTCCTATAGCTGGGAATCTCTTCATGTCTACTGAATTATTCTAGTTTATTAGCCTTAGTCAATTACTGTAGGTATCCCTGACCGTGGTACTCTGGGATCCTTATCCTAGACATGATGCAAGACAGTACTGGTTTATTTTGTACAAACACAATCACCCACGGTGTCCAGGCCATTCAATTCTGTCATGACATGTTAGCCATCGCAACAGCATTCAAGATATATATCATGTCAAATTCACTGTCAAGAGTGCGCCACGACGGGTCACCATTATGTCATAGAACATATTTAAAATTAATATTTAACCTGGTATAAGCATATATGCAATAACTAAATATAAACAGGGTACAAGAGTTGTGGAAGAATCATGCAGCTCAGGGAAGACGGGACATAACTTCCACATACAAAGTCAAAATGAGGTGCTCCAGAGTTATTCGGAAAGGCAAGACAAAGATCTAAAACTTTCATGTTTTAAGTTTTTCGAAATTCTGGCTAAAAAATAGCTAAACTTGGCAAAAACAGTCATTCTGTGCACTTTTTACGTCAAAAATTCAATTCTGCCTAAAATACGCAAAAGGGGAGGGTTCCAGCATAAAATTTCGCATTCTGGGTACCATCCAGTGTAAAATACGCAATTTCAGGGTTCCCTGCATAAAATCTTACATTCTGGATGCTGTCCAGCGTAAAATACGTAATTTCAGGATTTCCAGCGTAAAATCTTACATTCTGGACACTATCCAGCATAAAATATACAATTTCAGGGATTCCAGCGTAAAATCTTACATTTTGGATGCTATCCAGCATAAAATACGCAATTTCAGGGTTCCCAGCGTAAAATCTTACATTCTGGATGCTATCCAGCGTAAAATACGCAATTTCAGGATTCCCAGCGTAAAATCTTACATTATGGACACTATCCAGCGTAAAATACGCAATTTCAGGGTTCCTAGTGTAAAATTTCACTCAGCCGACATGAAAAATCTAGAAAACTTATTTTGGCCATAAAAACTTCATTTTAACTCGAAATTAGGTGAATCAAAAACCAAATTCACACGAAATTTCGTGCTCTTGCTCATGGAACTATTAGTTTTCGAAAATAACCAGTTTTAGTATATCAAAACCAAGAAAAAACTCCATGAACTTATGAAACCCCAAAGTTATAATGTAGATCTAGAAGAATCTATCCATAAAACTCAAAAACTCCAAGTTCTAAAGAGGCTTATAATCATGTAAAGAAGAGAATGGAACAATAAAACTTGAGATCCATCATGAAGCAAGTTGTACTTGCCTAGGGCTCTTGGGTGTAGGTGGAGAATAATGGGGAGGAAGAAGAAGAGTGAATGAGGAGAGAGAAAGAGTATTGGATTAATAAATAAAGATGGTGGTGGTAGGTAAGGGTTCTTCCCTTGGTTCATAATGAACCAATAAGCAACCCAAGCCGAACCAAGCCAACCCAAACAAGCCGAACCAAGCCAGGAGACATGCAATACGAGTCAAATACGTACACGTATTCCAAAATACGTAATTACGAACTATGGTCATCACAAATTGAGTGGGACACAAGTGTCATGTCTGTTGTAGGCTTAGAGTATATCATGGCCGTATATTGGGTCGAAAATTTTGGATCGAAATTGGATCTCCAATTTCAGTCAGAATGGACAACAGTTGCACGGTAGGTGCTAAAAATTAGATTTTTGGTCCGGATTGTGCATTAAAAATATTGCAAGGATATGTGTTTGAGTGAGACACAATATTCATGAATGAAGGTGGACTCATCTTGGTCATGCTCATGAAATTGGTTTGGAAAAAATTATAATTATGGTGCTTCTAAAATCGAAACTACGAAAAATGGTCGTTAATGTCCAAAAATAAAATTGGAGATTTATTATGTATTAATAATTCAATTAAATACAAAATAAAAATAGAAAATAAAATCCTAAATATTTGAGGGGGCTTTACACGAAGTTTGAGCTTGCATGACAGTGTTTCCTGCGAGCAGTATTTTTTCAAGTGACAATGTTTCCCGCGGGACCTTACTCGACTTTTGTCCTAACATAGACGGATATATAAAGAGGGCAGATGTAGCATTTAGCCATCTCATAATCAGTAACCTAAGCTCTCTTTTTTTCTTACGAGAATTATCTGTCCAGCAGTGCTTATTGCATCGAGAACCTTTCAAAAGTACGCCAGATCGTCAAAGGAGTAAAGGAACCATGCGCCGGTTCAATCTCCATCATTACACTCTCCAGAATCTCAAAAGTTTGTACTTAGAATTTTGTATTCAGTGTAATTAATGATTCTTTGTAATAAACAAGTTATAAAAGTTTTCTTGCGAAGAATTGTTGCATTATTTTCTATACGGAAATACATGATACCAGTTATATGCTTCTAGTAGCTATACAAGTGAAAGTGATTTATTATCATTATTTTCTGTTTTGTTGTCCATGTCGTGTTTTTGTTTAGATTTTCGATTCCCGTACAACTTTCTTTGTAGTACTTGCTATTTTTGGATTTTGATCCCGCTGGTTTTGCATTGACCAGATCTCGTAGCTGAACAGGTTGATTTTTTGTATCTCTCTTCCGTATATCTCTATTTATTTTGTATGTTTTAGCAGTGTTATACATGCTTTTGACATTTCTTTATACTTATTGCTTGTGTTGGATTGCGAATATAAACTTGTGAACCATAAGAGGCTGTTGAATTGTAGCTAACCCATATAATTTGTTGAAAATTTTCTTCAAAACTTTGGATTAAAATCTGCAAGAAAATAAATTAAATTAAAGTTACCGACCTCCGGGGAAGTCGCGCACGAAGCACTGCCCTAAGAGTTAGTTCGGGTCTATGTGCAGACTGAATCCGAACGCCCCTAGTGGTAAAATTTCTGCTCCACCGAAATCTCGTTACCACACACGACGTCGAGAGAATGACCCTGACTTAGCTCCGCCCAGAGCAAAAAATGAAGAACAGTATTTCAAGAGGGAAGAGAATTTGAGAGAGAGAGAGAGAGAGCTTTCGCAATGATCTTTTTTCATGTCAAAGAGAGGAGGAGGAAACCTCATTATATAGGCTATTGCCAAAGGATAGAATAATGAGGATATTAAAATAGCCTATTAAATGTTAACGTTACAAAAATTGTAGCACATGATAAAAATATAATATATTGAATCTGGACATGATTCAAACATTCAAAAGTTATAGAATAAATAAATTGTAACGGTTGAAAATAAATGATGAGGAAATTTGTTTTTGTAAATAGTAGCAACAGCTACAACAATCCCCCAAAAAAAAAAACCAAGTTCCGAAATAATAGAGGAAAGAAACGAAAGAGGAAAGTTAAAGGTGAGAAAGATTTTTGGACAGTTGAAAACTATGCATAAATGAGATGGACTGCAGCCTTGAATCTCACGTAGTGACTATTGTCTTTGTCTAAAGAATAACTTGATGGACTACGCCTTGAATCAGTCTTCTTGAACCTGACTCAGAAATTAGCACACATAGTACGCTAGAGGTACTTGGGTCTATCGGGTGGCGCGTTTGATTAGCCATGCGCACTTTTACACATTTATGAGAGTTGTCTAGGATCGTCATGTCCTATAGTCGCGGCCATCACGACCTCTCATATAGGTAAGTCCTCAAGGGTTGGTGATAGAAATCAACCTTGTATATCATGCTTGGACTTATTAAGAGTTTTAAAACTCACCATATCCATATCACAAAAGGAACACTGTCACCATAGGGATGGAATATTAATGTACACATGTACAGCCTCTTGGGCTTTTATTTTAAAGAGAATTTAATCTTAGGTCAGTGTTCCATAATAGTCACCTAGTCCAGCTTGTTTCTATCCATTGGACCGGCTTCTTGGGATCTCCAGTCAGACTCGGTTGGGTTGCCACTGCTGGTGACTATACTATGGGCTTAACCCCATCCCCCTCGATGATTCTAGGATCAATGTCCTAGACAAACTCTTCGTCAAGAGTAAACAGACTCTTCGTCAAGAGATCTATAAAGTTCTTTAATGACTTTTATAGTCAAGAACCACAAATTTTTCCAATAGGCTCTTTATTGACTTGAAGTGCAGCTGCATGTGCCTGTTCATCTTAGCATTCACAGAATCATGCTATAGTAGTTCTATAACATATTTATTATCACAGTTTATAGAAATTGCAGGAATATGATGAACAGAAACAAGTCTATGCATAATAAGATTTTTAAGTCATTCGGCTTCTGTACAGGTAGTGTCTAAAGCTATCATCTCAGAGTCCATAGTACTTCTGGCAATAATAGTCTGTTTACATGATCTCCAGGAGATCGCAGCTCCTGCCAGGGTAAAAACATATCCAGTTGTGGATTTCACATCATGTGAATCAGTTACCCAATTACTAAATGAGTAACCTTCTATGATATCAAGGTGCCTAGAATAATGAAGTTTATAATCTAGAGTACCCTTAAGATATTTAAATACTCTGTCTAATGCAGTCCAGTGTGTCTGATTTGGGTTACTAGTATATCTACTTAGTCTCCCAATAGCAAATTCAATATCAGGTCTAGTCCTATTTGTTATGTACATAAGGGACCAAATCATTTGTGAATATCTATGTTATTCTATAGGTGATTTTTCATTCTTCTTGAGAACAACATTACTGTCATAAGGGGTAAGGGCATGTTTCTTGTCAAATTACTCAAACTTTCTTAGCATTTTCTCAATTAAATGTGCTAAGGATAGAGTATAGCCCTCTTTTCTTTTGGACACTTGCATTCCTAGGATCAGATTTACCTCACGTAGGTCTTTCATATCAAACTGGTTAGATAAATAATTCTTAGTGTTATTTATCAGTTCCAGTGAAGATCCTAGAATAAGGATATCATCAACATACAAGCATAAAATAACACAACTTCTATTTGTATTTTTAGAATACAAACATTTATCATATTCATTTGGCACAAAACCAAATTCTATAATGACTTTGTCAAATTTGTTGTGCCATTGCTTGGGAGCTTACTTTAGGCCATAAAGAGATTTTACTAATCTACAAACCTTGTTTTTTTGACCTTTAGCAATAAAACCTTCAGTTTGCTCCATATAAATTCTTCCTCTAAATTTCCATTTAGAAATGCTGTCTTTACATCCATTTGATGGATCAACAAGTCATGAATGGAAGCTAAGGCTAGGAGGGTTCTAATAGAAGAAATCCTAGCAACAGGAGAATAAGTATCAAAATAATCTAATCCCTTTTCTGGGTAAAACCTTTGGCTACTAATCTAGCCTTATATTTCTTTATGGTACCATCGGCTCTAAGTTTCTTTTTAAAAATCCACTTACAACCTATGGGTTTGCTACCTAAAGGTAGGTCAGATAGAAACCAAGTACTATTCTCCATAATGGAGTTGTACTCATTATTAATAGCTTCTTTCCAGAAAGGGGCATCAAGAGAGGATATGGCTTCTTCATAAGTTGAGGGATCACCCTCTATCAAAAATGTGAAGAATCCTTCTCCTAAATCATTTTTAGTCCTTTCTCTTTTACTCCTTCTAGGTTCTATGACTTATTCAGGTTGAGAATTAGGTATTAGATCATGAGAACTAGTAGATGGAGTAAGAGAAGGGTTGGATGAAGCTGAAGGGGTTCTAACCTTGAAGGGAAAATGTTCTCAAAGTAAACTGTATCTCTAGCTTCAATAATTGTGTTATTAGATATTTTATTTACTTCAGAATGGGTTACAAGAAATCTATTGGCATTGCTATCTAGGGCATATTCTATGAATACAGCATCAACAGTCTTAGGTCCTATATTCCTCTTTTTGGGTTCAGAAATTCCTACCTTAGATAGACATCTCCAAACTTTGAGATAATTAATCCTAGGGGTTCGACCTTTCCATAACTCATATGGTGTCTTATCATTAGTCTTACTGGGTATCCTATTAAGAATGTAACAGGCTGACAATAAAACTTCTCCCCAAAGATTATCAGGAGCACCTGAGCTGAGAAGCATGGCATTGACCATGTCTAACAGAGTGCGATTCTTTCTTTCAGCAACTCCATTGGATGTGGTGAATAAGAAGCAGTTACCTCATGAATAATTCTATGTTCTTCACAGAAGTTAGTCATATCATTTGAGGTGTACTCTCCACCACGATCTGATCTAAGGATCTTAATCTTTCTATCTATCTGGTTCCCAGCTTCGGATTTATAGACCTTGAATCTGTCTAGAGCTTCATCTTTGGTCTTAAGGAGTTAGGTGTTGATGGAACTGGGGATTCCCAGGACCCTTCCTTTGGTGTGCGTATTGATCGATAGAAAATTAAACAGATCTAATACGTGTTCTAACCCTTCATAGACGGAAACTAGGGTTCTCGAATTATACCTGCGGCGGAAAGAAGACAAGTAATTCCTGGCAATCTCGAGCGGACGACCCCAAGATCTTCTGTACGTATTCCTTCCTCGAGTTGGACGTCGTATGGGCGACGATCTCCCAACCTTTTCTTCTCATTGGCAGCCATCTCTTTCTCTCCTTACGTGAATCACGAATTTACAGAAAAATTTAGATTTCTGATCAGTAATCTGGCGGCCAGAGAATAGAGGATATTATAGGCTACAGTAGGGACCATGAGGAGAAATTAGGATTAGGCCTCCTAACGGATCTGGATATCCCGTGTTCAGCCCGAACACACAATCCAGGCCCATTAACAATAGCTCGGTCCACTAATGAGCTATTGTTGCACTACCTCCCTAATCCCAAATTATGTTTGTGGACTCCTTTTATTATATGCTCGTTTGGCTCACCATGTTAAGATATCGTATGTCCGTCGATCAAATTAAGTTACTGACAACTATATTGATTCGACATCTTTTATCCTTAAGTAGTACCGCTCAACTTTATTTGTCATGTCGGATATAATCCACATGCAGGGTTTACATGACAATCCTTATGAGCTCCTTAAGGGAACATCATCAACCCGATGTATCGGGACATGGATTCCATTTATAATCAACAGCTCATCATACATACAATGTTATTACCCAATTCATAGAGGTTATTGATCCATAATGAATCTCACTCTTTTATGAGTCAAAATAATGCACACTGCATATACATGTCCATTATTATATCCGGGTTAAGAGCACAAGCATCCATAATAACGGAGGTGTTTGTTCTCTTATGTAGTCAGTACAAAAAGAACAACCTCAAGTGGTCTTGTTCAATACACACAAAGTGTACTAGTGTAAACCTATAGTCAAGATAGACTAATACCAGATTATCCTACAACCTTTCCAATAGATTGTCCAAGTCCATCTAGGTTGTGAACTATTTATATACTCCATAAGGAACTGATAATATGATCTTCTGTGTGACACCACACACCATATTATCTACAATATAGAATATCAGACATTTGCATTAACACTTGCAACAAATATAATATACAAATATTTGTCCATATGATTCTCATTCAAAATTTAAGAAAATAAGGTTACTAAAAAAGTGATGCTTTTAGTATATAACCCTAACAATCTCCCACTTATACTCAAAGCATTGCTTTTCAGTATACTGTTACAAATCTTTCACTTATACTTAAAGCCATGCTGCTACACATCTGACTCCCATTCCCTCAACATGACTATCAAAAGCCTTAGCTGGTAAGCTCTTTGTAAAGGGATCAGCTAGGTTGTCGGCTGATGCTATCTTGATCACAACAACTTTTTCTTTCTTTATGAAATCTCGTATCAGGTGGTACTTGCGCTCAATATGTTTGCCAGTCTTATGGGCTCGTGGTTCTTTCGAGTTTGCAACTGTACTACTATTATCATAATAAAGTGTAATAGACTTAGGCAAACTAGGTACCACATCCAAGTCCAACAGAAAGTTTCTGAGCCAAACCGCTTCTTTGGCTGCCTCAGAAGCCGCCACATACTCGACTTCCATGCTGGAATCAGTAATACATTTTTTCTTGATACTCCTCCACACAATGGCTCCACCTCCCAAAGTAAACACATAACCTGAGGTAGATTTCCTGGAATCCCTATCTGACTGAAAATCTGAGTCTGTATACCCGAAGGGAACTAAACTATCTTCCTGGTAAACTAGCATATACTCTTTAGTCCTTTTCAGGTACATTAAAATATGCTTTACGGCAGTCCAGTGCTTTTGTCCTGGGTTAGACTGATATCTGCTGACCATGCCTATGGCAAAGCAGATATCTGGTCTCGTACATAGCATTACGTACATTAAGCTTCCTACTGCTGAAGCATAAGGAACTGCCTTCATGTTCTCTATCTCTTTAGGTGTCCTCGGACACTGCTCCTTTGATAGAGCAATTCCATGTCTAAAAGGTAAGAAACCTTTTTTAGAATTTTGCATACTAAAATGAGTTAGTACAGTATCGATATAGGAAGCTTGGGATAAGCCCAACATCCTTTTCTTGCGATCTCGTAGAACTTTGATCCCAAGGATATGACCTACTTCTCCCAAGTCCTTCATATCAAACTGTTTGGATAACCATACCCTTACATCAGATAATACCTTCACATTGTTTCCAATGAGCAAGATGTCATCCACATAAAGTACTAGGAACACCACCACATTTCCGTCACACTTTCTATATACACATAATTCATCCTGACATTGATCAAATCCATAGGATTTTATCACCTGATCAAAACATATGTTCCAAGATCTGGAAGCTTGCTTAAGTCCATAAATGGACTTCTTGAGCTTACAAACAAGATGCTCCTGGCCCTTTTCAATGAACCCGTCTGGTTGCTTCATATAGATGTCTTCCTCAAGACTTCCATTAAGGAAAGCTGTCTTGATATCCATCTGCCAAATCTTATAATCGAGATGAGCTGCAATAGATAAAAGAATTCGAATAGACTTAAGCATGGCTACAGGAGAAAATGTTTCCTCATAATCGATACCCTCTCTTTGAGTAAAACCTTTTGCTACAAGCCGAGCTTTAAAGGTTTCAACCTTATCGTCTGATCCTCTTTTTCTCTTATAGACCCACTTGCATCCAATGGCTTTTACACCAACGGGTGGTTCTACAAGCTCCCAGACCTGATTAGAATCCATAGATTCTATTTCAGATATCATTGCTTTTTGCCAAGACTCTGCATCTTTATCTTAGAGTACTTCATTGTAGGTACAAAAATCATAATCTTGTTCCTCAGGGACGAAGTCTGACTACTCTTCCAAGAACATATATCTATCAGGTTGTATCACAACCCTCACACTACGACGAGGCACTATCGGTTGTGGTGTAACATTTGTGACACGTTGTGCAGTTATTTGTGGTTCATCATCTTGTACTGTTGGTACTGAAGTACTTGGTGTCTCACGTCTCAGTTCTTCTAGAACAACTCTACTTATGGGTTTATGGTTCATCATATAGTCTTTCTCTAATAATCGGGCATTGGTGCTAACAATGACCTTCTGATCCTTAGGACTATAAAATAAATCTCCTTTCGTTCCTCTTGGATAGCCTACAAACAAGCGTACTTCTGTACGAGATTCCAACTTATCTGCTTTCCTATTAAGCACATGTGCTAGACTACCCCAAATGCGAACATGTTTCAGACTAGGCTTACGCCCAATCCACAGCTCTGTGGGAGTAAGAGGTACTGACTTAGAAGGAACCAAGTTCAAAATATAAGCTGCAGTCTCTAAGGCATATCCTAAAATGAATCTGGCAAATCCGAATAACTCATCATTGATCTAACCATCTCCATAAAAGTTCTATTCCTTCTTTCGGCTACACCATTATGTTGGAGCATTCCAGGTACAGTCAATTGGGATGCAATCCCAGCCTCTGATAAATAATCCCTAAACTCTCCAAAGAGGTACTCACCACCATGATCTGATCGTAATGACTTGATACATTTTCCATGACGTTTCTCCGTTTCAGCCTTGTACTCCTTGAATTTCTCAAAGCACTCAGACTTACGGCGCATCAAATAAATGTATCCATACCTTGAATAATCGTCAATAAATATGACAAAATATTCAAAGCCACCTCTAGCTTGGATAGTCATAGGTCCACACAAATTAGAATGAACCAATTCCAATACATCTTTGGCCCTATACCCCTTTGCTGTAAAAGGCCTTTTGGTTATTTTATCTTCCAAGCAGGATTCACAGACTGGTAGTGCCTCCACTTCCAATGAACTCAAAGGTCTATCTTCAACCAGTCTTTGAATCCTTCTTAGGTTAATATGTCCCAATTACAAGTGCAAAAGATATGTTTGGTTCATACAAGAAGGTTCTTTTCTCTTATTTAAGTTAGATGACATATTATTCATTTCCATAAGTTGCATTGTGGGCGAAATAGGATTAATGACATACAAATTATCAACCAATGCACCAGAACAGATAAAATGTTTATTCTTTCTAATAACAATATTGTCATTAAAATAAACTGAATATCCATCCTTAACTAACATAGAAACAGAAACTAAATTTCTTCTAAGTGAAGGTGCATAAAGACAATCTCTCAATGTCAAAGACTTATTTCTACCAAAAGATAAAGTAACATCTCCTAATGCAACGACCGATACTTTTGTAGCATCACCCATGAACAAACATATCTCTCCATCACTGAGCCGTCTGGTTTCCTGGAACCCCTGCAATGTATTGCAGACATAATTAGTGGCTCCTGTATCTACATACCAGGTGCCAGTAGATAACACCGCTAAACATGTTTCAACTACTAGTAAATAAGATATACCTTCTTTGTTTCTTTGTTTGAGAAGTGGACAATCAGTCTTCCAATGTCCTGACCCTTTGTACTTAAAACATTTGCCTTTCGGCTTTTTACCACGCCTTGAGGTCCCATGCCCTTCTTTGCTGAGTTTCCCTGTTTCTGAATGTTATTCTTCTTCTTACCGTCTTTTGGCTTAGAAGTAGAAGCATTTTCAGAAGCAAAAATATGACCACTCTGCCTAAAGAGAGATTCAGCATCCTGTAGCTCTTTTGCAAGTTCTGCCAAACTATACAACCTTTTGTTCATGTTGTAATTAAGACAGAAATTGTCAAAACTTTTAGGCAGAGTCCCGAGAATGATATCGACCTAGGATTCTCCATCGATTTCAGCTCCAAGGATCTTCATCTCATTCAGATGACCCATCATCTTGAGAACATGATCCCTTACTGGTGTACCCTCAGCCATTTTTGTATTCATCAAACATTTTATAGCAAACTGCCTAGCTGCTCTACTCTGATGTCCGAAGAGTTCCTTGAGGTTATACATTATGTCATAAGCTGTGGCCATGGCCTGATGATGATGTTGCAATACATTTGACATAGATGCCAGAATGTAACACCGCGCCATCTCATCTGCCTTTTTCCACTTCTTATAAGCCTCTTTGACCTCTTCATCAGAGTTAGCATCAGGCTTAGGTGGGCATTCCTCAACAAGTACATATTTGTACTCCTCAGCAGTCAGAACAATGTCCAAATTACGTTTCCAGTCAATATAATTAGGTCCAGTAAGTTTGTTTTCTTTAAGAATCACCATAAGTGGACTGAAAGAATCTATTTTTGAAATCCTGCGAATCACATAAATAAAATTATGTAGGACAAAAAAACTTTTGAATTAACTAAATATTGATTCCCTCAAAACAATAATAAGAAATTCACTGTAAACCCCCCTAATTTTTTTAGATTTTTTTATTTTAATAAATTGGTATTTATTTGTATTTTGTATTTATACGTCGCATACAAATACAATTGTCGTCGCGTACGAGTTCGCATCTTTCGTATTTGCTCGACGAGTACGAAAATGTGCGAGCGTACATATTTTTACTTAAAAATATTTTTATTATAAAATTATTTTATAGGAAAGTACATGTTCAAATAAATATAATAAATATTTTATTTTATAAAAGAGTCATTTTGTTTGTCGTTTAAAAATAAGTAGTAACTTGAAAAATTGTGATTATATGAAAGGTATTCCAAATATTTTGCGAAAATGAAAATTTGTTTATTAATATATTTTGTTATTTGTAAAAGCTATTTTATGAGTTAATAATTATCTTAATTTTTGAAATTAATTATTGCCATATTTTAATAATTACGAAAAAGATATTTAAATTTTGTTTTACTTAACATTTGAATTATTATGATAATTTAAATTGGAAAAGATTTTATTTGCCTTAAATTAAATGGCTTTTAAATTAAAGAGAGGTTTGATTTATATTGAATTAGATTTTAAATCAATTTAAACTAGTATGGAATCTATCTATTGGGGATTTAATCAAATCCCAATCCTCATCCTAATGGGAATTCCCACATCCTATAAATAGGCAGGTGCTCCTCCATAATTTTCCATCCACAGTGCATCGTGTCCGTGTCCATGCCTTTTCCATCCACTATGATATTTTATTTTACATATACAGTTATCTCCACCTCGTGTCGGGACATACCCCGGACACAACGGCAGCCTACAACCCAGCCAATTCATGCTACAACACCGCCTCCGTCTCACCACCACCATCCTCGACAGCACCCCATCGCCATCCTCCGTCCCAATCATCAATGTTACCAACACCACCGTAACCCCATCGTCATCCCCGACATCGTCCGCCGCCTCCTGCACTCTGGCCCCGACCCCCTCAATCGGCCAACACCAAACCGATCACATCACAGACCCGACACTCCCATCCACAACTGCCATCCCGGCCAACTCCGGGCAAATCCCAAACACCACCACCACCTGAATCGACTTCGCCCAAACCCCCAAATTCGAAGAAGGATAAACGAGAAACCCTTACCTCTGCCATCCGTCGCACCCTCCGTCGAGTCGGTGCCGCCCAGCACCGAGTCCACCTCCCTCGTACACAGCTCTGCCACAGTTCTGCCATCTCGGCGCTCGCCGTCTTCCAGTGCCTTCGCGCCAAGCCGACCCTCTCCGGCTACTCCACCGTGCAGCTTTCTTCATCGACGAGTCTGACACCGCAAACACGTATGCGCCGTCGATGCCAGAAAACCCCTTGCCGTCGCCCGATGCCGGAAAACACCTTGTCTCCTCCCTCCACCGGTGTTCCTCCGCAGTGCGACTCGGGCCGGCTTCCTCCGCTTCGTCCGGAGTAGCCGCCGTACCCACTTCTGCCTCTCCGCCGGCCGACCGCGTGCCCTAACTCCGCCGGTCGACCGCGTACCCTAACCTCCGTGTGCCGTCCTTCGATCCCCTTCCGCGCGTCGGAGCCATACAACCACCGCCGGATCTCGCGCGAGCCACCGCCTTCCGTCGTCTCCTCCTCCGCGGCTCGCCGGCCACACACACGTCGGAGCCGCCCTCTGAAGCCTTCGCTCCTCCGTACTTCCCCAAATGTAAGCCCTTCTCCCACTCTCTTCTATCTCTCTCTCTCTCTTAAGGATTTTTGGGAAGATGTTCTGTAACATTTGGGAAAGAAGAAACAGTGTAGTGTTTCATTTAAGTTTTTATTACTGATATTATTATT
Source organism: Iris pallida (assembly GCA_029216955.1). NCBI lineage: Eukaryota > Viridiplantae > Streptophyta > Magnoliopsida > Asparagales > Iridaceae > Iris > Iris pallida. The sequence goes on from JANAVB010042217.1 coordinate 414,057, forward strand.
ATTATTATTATTATTATTATTATTATTATTATTATTATTATTATTAGTATTAGTATTAGTATTATTATTTATTATTATTTATTATTATTATTATAAATTATTATTAGTTTTATTATTTATTATTATTAATATTAGTTTGTAAATATTATTAATTACATTATTATTATTCCTATTATTTTAATTGGACAAATATTTTCTAGCAAATTTTAACTTAATTTTTAAAACACTAAAATATTCTTTTCGATTATATGTACATATACTTGACCAATTATACTTTTTGGTCTAAATGAATTAGAAATATTTTTAAATATTCATCTAAAATAGATATTTTAAATTACGAAATATAGTTTCCCCCTTAAATAATATTTTACAACTTGGAGTATTTTGACTAATAAGATAAAATTTTCAATATAAAAATTATTATATATAAATATTTTCAAGTATTGTCGTAAATAAATTTTTACAAGTAAACATGTTTTTAAAAAGTAATATAAATATTTTCTAAGAAATTGTATATAAGGTATTTATGTAAACTTATTGAAATATTTTCTAAATAGATATATATATTTTCTCACAAACTCCCCTCGATTATCATCATTGATCACGACTGATTGTGCGTTTGTATTTCTCATGAATTTTGGACCCTTATACATCGACAACGGCTACTGGACCAAGAGGACTTGTAGGATCATCGTACCACACCATGCAAGACACCTTGCCTTTACTGTTTAAATTTTCTGCTCAATATCATGCACGTTGTGTTTATTTTTATGTTGTTTTTTTTAAATTATATGTAGATGCAAATTACTATATTTTATACAATTGGCTTAGATTTAAGGGACTACCGTCAAATTTAGTGTGTCTCATTGACTTGTCACGATGGTACACGAGTTGTGTGTGAGAGTTGTGAGTATCATATAGAGGTCACTTGCGTGTGGGCTGATCTCCCGTGCGCATGCGTAGGAATAGCTGTCAATAGATGCATGATTAGAAGACTTGACAGTTATCTATATTAAAACAGTGTGGTGGAAACGACACGTGTTTGTGTGTCATGGTTACGACACACGTATAGTATCATTGGGGGGAGGGGACAGCTACTAGCGTAGGGGCTACTTTTATTTTACACATTTGGGAGATAGTGTCTCGGATGAGCGCTACGTGTTACCCGGCCGATAGTGTCTCGGATGAGCGCTACTTGTTGGCCACTCTTTATTACTTGCTTGTGACATCCCCTGCGTAGAACGTTGTCCTCTAAATTACAATCCACATAGAATGGTTAGGAACCTTTACGCATGTATATTTTCTATTGAGCTCTTACTATTCAGTTTATGGCATGATATTATGTGTCTGGTTACGTCCCTCTGAGGACCTGGTTTTTCCCCAGGTGTGTGTTCATGTTTTCTGCAGGTGTTCTAGCCAAGGCCGTGGTCTTCTTCATTCCTTCGTAGATAATTGTGCTTGGTTCATTTTATCATTTTGTCGATCGCTTTCTTGTACATTTATATCATTGAGATAGTTGGTAGTGGACTTTGTCTCCGCCCAACGATTGTATGATAAATGTTCAAGTTGAATTTTTCTATTATTATTCTTTTCATTGTGGATGAGATTTAGTTTGTCTTGGAATACTACATTATACAGCTTATGTATACATACGAGTCTTCGTATATTGGAGTAGACTTCGTATGTATACAGCTGGCATGATACGTATCTAGTCCTAAGTATTTTGGGACTGGGGCGTTACACGTTTTTGTGGTGGCCCATGCAGGTCTAGTTTGCCGTTTCGGTTACATGACTGTACCGAGCGGGCCTGCAATATAGGATTAGAATCTAGGAATCTCATCCACATACTTGATCACCTTCCTTGACCTTCTTTGATTTTCATATTCCGACTCCCGTGGCTTCCCTTGATTTTTGCATCTCGCTTGAACTCTTTCTAGCAACACCCTATCATCTCGTGCTTAAACATGGTTAGAAAGATGACTACACTACTATATACTTATTGGTCAACCCTATGGCTAGAAGGTTTATATTGACAAATAATATCCATGGAGGTTATATTTGAGTATAAAGGCATTTATTTTGCCTAAAGATATGATCTTAAGGATAAGTTAATTTCAAGTTGGGTAGTAGCATATTACCACTTTCAAAGGATAGTTAGAATTTGTTACTACAAGATGGTATACACAAGAGGATAGCTAGATCGAGAAAATAAATTTTTGGGATTTACAAAAAAAAATTTGTAATGGTGAAATAGTTATGATTTATTAAGGATATGAAATCGATTGAGAAATAACTTAAGTTTCTATATTGTGACGCATGATTTACAGTTAACTCTAAAAAGTTTGGATTGTAATATTATAAAGTTTATCTCAAGATTATTTGAGGAGTTTTAATTATGATTTTAGACAACTAGAGAAGACGAGAGTTTAGTTTGAGCTTGAGGTTTAAAATTGAGTCGTACGATTTATAAGCTTATTTAATTTTGAGTTGAAGAAATGATGGCAAAATTTTGTTTAAATATTTGGACGATATGAAAGCGATTTTTAAAGGAAAATTTTAAATTTTAAATTGTGTCATATGATCTATGATTTAAAAAGTTAATTAGATTTCAAGTTTAAAGCCTTGATTATGGATATTTAAATTTCGGTAAAAAAAATTAATTGAGTTACATGATTACGATTGATGAAACGGGCTAAGAGTTTATCTCGAGGTACATTTGAGAATTAAAAAAAATTTAAAGTGATAGCTTATCATGGAAGTTTAGTTGTGCCGCATTGGATATGATGAAGGTTACTTGGAATTTATTTAAAGAAAGGTTAACTTTAAGTTATGGTTAGATATTTGATAAAGTATCTTGAGATAGTATTTCGAAACTGTTGAGGAACTTAAAATTTGAAATTAGATCATATATTGGTCGAGAACCAAGAAGCAAGCAAGTCACCCTAATGGAATACAAGTATTTCTCATTAATTGCCATGATAGTTGTACTCGAGTGTAGTTAAGTCATCTGCCAAACTATGTGAAGATATCTCAATCTTGATTCACTCGACATTTCTTTAAACCTAGATTTTATCGTGACTTTCTCATACTCCATCTAAGTGGCTATCATATCTATAGAAACTGTATTTCTAACTTATTTTACCTTGATTTACTCGAATCTGAATTATCTTTATTTCATGCTTTTAACTTGTCAATTATTTTGTGCGTTAATTATTATCTCATGAACTCCCACTTTCTATTTAAATTCTTTTGTGTCCTTTATCGTGACTTGGATATTTGGAGCACAATACTAGACTTTTCCTTTCCACAACTTTCACATGTAAGACCTAGGCGAGCTCACCTTCATGTAGCTATATCACGTGCCACTAAAATACGTTCCCTTGTACTCTATTTTTATGGTACAACTTTCGGGTCATAAAGACTAACTGTAACCTTTACCATGATATCGATATATTTATTGACCATGGATCTCGACTCAATTCTTTCGACCCGATATATGATTTTGTTCTACTTAATTCCTTACATGCTTAACCTTGCATTTTATCTTGATTGCTGGACCTATCACACCAGTAGTTTAATTCTTGTAAGTTGGGTAGAATATCTCACTACCTAACAAACCCTTTTTCCTAGTGAACCATATTGATAAGTTCATTGGACCATAACACTTAGAGGACCCTAACTCGTCTAGTCAACCAAGCCGACTGCATATGCCCAAATTTCGAACGGAACTTAGATTTTATACGACCTTGGACTAATTAATTTCTTTCATCATTACCCTTTACTTATTATTTTATATACCTATGATGCTAAAATAGCTTAGTTTTGCAAGCGTATTCTTTATCAAGCTTGATCAGGACATATGTTTAATGTGGGCGCCCACTAATACATTGTCTAATCAGAACCGACGTATTATGGTCTGATCAACCATAGTGCACTTGGTTCGCTTTTTGTATATTGTTCAACGTGGATAGAGACATAGTTAAACTTGCCCCTAGAGTCTCCTCCGCGATTACCTTGGCAATTCTCTTGGAATTTTACAACCGCATTTGAATCACATAATGGCATTCGAAAACATCTCCTTTTGACTCTTGTCGGCTTTCGTCTTTTAACTATTCTAGACAAAGCTTGTGATTGATAGATAGACCAAACCATTCTCCTATGCCCATGATATTTGTATATACTTGGGATCAGTTAACCACTGACCAACCAATATGACTATTCCCGTCTTAAGCTACTTGCCTTTTTCCTCGACCTTAGATTCAACTTTCATGACCTTTTTGAAATTTGACGGTGATTCAACTCTAAACCTAGACAACCCTATATCTTCTATTTTGTGACCCCTAATCACTTGAAGGATTCCTATCATCCTTTCATTTGTGCCCTCAAACTAGACACTTACCATGCAACCTTCTTCGAAGAGCCCTATCCCCAAAGTTCCCAAAATATCCACTTAAGCTACTTCCATCGTACTATCATGATTTTTCTAAAGCATATTTGTCGTTTCATTGCCTCGTCCAATTATTTGTGTTGCCTCACCCTCGTACCTTCTCACCCCCTACTTATTCTTAATTTCGAGGACGAAATTCTTGTAAGTTGGGTAGGATGTAAACCCCCCTAAATTTTTTTTAGATTTTTTATTTTAATAAATTGGTATTTATTTGTATTTCGTATTTATACGTCGCATACAAATACAATTGTCGTCGCGTACGAGTTCGCATCTTTCGTATTTGCTCGACGAGTACGAAAATGTGCGAGCGTACATATTTTTACTTAAAAATATTTTTATTATAAAATTATTTTATAGGAAAGTACATGTTCAAATAAATATAATAAATATTTTATTTTATAAAAGAGTCATTTTGTTTGTCATTTAAAAATAAGTAGTAACTTGAAAAATTGTGATTATATGAAAGGTATTCCAAATATTTTGCGAAAATAAAAATTTGTTTATTAATATATTTTGTTATTTGTAAAAGCTATTTTATGAGTTAATAATTATCTTGATTTTTGAAATTAATTATTGCCATATTTTAATAATTACGAAAAAGATATTTAAAATTTTGTTTTACTTAACATTTGAATTATTATGATAATTTAAATTGGAAAAGATTTTATTTGTCTTAAATTAAATGGCTTTTAAATTAAAGAGAGGTTTGATTTATATTGAATTATATTTTAAATCAATTTAAACTAGTATGGAATCTATCTATTGGGGATTTAATCAAATCCTAATCCTCATCTTAATGGGAATTCCCACATGCTATAAATAGGCAGGTACTCCTCCATAATTTTCCATCCACAGTGCATCGTGCCCGTGTCCATGCCTTTCCCATCCACTATGACATTTTATTTTACATATACAGTTATCTCCACCTCGTGTCGGGACACACCCCGGACACGACGGCAGCCTACAACCCAGCCAATTCATGCTACAACACCACCTCCGTCTCACCACCACCATCCTCGACAGCACCCCATCGCCATCCTCCGTCCCGATCATCACTGTTACCAACACCACCGTAACCCCATCGTCATCCTCGACATCGTCCGCCGCCTCCTGCACTCCGGCCCCGACCCCCTCAATCGGCCAATACCAAATCGATCACATCACAGACCCGACACTCCCATCCACAACCGTCATCCCGGCCAACACCGGCCAAATCCCTAACAATACCACCACCTGAATCGACTTCGCCCAAACCCCCAAATTTGAAGAAGGATAAACGAGAAACCCTTACCTCTGCCATCCGTCGCGCCCTCCGTTGAGTCGGTGCCGCCCAGCACCGAGTCCACCTCTCTCGCGCACAACTCCGCCATAGTTTGGCCATCTCGGCGCTCGCCGTCTCCCAGCGCCTCCGCGCCAAGCCGACCCTCTCCGGCTGCTCCACCGTGCAGCTTTCTTCATCGGCGAGTCTGACACCGCGAACGCGTGTGCGCCGTCGATGCCAGAAAACCCTTTGCCGCCGCCCGATGCCGGAAAACACCTTGTCTCCGCCCTCCACCGGTGTTCCTCCGCAGTGCGACTCGGGCCGGCTTCCTCCGCTTCGTCCGGAGTAGCCGCCGTACCCACTTCTGCCTCTCCGCCGGCCGACCGCGTGCCCTAACTCCGTCGGCCGACCGCGTACCCTAACCTCCGTGCGCCGTCCTCCGATCCCCTTCCGTGCGTCGGAGCCATACAACCACCGCCGGATCTCGCGCGAGCCACCGCCTTCCGCCGTCTCCTCCTCCGCGGCTCGCCGGCCACACACGCGTCGGAGCCGCCCTCTGAAGCCTTCGCTCCTTCGCACTTCCCCAAATGTAAGCCCTTCTCCCACTCTCTTCTATATCTCTCTCTCTCTTAAGGATTTTTGGGAAGATGTTCTGTAACATTTGGGAAAGAAGAAACAGTATAGTATTTCATTTAAGTTTTTATTACTGATATTATTATTATTATTATTATTATTATTATTATTATTATTATTATTATTATTATTATTATTATTATTTATTATTATTATTAATTATTATTAGTTTTATTATTTATTATTATTAATATTAGTTTGTAAATATTATTAATTACATTATTATTATTCCTATTATTTTAATTGGACAAATATTTTCTAGCAAATTTCAACTTAATTTTTAAAACACTAAAATATTCTTTTTGATTATATGTACATATACTTGACCAATTATACTTTTTGGTCTAAATGAATTAGAAATATTTTTAAATATTCATCTAAATAGATATTTTAAATTACGAAATATAGTTTTCCCCTTAAATAATATTTTACAACTTGGAGTATTTTGACTAATAAGATAAAATTTTCAATATAAAAATTATTATATATAAATATTTTCAAGTATTGTCGTAAATAAATTTTTACAAGTAAACATGTTTTTAAAAAGTAATGTAAATATTTTCTAAGAAATTGTATATAAGGTATTTATGTAACTTATTGAAATATTTTCTAAATAGATATATGTATTTTTCTCACAAACTCCCCTCGATTATCATCATTGATCACGACTGATTGTGCGTTTCTATTTCTCATGAATTTTGGACCCTTATACATCGACACCGGCTACTGGACCAAAGAGGACTTGTAGGATCATCGCACCACACCAGGCAAGACACCTTACCTTTACTGTTTAAATTTCCTGCTCAATATCATGCACGTTGTATTTATTTTCAAGTTGTTTTTTTAAATTATATGTAGATGCAAATTACTATATTTTATACAATTGGCTTAGAGTTAAGGGACTACCGTCAAATTTAGTGTGTCTCATTGACTTGTCACGATGGTACACGAGTTGTGTGTGAGAGTTGTGAGTATCATATAGAGGTCACTTGCGTGTGGGCTGATCTCCCGTACGCATGCGTAGGAATAGCTGTCAATAGATGCATGATTAGAAGACTTGACAGTTTTCTATATTAAAACAGTGTGGTGGAAACGACACGTGTTTGTGTGTCATGGTTACGACACACGTATAGTATCATTGGGGGGAGGGGACAGCTACTAGCGTAGGGGCTACTTTTATTTTACACATTTGGGAGATAGTGTCTCGGATGAGCGCTACGTGTTACCCGGCCGATAGTGTCTCGGATGAGCGCTACTTGTTGGCCACTCTTTACTACTTGCTTGTGACATCCCCTGCATAGAACGTTGTCCTCTAAATTACAATCCACATAGAATGGTTAGGAACCTTTACGCATGTATATTTTCTATTGAGCTCTTACTATTCAGTTTATGGCATGATATTATGTGTCTGGTTACGTCCCTCTGAGGACCTGGTTTTTCCCCAGGTGTGTGTTCATATTTTCTGCAGGTGTTCTAGCCAAGGCCGTAGTCTTCTCCATTCCTTCGAAGACAATTGTGCTTGGTTCGTTTTATCATTTTATCGATCGCTTTCTTGTACATTTATATCATTGAGATAGTTGGTAGTGGACTTTGTCTCCGTCCAACGATTGTATCATAAATGTTCAAGTTGAATTTTTCTATTATTATTCTTTTCATTGTGGATGAGATTTAGTTTGTCGTGAAATACTACATTATACAGCTTATGTATACATACGAGTCTTCGTATATTGGAGTAGACTTCGTATGTATACAGCTGGCATGATACGTATCTAGTCCCAAGTATTTTGGGACTGGGGCGTTACATTCACCAACACCTTGAACACCATGAATTTAGCATGCTACGATAGTGTGGACGTATACAAATTCAACTTTGTTCAAGTAGATTTTTCTTATTAATTTTACTATCATGTCAATATAACTTTATGACAAATAAAATTAATATGCTGGTCTTGCTCTGGTCATACAAATAATAGCAGTGACTCCGATGGAGAGGATACCATTATTTGTATCTAAGTGTATACCATTACTTAATGCTAAGTCCATTACCTTGTAATGAGTTCCTTCAGATGGAGAAGTGAACACATACTAGGTAACTTTCTACAATTATTCCTAAGGAAGTTTGTACTGGTGATCCATAATTATACTCATCCGATATGGAGGAAGCACTAAAACCAACACGCAAGTATAATTACATCACCTACAAACCAGTAATGGAGACCATAGGATTTATACTAAATAAAAACCTCCCACTTAGTTATTTAACAATGAGGGTTTTTCTACTAGTTGATATTATGTCCATGTTGTCCATTATTAATGTAGGCTTGGTTTTTCAAAAAAAAAACAACAATAATAAACATGCATAATCAGAAAAAGTAAAATGACAAAAATAAGAGAAAATATCCAACTATTAAGGTCATCTTTGCTGCTCCGTCCTCAACTATCCGAATCCAAATCTGGCGCTGCGCAGATCTATCGGGGTTCGACCTGTCCGTTTTTTTTTAGGTTTTGGCTGTCGATTCTTTCATCAAAACATTATGTCTGCCTCTGGACTACTTAAACCAGCATCTTGTCCGGCGTCAGAAACAGCCACCACCGCCATCACGATTGATCAAAAATAATTAAAATTACATCAATCCTATGCCTCCCGAAGGAGTTCACACATAATCTAGATTGAAAAATTAAAATAATAAGCACAATCAACCCTCGTGATTTTAATTACATCCACAGCAACAACAACATCCACCGATGTCCGTGGTTTAAACAACACAATCAAAAAACATGTATTGGACCATAATAGTTGGATCTAAGATACCTGCAAAACCGAGTTAGAACAGATCTACATCTACCGACTATTACACAGCGCAGGTTTATTGGACAACATGATTATCAATCAATACGTAGATCCAAGTGGCTCTGATACCAATTGATGGAACTGGAGATTCCCAAGACCCTTCCTTTAGTGTGCGTATTGATCGATAGAAAGTTAAACAGATCTAATACGTGTTCTAACCCTTCATAGGCGAAAACTAGGTTCACGAATTATACTTGCTGCGGAAAGGAGACAAGTATTTCTGGCAATCTCGAGCGGATGACCCCAAGATCTTTTGCACGTATTCCTTCCTCGAGTTGGACGTCGTGTGGACGACGATCTCCCAACATTTCTTCTCCTTGGCAGCCCTCTCTATCTCTCCTTACGTGAATCACGAATTTAGAGAAAATTTTAGATTTTGATCAGTAATCTGGCGGCCAGAGAATAGAGGATATATATAGGCTACGGCAGGGACCATGAGAGAAATTAGGGTTAGGCCTCCTAACGGATCTGGATATCCCGTGTTCAGCCCGAACACACAATCCAGGCCCATTAACAATACTCGGTCCACTAATGAGATTGTTGCACACCTCCCTAATTCCAAATTATGTTTGTGGGCTCCTTTTATTATATGCTCGTTTGGCTCCCCATGTTAAGATCGTATGTCCGTCGATCAAATTAAGTTACTGACAACTATATTGGTTCGAATCTTTTATCCTTAAGTAGTACCTGTAGCTCCCCTTCCCAAATATTTTTTAAAAATATTTATTTATTCCTTTATTGATTTAACAATGATTAAATAATATATTTATTACTTTAGATATTATTAATATTGGTCTTTAAAATATTTTATTGTCTATATAGAATTTGTGGTATTTATATTATAAATATCAGGATATATATTTCATATATCGGCATGTAATGTTTATAATTTATTAAGTGTATGTATATATATAGATATATATATATAATATATATATATTATATATATAAAAATATAATATATATATATATATATATATATATATATATATATATATATATATTTATAATTTATTTATATATAATATATATATATATATATATTATTATATATATATAATATATATATATATATATATATATTATATATATATATATATATATATATACGTACACATTTAAATATATAGATATATATAATATATATATATATATATATATATATATATATATATATATATATATAGATATAATATATATATTTAAATGTGTACGTATATATATCTATATATAATATATATATATATTATTAATAAATACTATATATATATATATATTATATATATAAATATATAAATATATAATATAATATAATATATATATATATATATATTTTTTTTAATATATATAAAAAAAATATATATATATTTAAATGTACGTATTATATATCTATATATATATATATATATATATATATATAATATATATATATATATATATATATATATATATTATATATATATAAAAATATATATAATATATATATATATATATATATATATATATATAATATATAAATATATATAGATTATATATATAGATATATATATATATAATATATATATATATATATATATATATATAATATATATATCAGATATAATATATCTATATATATATAAAATAATATATCTATATATTTTTTTTTTATATATACATATATATATATATATATATAATTATATATATATATATATATATTATAATAATATATATATATATATATATATAATATATATCTATATATGTATGTATGTATGTATAGGTATATGAATATATACTATATATGTGTTTATGTGTATAAATATATACGTATTTGCGTATGTGTACGATATATATATATATAATTATATAGAATATAATATTATATATATATATATATATTATATAGAATCTTAATATATGTGTATATAAAATATATAGTATACGCATAGTATATGTGTATATCTATGTATATAATATATATATATATATATATATATATAGATATATATATATATAATATCTCTATATATATATGAAAATATATGTATATATTAGGCTAAAAAAATATTAGGCTAAAAAGGAAAAGAAAATAGAAAAAAAAAGAATGGAATAAGAAGCACAGTAGCAGCCAGCCTAAAAGAGCCAAGCCCGAGCTCCCCAAGAGCTCAGGCCGAGCTCCATAACTGAAACCAAAATTAGAAAACGAACCCCAGCAGCCTTCGATATAGTATATTGGTATATATAGAATCGAGTAGAGTTTTTCCCAAAACCCTAGCAAAACACATTGCCACACTTCCTCCCAACCTAGGCAACCTTGCCGACCTCGTGCGGCACCGCAGCCACCGCACCGCGGCGGGGCGACGTGCGCGCGGGCCGAGCGCATGCGCGGATGGAACGACAGCAACAAGCGACCCCCCGACTTCACGGGTGTATATCTCCCCTATCGTGCAACCATGCACGAACCGATTTTTGAGGTCGATCCCGACATAACCCACTCCGAGTCCCTTCAAATACTTAGATTTGTTTTACGTCATGTGCATCAGAAAACGAGCCCGAAGATCGGCAAAACCTGTCCAAAATAGAATATTTGACAGTCCTTGAACCCATGTTGGAGGATCAATCCCGATCAATCCAGCGACCATTTTGGTAAACCTTCTGAATAGTGTTGAAGACAAATGTAGGGCTTCATAACCTAATTGTAGTTTCAGATTTTATCCATATGTGCAAAGAAATCAACTTTCAAAGTTCAACAAAAATCTGTTTTCAAAATATAGAAAATAGAAAAAATTACTCCGATACCACATCCGTCCCACCATTCCGGGCGACGTGGTCACGAATCGAATGATCGAAAGGTGCGTAACGGCTTCGTGTCGTGTGGCCTTTGGCGGAATTCAAATTGGTCGCGTGTGCACGACAAAATTGATGGTATCCGTCAAATTCACCGTATCGGCCTCTGTGCAAGTTTCCCAATTACTTCGTGCACGTTTATCAGATCGAGACGGAACTTACGCCAGCAGGACGTATCGTTTTGGTCATGTATGCCAAGTTTGGTCTGATTCTGAGACAGTTGAATCGGATGCCGTTTTGCGGGCCCTATGGTCCGACTCAACGAGTGATTTCGTGCACGGCCCGCCGGGAATCCAACTCTGGACATACGGTTGGATTCGTATCGAAAAACCGGACCTATTGACATATAGTTTGACGAATTTAGAGACCATTAATTCTGGCACGTTTTTTGGTACATAGCGGGTCCAACGGCGGACACCATTTTTTGCCCAAAATTACCGTTTTGCCCTGTGTCCAGAATTAGACTTAAAGACAGAAAATCCTAGCTAATTGACTATTCTGAGAACGTTGGTACTGTTCTTTTCAGCATCTGGAGACTTCTGCATGTGTGACTGATTGTGGCTCATTGAGTGGTATATATTTTGGTTTCCAGCTAAGGACCTCAGGCAAGTGCACTTTCTGATTGCTTTCGATTCATAGTAGTCTTTTATTTCATGTTTATACATATATCTTGCTGCTTTGACACGCTCATCACATGGAGTAGTCGGGAGGGGAAATATTTAGTATACATGTGGACTACCCAGAACTATCCCATTTGTCTAATCTTGATGATAGCAGCTGCACACGACACGTGCGGTTTGCGTATTATCCCCAGCCGTTCACATGTTGAAAATGATATTTCATACCACATAGGTAGTTTTTTTGTCTTTTATTTTTTCCTTTTCTTCTCCACCGTGCCATGTCATCAGTACTTTCCAGTTTTCATATCTCATATGTTATTTTCATGTCTTGTTAATTCTATTGTATTTTCGTATTATCGTCGATTTGTGTACTTGTTCCATTCCTGACTGAAAACCAATATTTTTCAGGTTTAGTCGCGATCACTCTTAGTATTGGAAGACTTGGGTATGCTGAGGTCAACTAGAAATAAAAACAGTTGTACCATTTTCATTAATTATAAAATTGTATTCCTTTAATTTTAAATGATATAAATATTGTAATAAATTTAGAAATGTGAATGAGCAGCAAATATTATATTTTATGATTTAGCATTTATTTCTTGCGGGCTTGACAGCGTTCTACCGCCGATTCTGCGGCGTAGGTGGCTTGGACACGTACGTATCCGAACAGCGCGGGTGCGGGTCGTGACAAATTTTGTGGTGGCCCATGCAGGTCAGTTTTCACAAATTATACAACTCGTGATGGTACGTTTAGTCGTACTATTTCGAGCCTGCGACTAGGAAATGCTCATTCACAACTTAGGTTAAATTGATTAAGAAAATGGCTAAGACTAGGAGTCCCTTGTTCAAATTGACCGTTGGGTAGTTAAGGTTATTAGATAGGCCATGCAATTTAGATAACCTGCTAGATCTCTATAGATACACTATTACTTTTGATATGACATTATGATCCAATGTGGATCCACTATTCGCTTGGTTAGTTAGGCCTTCATCTTGATAATTGTTCAATTTTTTGCTCTATTAGATATAAACATCATATCACTAGTTAGAATTGCTATTTTTAAATTCTATTTTGTTGTAAGGAACTGGTTATAATTTTGATTCTGCTATATAAATCTCGAGGTAGAATTGGTTCAAATTTTTCCTCAGCCATTTAAAATCTATATGAGATAAATGTTAGGATGTTCTTATTTTCCCTGTCTTCAGTTATTTTATCCCCAGTCAACCTTTTTACTTTAAGGATTGGACTCATAGTAGATATTTACGCTCTATCATAATAAACTAGCTTGAAACTCTAGCAGCTCCTTGAAGTCCTTAGGAATATAGTTAGAGTAATTAAATGACTGCGATGACTAGACAGCAGCACACTGTCGCCATTAGTTGAGAGTGGAGAATATGGGTTCACTGCAGCCAGCAGCGCACTGGCGAGGCAAAACCCATAGAATTGAAATCATTTCGAAGAATTATAGTTTATGGAACCTTGCTAAGACTATACCTTCGTTGACCTCTTTAGACCTTGTGTCAATAAGGTAGAGTACCTGATGGCATATCACCCCTGAATCACGGAACCAAGAGTTTACCACAGCCTGAGTATACGGACGAGGCATAATTCTCGGTAAAGTGACTTCAGACGTGATTACGAGTTTAGGATACTATAGAGGGTAGGAAGTGCCATGTATGCCCATAAGATCCAAAGCCAAAACTAGTGAAGGATTCTGTAAGATTAGGTAGCATGTCTCCCAACCTAGCAATCTGTGGACTTATGATCTGTTACGAGGTAATTGACTAACACTAATAGGTTACTAGAATATAAATTTAGAGGTCCATAATCCATTGGTCGACCAAGGCTTAGGAATGAGAAGATAGAAGGTTGACTGTATAAGCAGGAACACCAGGTAAGGTTTTGGACTCTCTCAAAACTCGAACTACTTATGTCACTACCATATTTTAGTATAAAGGTATTTTTGTCATTTTGGGGTTTTAAATTTATTAGAATTAATTAGAATTTATGGGAATTTTTAAGAATTTATTGAATTGTTTGACTATGTTGACTTTTGACTAGTGTTGACTTTGTAGACCTACTAGAAGCTAACCCTAGTTAGTGGGCCATGGTTAGGTCAAGTGACTCTAGTCTAACCTAGCCTAGCACTTGGTTTAAGTCATTTTAGCAATAGGAATAGAAGTCATAAGTCATGACTTATGGTCTTAGAACCTTGTTAGTTTAATCTACATTTAGCTTTGTAGCTTGGCCAAGGCCCAACATTGACTAAACCTAAACCCAAGCCCTAGTGGCCGGCCACACTATCAACCTAGGGATTCCCACCATATAAAACCCCTCCCAAATCTAGGGTTGCCTCCTTCTTTAGGAAGAGCCCTATTTCAAGGAGGGTGAGTTCTATCTAATAATTCATTATAATTCCATTATAGGTCCTAAAATCCCAAATTAGTGCATTAGTTTCTAAATCTGTCATTCTTGCTGTTGTAAATGTTTTGGTTCAGTTTGGCATTGATTAGAAGTGTTGGGATATAAGCAAGGAGCTAGGAAGCGGCTCTTTTCCATAAAAGTTCACAAGGAGGTAATTTCTTCAAATCTCCATGAAATTTCATGTAGTCTTCACCAATAGGAAGCCCTAAGGGTCCCCTAATGCCTGGATAAGGTTCGTGTCCTGTGTCGGTGGATTCCATGTCCATTCTGGACACGTATCAACCACTAGTCCTAGGGTTTGACAAAATGCCTCAATGAGCATTGTATTAATTTCGATTTTGTTTTTGAATAGAAAATGAGTTTTGTTCTTGCTT